>JASVEL010000759.1:0-571774 GCA_032618575.1 Nicotiana noctiflora | reverse complement strand
CTTCCGGGCCTTAACTCGGTGCCAAGAAGGACATGATTATTTTGAAGGTTGCAATATCTTATTACAAATGTGGTTTGTAGAACATCTTTATCATCACCCAATTGTGATAGACTTTAACGCGGACTGGCTGAATTATATTCGTTGTCATACAAACAGAGCCGCCCGTTGTAACCTTCCAAAAGATTTAAGGACTTTGCAAGAACTTCTCAACTCTTTGAGAGCAGATCGACTTACCTGGAATTATTAGTGGTTCCCTTCCGCTAAAATCATGCATATGTCGACATATCGCCCATTCTACATACTAATGGGCTTCAGGGGTTTCCAACCATACGCCCCACTACGTGTTATGCGGCAGTTGGGTAGAGAAGAGAAAAGGCCCCCAATTGAGGATATGCGATCGTCTACATGGGAATTCGCGACGGAGGAGCCCCCAAAGGAGACTTACGCACAAAAGGTATGGTTCGGTAGTCGACTCTCCAACATCAACGAAATGGTTGCCGATCGAGAACGGGGAAAAGTGAGCCTCGCATATCTTGAATGGTTCCACAACCAATCAATGCCAGAGCAAAGGTCAGAAAGGTCGGTAAAGTATGTCGTCGATTGGGAGAAAGAGGTAGAAGCCAGAGTTAGAGGAGGCTAAGCATGAGACAGCGCAAGATTTCCAATCTTGCATTAACACTTTAAAAGAAGACAAGGGAATTCTGGAAGCTGCCATGGACATACAATAGGCTAATTTTGATCGGGAAAGGGCCGGTTGGGAGCAGGAAAGAGAAGCACTCCAAACTCAAATTCAAGAGATGCAATTGACCGCAGAAAGATCAAGGAGAAGTCGGAATGATGAGATGCTGATAAACGATTTGGAAAGGAAAGCCTTTGAACACCAGGAAGACTTGGAGATGGCAAAAGCGGCTTTGGTTGCAATCCGGACAAAATGGAAAAGAGCAGCACACCAAGAAGCACTCCGTCTATAACAAGTAGAGAAAGATTATGAGGCAATCATTGTTGATTTAAGAAAAGCAAATGCCGCATTTAGAGAGCAAATTCTCAGGCAAGTCCGGGATGCCAAAGCAGATAGAGACCGTTGCCACGACTTAATGGCACGGATGGAAAGACAAATAGATAGGCTTTTGGACCACATTTCCGGTAACGCTCAAGTATTAGGGGCAAAGAACCGATACATAGGGCAGCTGCTCAGAGAAAAAGACATGATCAGGGCCAAGATCAACGAAATCAGGCACTACATCACTATGAGGTGCCTGACCTGCGAACAAGCACCCCGGCCTACCCTCTTCTCTTCAATCATGGAATGTGTCCACCAAGTCATGGCAGAATTGGGGAGTATACAGAAAGATCTTGCACCGAGAACCACAGCAAGGCCAAACAACGCCCCCCGGCGCAAAGATTCGAGGCGTTGGAACATGCTTAGAAGAGTCTGTTATTTTTAGAGTCTGTTTGTCCTTTTAAAAGTTTTCCTCCATTATTGTCATTTTACAAGTGTTTCAAGTTTGAAGTTTGTTGAAATAAAATTCAAGAACATTTCATTCATATCTTATGTCTATTGTTTCCGAACTACGCCCGGTCTGATTCATGTGAGGACATGATACGTAGGCAATCCACATAAGATTCGACCATCACTAAAAAAAATAATAATAAAGGAGGAAAAGTTAAAAGAAAAGAAGATTGATAAAGGATGAAAGCAAAGGAAAATACAAACCGGAATGACGCATCGCAATCGAGTACATGTAGCGACACAATCATCTGTATAAGTGCATCACACCCAACGTGAGATTACTTATCTGTTATGTTGTTTCAGACTAACCGTTTGTTTGCCAAAATCCATGTTTTAGTAAAGAGTGGTTGATTTTGTGGTAATCTGGCATCACATTCGTACTTCACAAGGTCCAAAGGAAAAGTTCGGCAGCCTGAAAGTACTCATCCCTATTTCACTATGTCAAAAAGAGGTGCCAACATGTCTTCAGAAATGCCCTTAGCAACCATTCCCATTTCGGAAGAAAGCTCTTTGACAACCACCCCGGCTACTGAGTCAGCAGCTTTGGAGGAGAATAGAATTTTGCGCTGTCGCATGCTCGAGATGTTGGACGATTGGAACAACGGGAAAGAGCCCCCAAGTCTAATCCCTGGGTTCCCTGAAATTCTTCTTATATCAAGTGGGATTTCCAATACCCCCATCAATTACCTGCCTACTCTGTTTGGGTATTCTAATGCCACAACCCTCTCTGAATCACCCTCCACCTCCTATCCTCAAGTGACACCATTAGATACATCCACAAGAACGTCGGTTGAGTTGCCAGTTCCAGTCATGATGCATCCCACCGCACATACTCCTTTCTTTGATTCCACGTCCTTTACATTCCCAGCACCACCGCTTACACGGGACTATACCCAGGTTGCAGCCAATATATATCCTCAGCCACCTTGATATGAGTTTCTACCAAGCCAAAATCCAAAGGCTCCCGATCGGGATAAGATGGCAAAAAGAATGAGAAGTTTAGAACAAAGCCTGAAGAACATGCAAGGTCTAAGTGGGCAAAAAAGTGTATCTTACGCCGATCTATGCATGTTCCCGCACGTCCACTTGCCTTCAGCTTTTAAGACGCCGAAGTTAGAAAAGTATGACGGGCACGGCGACCCCATTGCTCATCTAAAGAAATAGTGCAATCAATTGCGAGGTGCCGGCGGCAGGGAAGAATTGCTGATGGCATACTTCGGAGAAAGTTTGGTCGGAATAGCATCAGAATGGTATATGGATCAAGACATATCTCGATGGCACATCTGGGATGATTTGGCCAGAGATTTTGTGAAACAGCTCCAATACAACATCGATATTGCGCCAGATAGGAATTCCTTATCGAACTTAAAGAAGAGCCCTCAAAAAGCTTCAGAGAATATGCCATCAAATGGCGAGAGCAAGCATCCAGGGTGAAACCCCCTATGGACGAAATTGAAATGGTCACGACTTTTCTACAAGCTCAAGAGCCAGACTACTTTCAAAATATGATGTCGGCGATGGGAAAACCATTCGCCAAAGCAATCAAGATTGGAGAAATGGTGGAAAATGGCTTAAAAACAGGGCGAATTTTGAGTCAAGCGGCCATTCGGGCAACTACCCAAGCCATCCAAGGCGGGTCTGGAGGGATGCCCAGAAGCAAAAAGAAGGAGGAAACTGCCATGGCGGCAGTAGAAGATAAAAGATATCGAACCTCAAGGCAGGTATTCTCTGACAGGGCCCCCCAGCATTACTATTCACACCACAGCATGGCCTATGCTCCTCCGCCTCCACCCTACGCAGTCATGAACATTCAACCTTTGGCACGGCCGCAGCCACCAGCCAACAGAAATCCACCTCCATTCCAGAGAAACCAACCTCCTTACCCAAACCAATACAACCCCCGGCCAAATAACACCCGCTACCGTGAGCAACCCAAAATGAGCTTTACACCGATTGGGGAGCCGTATTCCACTCTTTTTCCAAAACTTAGGCAAGAGAACCTACTGCAGCCCGTTCCGTAGAACAGGCAAAATCCGGACTCTCCTGCCTACCAGAGAGGAATATATTGTGCCTATCATTCAGGTGTTGAAGGACATAGTGCCGACAATTGTTGGACATTGAAGAAGGCAGTGCAAGAATTGATCAATCAAGGGAGGATTGTCTTTGCAGATGAAGACATCCCAAATGTGACAAACAACCCATTACCAGCCCACAACAACGGGCCAGTGATTGGGATGATTTATGACGATAAGGAATTTGACCCAGCCTTAAAAGCGATAATTGCCATCGCCAACATAGAGAAGCGGCCCGAGGTTACCCCGAAACAAGAGAAAATAGGGAAAAAGGTTGAAGTTCCTGAGACTAGATCTGAAAAGATGATTGAATTGAAAGCATCGTCTCAAAAGAGTGGAGTCCTTTACCTCTCGCGAGGTCGAGTAGAAAAATCATTGTCAATAGGTGCCCCCAAGAAGTTCCACTTAAAGAGGGAAATAGCAATGTATGTACCAAAGGGAACCTATATGGCCCGAAAACCAGATGAACCCGTGGTTATTGCACGTGTGCAACAAAAACCTATGACAGATCCATCCACGGTACCTTGGAGCTACCAACGGACGCTCGTTACGCGCAAAGGAAAAGAGGTTGCAGGAGATTCATCTGGGAGCATCCTGGTGCAAAAGTATTTAAACACACATGAGGTAAATAACGCCACACAAAGGCGTTTCCCATCAAAAAAACCTGTAAGTGCTGAAGAGGCAGAGGTCTTTTTTCAAAAGATGCAAATGCCTGACTATGAGGTGATAGACCAACTGCGCAAATGCCCAGAGCAGGTATTGATGTTGTCCCTTTTAATGAAGTCTACTGAACATCAGAAGGTTTTGTTAAAAGCCTTGAATGAGGCATACGTGCCTATTGAGACTTCATCCGACCAACTTGAAAGAATGACAGAGAGGTTCTTCGCAATTAATCATATTTCTTTCAGCAAAGCTGATTTGCCTTTGGAAGGTGCCGCCCACAACAAAGCTTTGTATTTGACTGTCAAGTGCGAAGGCTACTACATGAAGAGGGTCATGGTTGATGGGGGCTCAGGAGTAGACATATGCCCACTTTCCACTCTAGGCCGCATAGGAATTGGAGCTGAAAGGATTCGGCCCAACAACATATGTGTGTGAGCCTTTGATGGTGTGAAAAGAGATACTGCCGGAGAGATTGATGTGATTATGACCATCGGCCCGGTGGACTTCGAAGTGACATTTCAAGTTCTGGATATGGACACTTCCTACAACTTTCTTCTAGGGAGACCATGGATTCATGCGGCTGGGGCTGTGCCCTCTACCCTCCATCAGATGTTAAAATTTGAACACAAGGGACAAGAGATCGTGGTCCACGTGGAGGACGAGCGATCAATTTATAGAGATCCATCCATCCTATACTTGGAAGTGGAAGAAGGAAGCGAACACATTGTTTATCAAGCTTTCGAGATTGTGTTGGCAGATCAACACGAAGAAGGGAACCCTCTTCCCCAACCCTTTTTATCTAATGCCTCCATCATGGTGGCAAAAGAAATGATCAAACACGGCTTCCAGCCAGGAAAAGGTTTGGGAAAATCCCTGCAAGGAGTGTCGAAGCTGATAACTTTACCCACAGCTGAAAAGTTCTTCGGAGTACGCTTTCACCCAACCCCTGAATATGAGAGATGGGCTAACAAGAGAAAGGAGAAAGGATGGGTTCTGCCACGACCATTGCCACATATGTACCAAACTTTTGTTCGACCAAGGTACAGTGAATAAGAAGAAGATGAGGTCTTCACATCGGAGGAAATTGAAGAAATATGTGGGGCCATGAGGCAAATGCTCTATGATGTTAATATGGTTCAATCGGGAGAAAGAACAAGCACCGCTGAGGTGCTGTATGTGGGCCCAGAAGGTAAATTGCAAAATTGGAAAGCCACACCCTTCCCAGTCAGGTGGGAGTTCTGGTAGATTTGTCCAGTCATTTTTCCTTCATCACAAGTTACTTCAGGACGTAGCTTGGATGTTTTTCTTTGTTTTCTTGTATTTTGTTCTTCCCAATGTAATTTGTTTATCTTTAGAAAATTCCAAGAAAATGAAATAAATAATTCATCATTTTGCAATCTTTCTAATTTTGTTATTTATTCTTCCTTTTCAGTCGTAATAATGCGGCTTTAAATAACATGACAAGCTTGCGGAACTCATGCTCAAATCCGAACACGCCACCTAATCTGGAAATAATGAACCAAGAACCGAAATAATATGAAGAAGAGGCTTTTAAGGAAATAAATCGAGAATTGGAACATTTTGAGAATAAACCTAAGCCAAACTTGATTGACACCGAACCGGTTAATTTGGGAACTGTTGAAGAGGTCTGAGAGACCAAGATAAGTATCCACACAGATGAGAAAACACGAGATGCAATAATCCAACTCTTGTTTGAATTTAAAGACGTGTTTGCTTGGTCTTACGATGACATGCCAGGATTAGGAGCCGATCTAGTGGTGCACAAGTTGCCAATCTACCCTGACTGTCGCCCAGTGCAACAGAAGCAAAGAAAGTTCAAGACTGACATCAGTGATAAAATCAAAGAAGAAATCACTAAGCAGTTAAAAACAGGGGAAATTTGAGTGGTACAGTACACCACGTGGTTGGCTAACGTTGTGCCCGTGCCAAAGAAGGACGGAAAAACTCGAGTATGCGTTGACTACCGAGATTTGAATAAAGCAAGTCCTAAAGATAACTTTCCTTTACCAAACATCCACATCTTTGTTGATAACTGTGCCAAACATGAGATACAGTCGTTTGTGGATTGTTATGCGGGATATCATCAAGTGTTGATGGATGAAGAGGACGCCGAGAAGATTGCTTTTACCACACCTTGGGGGACTTACTGTTACCGAGTCATGCCATTCGGCTTGAAAAATGCGGGAGCAACATACATGAGAGCTATGACTGCCATTTTCCACGACATGATGCATCAGGAAATAGAGGTGTACGTGGACGATGTGATCATCAAATCCAGAACCCAAGGCGATCATGTGCGAGACTTGAGGAAATTCTTTGAGAGATTGCGGAAGTACGATTTGAAGTTGAATCCAGCCAAATGCGCTTTTGGAGTCCCGTCAGGTAAACTTTTGGGTTTCATAGTCAGTAGAAGAGGTATTGAATTAGATCCCACAAAGATAAAATCCATCCGGAATTTACCTCCTCCCAGAACAAAGAAAGATGTAATGAGTCTTCTGGGCCGACTAAACTACATCAGTAGGTTCATCACTCAGTTGACTTCCACATATGAGCCCATATTCAAGTTGTTGAAGAAAGATGCTGCAATCAATTGGACAACTGAATGTCAAGAAGCGTTCGACAAAATCAAAGAATAATTGTGAAACCATCCAGTCTTAGTCCCGCCAGAGCCAGGGAGACCTCTTTTCTTGTATTTAACAGTCTTGGAAAACTCTTTTGGTTGTGTCCTCAGACAACGTGATGCGACAGAGAAGAAAGAGCATGCGATTTACTACCTGAGCAAGAAATTCACTAGTTATGAGGTCAAGTACACTTTGCTTGGAAAGAACGTGTTGTGCTTTAACTTGGGTCGCTCAGAAATTGAGACACTACCTCCAAGCCCATACGACTCACCTCATTACCCAGTTGGATCCTTTGAAGTATATATTTTAGAAACCGATGACCACCGAAAGATTGGCGAAGTGGAAAATCCTGCTCACTGAGTTTGACATAGTCTATGTCACTCGCACAGCAATGAAGGCCCAAGCATTGGCAGACCATTTGGCCGAAAACCCAATCGACGAAGAGTATCAACCATTGAATACCTACTTTCCTAATGAAGAGGTAAATACGACCGAAGTTGTTTCGGAGGACAGTCATGCTTGGAAAATGTTTTTCGATGGGGCGGTAAACGCTAAAGGTGTAGGGATTGGGGCAATCTTGATCTCTCCTGCTGGTCAACATTACCCAGCCACGGCTAGGCTCCGTTTCTTTTGCACGAACAATACGGCTGAGTATGAAGCTCGTATCATGGGCATGAACATGGCAATTGATTAGGGCGTTGAAGATTTGTTGATCATGGGAGATTCAGATCTAATTATCAAACAATCTCAAGGTGAATGGGAAACTCGGGATGTTAAACTCCTCCCTTACCGATAGCACGTGAATATTCTTGGCAAGCGATTTGCATCGATAGAGTTCAGGTATATCCCACGATGTCACAATGAACTAGCTGACGCACTTGCCACTTTAGCTTCAATGCTACCTTATCCGGGAAACGCCCATGTCAATCCCTTGGAAATTCAAATCAGGGAAAGCCATGGTTATTGCAATGCAATCGAAGAAGGACCAAGCGTCAATCCATGGTACTACGACATCAGGAGATTTTTGAAAACGCAAGAACACCAAGAACATGCTACTGGAGATCAAAAAAGGACCATTAGGCGACATGCAGGTGGTTTCCTTTTTAGCGGCGAGGTCCTGTATAAAAGAACCCCGGATCTTAACCTCTTAAGGTATGTTGATGTCGAAGAAGCAGGAAGAATCATGCATGAAGTACACGCAGGAGTATGCGGGCCTCATATGAATGGGTATGTTTTAGCTAAGAAAATCTTTCGAGCAAGTTATTATTGGATGACCATGGAGAAAGATTGTTTCGGTTTTGTCCGAAAATGCCATCAATTTCAGGTACATGGAGATCTAATTCATGCACCTCCAACTGAGCTGCATCCTATGTCAGCGCCGTGGCCATTTGTCGCTTGGGGAATGGATGTCATCGGCCCGATTAAGTCGAAAGCTTCGAATGGGCACCGATTCATACTGGTCGCTATCGATTACTTCACAAAATGGGTCGAAGTCGTCACTCTCAAATCTGTCACTAAGAAAGTTGTGGTGGATTTTGTACACTCAAATCTTATCTGTCATTTTGGTATACCTACAACTATCATCACAGACAATGCTGCGAATTTGAATAGTCGTTTGATGGAAGAAATATGCGAGCAATTCAAAATAACGCATAGGAACTCCACCCCTTATCGGCCTAAAGCCAATGGTGCCGTTGAAGCAGCAAACAAAAACATTAAAAAGATTTTAAGAAAAACAATCCAGAGTTCTAGACAATGGCATGAACAATTGCCGTTCGCCTTACTGGGATATCGTACTACAGTACGCACATCGGTAGGAGCAACTCCATACCTGCTAGTCTATGGGAACGAGGCTGTGATACCGACTGAAGTAGAAATTCCTTCACTTCGTACGATTGTTGAAGTAGAGGTTGAAGATAGTGAGTGGGTTAAGACTCGATTGGAGCAATTAACTTTGATTGATGAAAAGCGAATGGCTGCGGTCTGTCACAGACAACTGTACCAACAAAGGATGGCTCGTGCTTACAACAATAAAGTGCGGCCGAGAAATTTCGAAGTAGGTCAGTTGGTTTTAAGACGCATTCTTCCACATCACCAGGAAGCGAAAGGAAAATTCGCTCCTAATTGGAAGGGACCATACATCATCAGGAAGATACTGCCGAGGGGAGCGTTATACTTGGGAGATATGGAAGGAAAAGACCCTGAAACAGCTGTGAATGCAGATGCTGTGAAAAGGTATTATGTCTGAATTTGCTTCGATGATGTCCTTACAAGTCGAAATGATTGAAGGCTTTCATTCCCGCAACCCAAACACTACCAACCCTTTATAAACCCTTTGAGCCGGTTACCTTTCTTTGGCTACCCTCTTTGGAATCCAAACCAAAAAAAAAACAAAACAAAACAAAGTTCCCGAACTACGTTCTGACTTGATTCCGAAAGGATACGTAGGCAACCTCTCCTGAGGTTCAGTCACACCAAACCAAAAATCCCAATTTCCCCAAAAAATGAAATTGGGGCAGATGATATTGTTGATTCGGTTTAGATCCGTGAAGATCATTCCAAAGTTGTAATTTTGTCCACAATTTTTGTTACCCAAACCGAGTACAAGTCCTTCAAGATCGATTAAAAACTGAGAAAACATCGTTGTTGCGGTCCGAAGTTTCCTGGAATGAAAAGAAATAAAATGAGAGAGTCTTATTGGTGAAAACCTTCGGGCACCATAAGATGATGGAAGTAGAGAAATACAAAATGAGAGAGCTTGTTGGTAAAAACTCGCAAAGAGTGCTATCTGGCGATGGTAAGAAGAGAAATGAGAGAGGTCGATTGGCGAAAACCCGCAAAAGGGCGCTATCAACCGAAAAGGGTGTTTCACCACAAGAGGTCCTGGCACGGCTCCTTAGCTCGAAAACATAGACCCGTTTTGGATCATAAGGAAATGGGAATTTGTGACGATCAAGCATCTAGTCCGAGAAGCATGTCATGTTGGTTTAAAGTCAGCATATACCTCAGATAAGTCCTTTTTTTTTCGAAAGGGACTCCTCTGTCTTCGATACGTTTTTCCATTCTTTGTTCATTTTTCTTTGAATCCCTTTCGTTTTAAGTTTGAATTCTGAAATTATCACAAAGAAATGTGACAGTGCCGTTTATACAGAATTACGCCTGGTAAAGAAGAAAAAAAAATAGCCTTAGTGGTGTATTGATACAATCCCCGATTGGATCGTAATGATCGATTATTTCCAAAGAAATGGAGGTTAGGAAGGAAATGGAAATCAAAGGCTAAGGTCTTAGAAGAGACGGAATGAGACGGAAGGACAGAACCCACACAGAAAATCCTCGTGGAATCCTGGGATTGAACCCGGTCAGTTTGAAAAGAAGTCACCCCAAAGGCAATTGGTAGCAAAGTTCTCAATGGAAATGGGGCAACGATCAAGCAATGAAGATAATCAAGGCCACAAAGTCAACCACCTTTTCAACTGATAAAAAGGAATACACATAAAAAGGGAAGTTTCTTTTCAAGAGCTTTATCTTATGGATTCGTTGATGGTTAAAAAGAAAGAAGGAAGAATAAAAGAAAGGAAAATGAAAACTCCAAAAAAGAGAATCAAATCATATCGGTCCAATATCTGTTTGGAACACGGTCAGAAAAACCGAGGGTCTTTCCGGCCAAAAAGCCGCGAAACTTTTATCCCCGGTCAGAAAACCGAGGATCTCCCATTTAGATAACTGCGGAGCCATTTACTTTAACCCCGGCCAAAAAACCGAGGGTCTGACGGCCAAAAAACCGTTAGACATTGTTTGAATTCCGGCTAGAAAGCCGTGAAACTTTTATACCCGGTCAGAAAACCGAGGATCTCCCAGTCAGAAAACTGCGGAGCCATTTACTTTAACCCCGGCCAAAAACCGAGGGTCTGACGGCCAAAAACCGTTAGACATTGTTTGAATTCCGGCCAGAAAGCCGTGAAACTCTTCTTCTCGGTCAAAAAACCGATGATCTCCCAGTCAAAAAACTGAGGAGCCATTTACTTTAACCCCGGCAAAAAAACCAAGGGTCTGACGGCCAAAAAACCGTTAGACATTGTTTGAATTCCGGCCAGAAAGCCGTGAAACTTTTTATCCCCGTCAGAAAACCGAGGATCTCCCAGTCAGAAAACTGCGGAGCCATTTACTTTAACCCTGGCCAAAAAACTGAGGGTCTGACGGCCAAAAAACCGTTAGACATTGTTTAAATTCCGGCCAGAAAGCCGTGAAACTTTTATCCCCGGTCAGAAAACCGAGGATCTCCCAGTCAGAAAACTGCGAAGCCATTTACTTTAACCTCGGCCAAAAAACCGAGGGTTTGACAGCCAAAAAACCGTTAGACATTGTTTGAATTCCGGCCAGAAAGCTGTGAAACATTTTATCCCCGATCAGAAAACCGAGGATCTCCCAGTCAGAAAACTGCGGAGCCATTTACTTTAACCCCGACCAAAAAAAACCAAGGGTCTGACGGCCAAAAAACCGTTAGACATTGTTTGAATTCCGGCCAGAAAGCCCTGAAACTTTTTATCCCCGGTCAAAAAACCGAGGATCTCCCTGTCAGAAAACTGCGGAGCCATTTACTTTAACCTCGGCCAAAAAACCGAGGGTCTGACGGCCAAAAAACCGTTAGACATTGTTTGAATTCCGGCTAGAAAGCCGTGAAACTTTTATACCCGATCAGAAAACCGAGGATCTCCTATTCAGAAAACTGCGGAGCCATTTACTTTAACCCCGGCCAAAAAATTGAGGGTCTGACGGCCAAAAAACCGTTAGACATTATTTGAATTTCGCCAAAAAGCCGTGAAACTCTTCTTCCCGGTCAAAAAACCGAGGATCTCGCAGTCAGAAAATTGCGGAGCCATTTATTTTAACCCCGGCCAAAAATCGAGGGTCTAGCGGCCAAAAACCGTTAGACATTGTTTGAATTCCGGCCAGAAAGCCGTGAAACTCTTCTTCAAAATCTCGGCCAGAAAGCCGTGGAACGTTTATTTGTGAAACCATGATTTTCTTAACCAATACCAAAGAGTCTTCTTAATCGCTTTCTGTGTCAGAACTAACTCACGAAATTTTCCTAGCAAAAACTGGGGCAGAAAAATTTCGTTCGTTTGTTTGTTTTGTTGTCTAAATAGGTTTGACCTCGGGACGCAAGGATCGAGATAACCTACGAATGGAACGTCAATCCAGAATGAACAAAAGAAGAAAAGAACCAAAAGGAAAGAGTTCAAACGTTGGAGTAAACAAGAGCACGGATTGCTCAGAAGCTGATTAAAGTAACAAGCTCCGCCGACTCCGTTTCACTCAATGTTACAGAAATAAACAAGCACGTACAACTTGTTGAGCATCAAGATTCAGATCAAGGTCTACAGCAAATCAGCTAAGATTTATGATCAAGTTTTCAAAAGAATCATAGATAGGAATCTTGTAACTCATAGTTTGATAGCATAGCTAGTTCAGCTATAATTTCTTTTGGTATAATAAGGAGGTCAGTGAGCAGTAAGCAGCAACAGTAGCAACAGTAGCAACGATAGCAGCAGTAACAACAAAGTGTCAGTCCACGGTAGTCTCAGCTACCAAAACTTCCCGAACTACATTGACCTGATTCCTGTTTAGCCCAGGATATGTAGGAGGCCTCTCGAAGCAAAGGCTCAGTCAAGATCTTTTTGAAACGCTTCACACGGAGTGCTCGAATGGACAAAAATCGCTCGTACTTGCTCATTATTCTTTTCATGAAAACCCTTCGCGTTTCCACACAAAGAGGGGCAGCTGTGAGCACGTGATTTTTTCCCTCACGACAATTACTCCCAGAAAACTAAAATAGTCTTGTGTTTTGATTTTTGCGGATTTTGTGTTGTTTTTCTTTGGCGTTAGCATTTGTCTGCATGTGTGTTTTACTTGTTATATCAATCAAAAATACAAAATATGTATCGTAGGCGTGTAGGAATCAATTTTGAGTTTATTGGAATTTATTAGCCATAAAGCGGTTAAAAAGAGAAAACTACAAAAATGCGCATCTTTGTTCTTTGCCTTAGGCTATTTTAGTTAAATGTTAATTCGCGTTAATGGTTTGTGTAGGAATCAATAGTCGTGTGATTTTATTTCTTTCAATTTGTTTAAAGTGGCTTTAATTTAAATGTGGTTAGTGAAGAAAAGAAGGAAAAAGGCTATTTTTGCAAATAAATCGCAGCCCAAAAGGGCTGTCTCTGCCCTGTCCAAATGGACCAACACTTTTAGACGCCTAAACGACACCGTTGAGCTAGACACAAATCCAGGCCGTTGATCCTGCAAGATCAAACGGCCCAGTATGTTCCATGAGCGTCCAAACGACATCGTTTCAAGGCGTTCAATCGTGTCCGTCGAACCATCTTCAATCCAACGGAGGAGATCCCATCCCCCAACCCATTACGTAGCCCAACCCAATCCACCCACAGACAACACGGCTTCAATGATGACCAAACGACATCGTTTGGATAAGTGAAATGATCCAGGCCGTTGATCTCATCAGATCAAACGGCCGGGATTTATTTCCCACGCAGGTATATAAGTCCAAAAGGCCTACTCAGCCCCCCTTAAGCCAGACCCCCCGTTTTCATCATCTCTCGTAGAGACGGCTGAGCCCCCACCGTCCCCCGCCGCACTCCGCTTACCGGAAATCATCTCACGGCGGCCTCACGGCGGTTCCGATAGGCCAAACCTCCCCATCTTAACACCAAATGACCTTCCGAACACCCTGAGTCCAAATCCACAAACTGTTTCCTTCGAATCATTCCCCGTCTTCTTGAATCTTCATTTGAAGATTCGAGCTAAAACCAAACCTATGCCAAATCATTCCAAACTCACATCATAACATCCCTAGACCTCCCTCATACCCCTACCAACCTTAGCCCGGTTCGAATCAAGCCCGAACCACTCAAGCCCCAAATCCGAAGCCCCAAGAACCGAAATTTTCATGAAGCCCAATTCGAGCCGATTTAGTCGTTGATTGAGGTCCAATGGACTTTAGTCTAGGTGTTCTCAATCGAGAACATATCGATTAAAGCCCGTTTGGCCTCAATAGTTCCAAACCAAGTTCAAACCTGGTTCATTTTGGTTCCCGAGGTAATTTTCCTTTTATTTTTGTTCTAGTTATGTTTTTAGTAATATTTGGCTACATGTATAATCTGTCTCTCTGGAGTTTCTTATTTTTCGTCTTTCAAGTCTATTCTGCCCGTCTCCAAATGACCTTTTATTTGGTCGATTCTTTTTATGTTCGTCAATTGTATTGTGTTGTAAACCATAAATTCAATTCGATTAACATCGTTGAAACATGTTAATTCACTTTGATCCCCTATTTTGCCTGAAGCCGCCAAAGTCATTTGGTGGCCTGTTTGTTTATTGTGTGTTTGTTATGGCTCATATAGTCGATTGATTAGATGTCGTCAGTTAGTTTAATATATGTGAGTACCTGAATCGCACAATAATAGTTTCATGCCTTAGGTAGTGATACCAATGATTTAATTTGATCATGTGACTACCATTCGTCAAATCCCTGAGTTCCCATGTTTTCCAGGACAATTTAAAGGCATTGTTGTCTCACTGGCTTCCATCATCTGCCTCAATAGCTGATTAAGTTTGATTAGGTTTGAATTGGTTACAGTTGTGCCTCTGACAGGGGTGTCAAGGGTGATTAGGGATCTAAGGTTTGAAAATGTGTTGTTTTGAGTTGGCTTGTCAGATGAATGCTAGTGGACCACTTAACTGTTGAATCTGTCTAATAGTGATGGGTTAGTTTAAGATAAAAACTTAATAGAAATGATTAAACAATAAGCTGCCATACTTTTTGAATAAAGAAAAGGGGGAAGACATTGGTTAGTGGGGTAACTGGAGAATATTATGGGCTGGGCAGAAGGAGGATGGTCAGAGTTCAATTTTTAATTTCTTGAAGTGTCCCTGGAGCCTGTTTTGTTATAAGTAGAGGGAGGGGGCACAAAGAAGAAAAATTCGAAAGAAAAAAGCTCTAAGAAGGATCAGCTTGAGAGACCTGAAAAACAGTCTTTGTGAGAGATTTTTTGAGAGTTCAATCCTGTTAAGATCGGTATCTGTGAAAAAGCCTAGAACACATTAGGTCTTATTGCTCCATTGGGTCCTTTTGATTCAATTCAAGTGTGCTAGTTTGATTCTGATAACAGTCAGCCCTTTTCTGGTTTTGAGTTCAAGTTCATTAGGGTCTATTGGGTATTGGTTATTGCTGTTTGGTTGTTTGGGACTGATTCTGAGTTGTCATTTGAAGTGCATTCTGGGGGAAGTTGATCTTACTATTTGCTTAAGTTTGGTCTGGTGCTATATTGCTACTGCTGGTGCTACTGTGTTGCTACTGCTGACGGTTTTTTTTCCTTCTTCTATTGTCATCATCCAGGTACACATTTCATAAATCTCAAAGCTTATGGAAATAAATTGAAAGTTGTTCAAAGCTATGTTGCCGCAATCTTCCAGTTCTTGTTTTCTTATCTCCTTTTGCACATAAAAATTATTAAGCTGTATGTTCATTAGATCAACATTGAAATTGGATGAATGTATAATCAACTGATATTTAGTTCGAGTTGAAACTGTTAGGAGATCTGGACTGTTGAACTTTGTTACAATTGTTAGATTTTGGGTGCTATTTTCCTATTAGGTGGAATTCAGTTAGTACACCAGCGGGAAGTAGGTAGTCAAATGTATTCAGAAATTTGTTAATGTGATTACTGCTTATGTTATCCTGTGACTAGTGTAGCCATTAGAAGATGAATGAATAAACATCAAGGATTAATTTGATCTGTCGTGTAGTTGAAGTGTGTGATAGCTAATTAATAATCGACAGCTTTGTCAAAAGAAACAATAACAAATGAAAAAATAGAGTCTCATAATGTTCGGGTCCATTCGAATTAGAACAATGTAATCGTGAGGAATCTGAGATCATGTTCACCTAATGATCGTTGAATCAGCTAGTTTAGCATATTGTTAATTCTTTGAACAACTGTATAAAATAGTAGGAAGTCAAGTAATTGATGAAATTCCAATTTGAGAAAGCAACATGAATCACGTTAAGTATAACCTTTTTTTTCTTTAAAATAAACGAGACGAGCCCCGCTAAATCACGTATAAATCATGGTGTCTTCGTAAATGTATATTCAAATAATTAGAATTTGGGACGAGCCGTATAGCTAATTTCACGGCCCTTCGCAAAGTAGTAATACGTTAGTCATTTTAGGTGTGGTTTTAATTATTTTTTTTATACGAGTGTGCATTTCATGCAACTTAAATTCAAATCTCAATGATGTTAAAATATGTCAAAAATCACGGGTATAATTTATGTGACGTGACTCGAGACGTGTTTTAATAACGTTGCAATCATTCTTAAAATTAGATAAAAGCGGTTGATAGGTTTAAATTGCATTACGATGTAAACATGTATAAAAATCAGGAATTTTTAGCCATTTATAATAATTGAAGCGACCGTGCTAGAACCACGGGATCTGGGGGTGCCTAACACCTTCCCTCGGGTCAACAGAATTCCTTACTTAGAATTTCTGGTTCGCAGACTTCATTTGGAAAGTCGTAAATTTCCTCGATTCGGGATTCAAATAAATCGATGACTTGGGACACCTTAATTTATTCCAAGTGGCGACTCTGAATTAAATAGAATAATCCCGTTTCGAATATTGTCACTTAAATTGGAAAAACTTCCTTACGCTTCTACCCCCGGGTAGTGGACGCGCCAAAAGGAGGTGTGAGAGTCCATATCCAACGCGATATGGTCCGCCTGTTTGCCACCCTGAATTACAATCAATCTACCCAAAGTTTTTTTGAGTTACCATCCAAGCTTATAGTAATATGATACTATTGAGAACTTTTCGCACATTAATTATGAGTTCGATCTTCACTCCCCAAAAAGAAAAAATAATCTTTGATTTAGTATTACTACTTCTAGACCAAGAAATTTTGGTTACACCAAGAAATTTTAGCAGAATATTAAAATCGTTAGCTTCAGGTGCCCAAAATTATAGTTAAAACTTACTTGAACTTTTTTTTGAAAGGAAAAAGTCCAAAAGGTTGGGATATGGGTATTGTAGACCAAAAGGTTAATGGCGAGGCCACATTTATTCGCAACTTTAGACAGATAAAACTAATTTATTGAAAAAATGAACATTGTGGGGAAGAAGAAGAAAAGGGATTTTAATTTTTGTGATAAATGAATTGACGGTTTTATGATGCGGGGTCTGTCCCGTTATATACATATTTAGTAGATGTTTACATAACATATCAGTTGATACAAGGGGCAAGTGCACGTATAGTTTTGATGTTATATAGAGATTAGCTAGTACTAATTTTGTCCTAAAATTTTAAACTAAAAATTAAAGAAAATTTTACACCTTATAGAAAATTTTAGTATTCTATTTATCTTAAATAAACACCATTTTAAAATATTACACCATATAAATATCTTTTATCCTTAATAGCAAAAAAATCTAATCGTATTTACATACTACATTTAAGGCACCATATATGCTAAATAATATTTTGCTCCATCCTTTTTAATATTTTCTCTCACACAATCACGGTATCTCCTCTAAACATGTTCTCTCTTTTTCATACACTTTACTCTCTTCTCTCACAAGCCCACGTTTCTCAACTATTTTCCCACCCAAATTCACTATTTCTCCGCTATTATCACTCCTACATTCAGAATCAATACGAAATCATTGTTTTGAACCCTAAAATTATACGCTACCATACGCCTGGTAAATTTTCTTCTCCCTCTACCCACAATTCATACCTCATCTCCCACCTAAATTCTCTAGTTTTCCTCCATTATCACTCCATTACAGTCCAGGTGCTATAAGGGGGAGGGGAAGAAGGATAGTAAAGACCAAAAATGCAACGAATTGGAAGCCGGCGCTTCGAGTAATATCAGAAGAAAGGGTGATGTTTGATATTGTTGGTAATGGCAGCGGAGGGATATCAAAAGAACGTGCAGCTATTCCATCAAAAGAATGCGGCTTGATTTTACATGACAGTGGTCGTCTAAGTAGGGTTCACAGCTTTTGCATAATTCATGGCTTCGTTTATGGGATTTGAGGGTTGGGGATTGTTTGTAGTTGTTGTAGAATATTGGGCAGACGTGTGTTAGGGGGACTGACCAGCCGAAATTAATGGTTGACCGCCGATCGGCGAAGCCATAAAGCTGTTTCTCTCTCTAGATCGCCCAAATCGCCTATTTGTAATCAGTTGTATTCGAACGTATATTTCATCTGTATTCACATGTATTCAACATCATTCATTTATATATTTTATAGGTATTAAAGACTTATGCGTATTCTCTTGCATTCAGTTTTAATGAGTTGTATTTAACTATTTTATTCGGCAGTAGTTAGTTGTATTCAAGTATTTTATACAACTGTATTCAGTTGTATTATGTTATAGTTAGTTATATTCAACGATTTTATTCAGCAGAAGTTAGTTGTATTTTATGTATATTTTGTTGCATTCAAGAGTTTTATTCAGTTATATTCAGTTGTATTTTATTTTATACATGTATTTTATTGAGATGAATTAAGTTTTATTTTGTTGTATTCAACTGTATACTGTTCTACTCAACTATATTATTCATATATATTTCTCTTTATTCAGCTATAATCTTTATTATATATCTTTCAAATACAAATTAGTGAGGGATTGTTTTAGTTTGTTGAGTTAAATTAGGAGAATATCATGTGATTTGATTTCTCCGTTTTTAACTAGTTTAATGAGTTAAATTGGGAGAATATGATATGATTTAATTTCCTTCCATTTTTAACTAGTTTAACCTTCCAGATTTTGCGCAGATACGTTACTGTATTTAACGTTAATTCTGCTTGAATACAGCTAAATACATGTCAATATTAGCTAGAATTCCACTTTTTACGCCTATTTCTTTGGTTGTATTAATGAACACAACAGCTTAAATGCATGAAATACATTGTATAAAAAATATAAAAGGTATCTATAACACGTAATATAGCAAATGGTATCTATAAATGGCTAATTAAACCTAAAAGATGGTGCTTTATAAAAAATTCTCAAAATTAAACTGAAAAGCTAAAATTCAGAACGCACTCGGCTAATTCCTAAATTGTAGTTAGGGGTGTTTATGGACAAGGTTGGTTCAAAGCAAACCAAACTAACTATATCGGTTTGAATTGGTCCGGTTTTGTCAGGTTTTTCGAATTTTTAGATTTTCTTGTTACATAAATATTATTTCAATCTTAATTTGTAAAAATTATAGATAAAACTTTGATAACTGAATATATGTTTAGAAAATATGAAAAAAATTGACAAACATATGATCTATTAAAATATTCTAATGGGAGAATTTTTTTATTAACATATGATAGTTATTTTCTTAGTCGTCTACCAATAATGTTTCGTTAATTTACCCTTTCAAGGTTAATACATGAGAGGATCCCCATTTTTTTGTTTTATATTTTCTAAAGAAAAATCACTATAAAGTCTTGAAAATATAAATAAAATTTATATATTTATATGTCGGCTTAGTTCGGATTTTTTTTCTCAATACCAAACCAAGTCAAACTAAACCTAATGGAGTTTTTAAATTGATTCAATTTGATTTTTCGATTTGATACGATTTTTTGTTCGGTTTGAACAAGCCTAATTGCAGCCTATAAAGTGGCTACATGGTGTCATTTCTACTGTTTATTAATTTAGACTTAGCACTTTTGGAACTTTTAAAATATTCTCATTTTGAGCTATGTTAGACTTATGTTTTTTTGTTGTCCGTTGTTTATAAGTTTTATTTTAGTTTATTTAATCAAGCTTAAGTTATCAGTTATGGTACGCTAGATTTAGGGTAACTGAGTGCGGGTCACTTAATCCTATTTTTGAATTAGGAGCAATTTTAATTAAAAAAAAATGCAAGAAAAATTAGATCAAAACATCATCGCTTTCTTATTCAATCTTGGGTGATATCATCAAATATTAATCTTATTTTCTTGATTTAAAAAAAAAAAGACTAAATAAGTTTACAAGGGAAGTTACTATTGTAGTAACACACACAAGTAGTATGCCCTAGGCCTTGATCCTCACACTCTGAATTAACATAAAGCGGTCCAAAAAATTTGTGGCAATGCTGTTGGCAAAGTGGTAATTCTTGGGAACAAGGTGTCATACCATCAACACGTTGGGTACATACATTTTGAGCATTTGCTGAGAAAACTTGTGTCATCACGAACATGCCTGCAAAATCAAGAAGTATATATACGAGTGTTACAGAAATAATATTCTTATTAATTCATATATAAAGAGAAAACATTTCAATGATACTCATGTTTTTATTGAGGATTTGAAACTTTGATCTTGTTGTCATATATCACTGGGCCACATTTTTTTCTCCTCGTTATTTAATACAAAATGTAAAAACAAAAGAAGGAATATTAATTTTGAAAAGCAAATAGCAATTGTAGATGTATACATACCACAAATGTAAGCAATGAGCAAAATAGAACAGCGAAAAGATATACCAAAGTTTTCCATTGTATAATTTAGTGAATAAAGTAGTCACTTCGCCCTCTTTTATAGTAGTAGAATTTTAGAGATCGCAGTAATAGAGAGAATTTATAATAGGAATTCCCTTGGCTTAAGTCATACTTAATTATCATGTCATGATTAACTTAACAAATATACAACTAGAGGAGGATTTACTTTTGAAATCAATACGAAGAATATGGAAAACTATTAATTGTAACAACATCAATCTTATGTGTATTGTGTGAAATTTTCATTTATAGTAGGAATTTTAATTTGTTGATGATAGTCAAATCCAGATCATTTCATCATCCTGACCAATAGACAAGTAGAGGAGGATTTACTTACCAAATCAATATGAAGAATATGGGAAAATTATTAATTCTAGCAGCAACAATCATTTAGTGTGACATTTTTTTTTATCATCCTCTGCCTGAAATTATGTGGTAACTCATACTCCAATTACTCTTCTCTATAATTGTGTGATGACCCGATAGGTCATCTAGAGTTTTAAACCCTAATTTTGCGTTTCGAAACCTCAAATATCTTATTTTTAGCCTTCCTCAATTTACATGCGCAGTTCGTGTCTTTTTCTATAAGGCTTTTATGTTAAAAATTTATAAAATATGAAATTATGCCTTAAAATGCATTTGAGTTGATTTCGATCAATGTTTTGAGTAAACATACCCAGACACGTATTTTGACGGAGTCCGTATTGTGATTTGGGACCTATGTATATGCCCGAAATTAAATTTGGAGGTCCCTAGCTCGAGTTATCATATTTTTTTGAAAATTTGAAATTTAAAGGTTTAAAGACTTTATAAATTTGACTAATATTTGATTTTATTGATATCGGGTCCGAATTTGGGTTCCGGAACTTGGAATAGTTCTGTTACGAAATGCATGAGTTGTCTGTAAAATTTGGTGCTTAACGGAAGTGATTTAACGTGATTCGGATGCCTAATAGTTAAAATGAAAGTTCTTAAGTTTCATTGTTAATTTCACTTGATTTTGTGATCGATTCGTAGTTCTACCAGATATTTTGGTGTTTGATCGTGCGAGCGAGTTTGTATGAGATTTTTGTGACGACCCAAAGAGTCATCACATGTGTTCTTATCCATTCTGTGCTTCTGAGATCTTGAAAACCTCATTTATAATCACATCGATTTGCATGCGCAGAACAGGCGCATAGCTGGAAGCTCGAATATGAAATTCTGTGAAACTTTGCTAAATTTGCTATTAAAATGAATAGATTTGACTTCAGTTAACATTTTGGGAAAACGGACCCGGACCTGTGATTTAATGATCTCGGAGGATCCGTACGAAAATATGGGACTTGGGCGTATGCCTGGAATCGAATTCCGAGGTCCCAAGTCTCAGGAATGAATTTTCGAATAAAATTGTTTTCTGAAATATTTAAGGAAAATGGAAATAAAATTTGATTAGAAAGTGATGGTATCGGGCACGTATTCTGGTTCCGGCGCACGGTACATGTCTCATATATGGTTTACGCACTTTCTGTAAAGTTTGGTTGAAAACGGACGTCGTGTGACGTGTTTCGGACTTAAAATACAAAATTTGATGTTTTATGAAATTTGGAAGAAATCGTGAAATTTAAGGCTTAATTCGTTATATATGTCGTTATTTTGGCGATTTGATCGGACGGTTAAGTTCATATGATGTTCTTGAGTTAATGTATGTGTTTAGTTAAGAGCGCCGAGGGCTCAGGAGTGTTTCAGAGATGTTCAGAGGTGGTTTTAGACTTAGAAAGGTTGCAGAAAATCTGCAACAAGTGCACAAACCATTCATTCTTCGCGTTTGCATCCTTCCTCATGCGTTCACGATGCCTTAGCTTCCCCTTCTTCGCGTTCGCGATACAGATCCCGCGTTCGCGAAGCTTCAGAGTTTTCCTCCTTCGCGTTCGCATCCCAGCCCTCGCGAATTCGTAATGTTATTTGACCCTGAGGGCCTAGCCTCATTTTCTTCTTCGTGTTCGCATGCAAACTCTTGCAATCGCGAAGCTTTGCATGATCCCTGCATCGCGTTCATGTAAGGCCTCACGCGTTGGCGTAAGCCAAATCTTGGACCCCCAGCCTTTTACTCTTCGTGTCGCACTCCACAGCTTGCGAACGCGATGGCTTGTCAACTCTACCCTTTGCGAATGCGGCCGGCCTGTCGTGAATGCTGGCGGCCTGTTTTGCCCAGCGATTTTAAAGATCCAAAAAAATAGAACACTTACGGGAAATTTCCCCATTTTTCACAAACCCTCTATTCTTCAAAGCTCTTGGATGATTCTTGGAGCTTTCCTTCATCAAAAACTCTTAGGTAAGTAATACTTAACTTGTTTTCTTCCATTTTTATCAACACCCATTAGATTTCTAGGCCTAAAACATGTGAAAATAGGTAGAAAATTATATAATTGGGTAGGGTTAGGGCTTTTCGAATTTTCCTGAATTAGACCTCATTTTGGGATCAAATTTGAAAACAAATTATATATTCGGGCTCGTAAGTGAATGGGTGGTCGAAATTTGATTCGAACCTCGCGTTTTGACCAAGAGGTCTCGGGTCAATTTTTGAAATTTTTGGAAGAATGTTTACAAAGTTATATTTAGGCATTATAATTGGATTGTTTAGTGTTTATTGATGATATTAAATTAATTGTGTATAGATACGAATGAATTGGAGCCAAATTTAAAAGGAAAAGCGGTGCTTAAGGATTGAGTTGTCCATAGAACTTCGAGTTAGGTTTTTGGTCTAACCTTAGCTTGAGGGAATAGGAGTTGAGTCTTATTTTCTATTTGCTATTTGTCAAGTACGACATATAAGAATGATGACAAGTATCTAGATGTTAGAGTCAAGTATGACTGTGAGTCATTATATTATGAATATTCTGATTTTTTTGTATCTTCCATTCTTAAATGATAATTTCTATATGTTGTGAAGAGCATGTGAATGAAATTGTGATATTTAATCTTTGAGGAGCATTGGCTCAAGTTATAATATACATCGAGAAAGTATACGAGATAATTAAACCCTTTGGAGCATTGGCTCAAGTGGTAAAATGAATTACTAAGTAAGAAATGAAAGAAAGAGAGACAATCGTTGAATTATTCCCTTGCCGAGATATTTGTTAAATTGTTAATATCTCCCTTGCCCGGAATTTATTGTCTAATTGTTGTACCCTTATTGAGATCTCTATTATTATTCTGTTTAATTTCTTGCCCCTTGTTTGTGATTATTGTTTGGGTGAGGATGAGTGTAAAGCACGAAGGGTGATGCCGTGTCGTACGATATATCATTCCGTACTGATATCTATTGATGATATTATGACGAAGGAGATTAAAAGCACGAAGGGTAATACCATGCACATGATTATAATATGATTTATAACGAGAGTAAAAGTACGAAGGGTGATGTCGTGCACACTTTTATTATATATATTGCTTGTGTGAGGAAGAGAGTAAAAGCACAAAGGGTGATGCCGTGCAAATTGTTGATTTCTTTTGATACTAGTTGATATTATGACTTTGTTGTTTCCTTCTTTAATTGAGTATATATATATTCAGATTTATTTGGTTGTCTGGTCCTAGCCTCGTCACTATTTCGCCGGGGTTAGGCTAGGCACGGTTGGTTGTGCTTATACTACACTCTGTGCTCTTTTACACAGATCCAAGTTTCGGACAGCAGTAGCAGTAGCGCGGGTGTTAGCTTTTAGACCAGCGAGATACCGAGGTCGCCTTGCAGACATCCACAGGCTCGGCATCTCCACTATCTTTATTTTCAATATGTTATCTCATGTCTACGAGACAAATAGTTTTATTTCTTTCAAACAGTTGAATTTAGTAATCTTAGTGGTTCGTGACTAATGTGACAGCAGTTCATGGGTAGAGGTTTATGTCGAATTTTCGTATTTCACTTAGTTTTTTAACTTAAGTCTTCCGCTGATTTAACTTATTCCGTTGTATTAATATTATCATTGTTAATAGTTATAAGAATAATTTTGTTAACGAAAAAGGTAGATAAGAGTTGGCTTGCCTAACTTCTATTAGTACGCACCATCACGACTCCCGAGGGTAGAAAATCCGATCGTGACATTTTCGGACTTGTGTGCATATATATTTTGGAGCCTCAAGGGCCTGGGTGAGTTTTAGATAGCCTACGAACCATTTGAACTTAGAAAAATTTGGTTTTTGAGTTGCTGATGCCATCTGATATTTCCTTCTTTGCAATCGCGAAGCTACTCCTCGCTATCGTGAAGAGTGAACTGGGTTGGGGTGGAATTCCCTTCACTGCGAACGGGTTAGCTGGGTTGCGAATGCGGAGCAATGGAGGCCTTACCCTCCGCAAATGCTACCAGCTTCTTGCGAACGTGTAGGCTTGGGATGGGAAGAGTGGATCAATTTTTTTTCTACGCGAATGGGGACATTGGCTCGGGAACGCGAAAGACAGGGGGAACAACCTTTGCCAACGAATGAGGGAACTTGCGAATGCGTAGGACACTTGGTCTATTTCTCTTTGCGAACACGTCAGATTTCACGTGAATGCGTTTGCCTGGCGCCAGTGATTAAAACGGTCTCAAAATGGGATTTTGTTAATCCTTTCAAAATTTCAAACCTAGAAACTTTCAAGATGATTCTTCGAAGGGCTCTTCTTCACCAATTCGTTGTAAAATTAAACTTTAGACCTTCATGTATTTTTGTATGTTGAATATGAGTAATGCTACACTTTCTAACACAAAAACTTTACGAACCAGAGATGATTTAATTAAGTGCTCAAGAATTTATGAAGAAAGAAGAAAATGAATTGATATCTTTGCTTTAATAGTTTCACACTAAACCTTTTTTCACTTAAAAGAATGAATTTTCTTCCGAGAACTAGGATTCTTGGGGAAGCTTTTCTTCAGGAAAATGGAAAAACACTTTTCTTTTGTGCCATTGGGTAGCACCGTTAGTTTTTAGACCGATTTTGTTAGTGAGAAGTGTTCCCTTTTAGCAAACTTAAGAGACTAAAGGTACTCAAAATTATATTTAAAGGACAAGAATAGATTTGGGACAATTTTGGCCAAATTACATGTGTCCCGTAAATGTTTCCATAACACGGACACATAGAGTTGTATTAATTCAGATTTAGCACCGATTTTAAGATATTTTCTTATTTTGAGCTATGTTAGATTTATATTTTATTTTGTCATCTGATTATGTGTCACGACATAAACCCCGGTCGTGATGGCGGCCAACACCTTGTTAGGCAAGACCGACCGATTAACATTTCCATTCCAATTATTAAACTTAAAAATACTAATTAAGCATAAAATCCGGGTTTGTTAATATTAAAATAGTGCGGAAACCATAATAACAGCCCAATAGATCTGGCGTCGCAAGTCAGAGCCTCTAAATACAGCGGGATATCATCCTATACATAAACAAGTCTAGTGCAGGTGTAAAGGAAATGACAAGAGGAGAAATTGGGTCCTGCGAACGCCGGCAGCTACCTTGAAGACTCCAACATTGATCTGAGCAGCAGCAAATAATCTCCGCTAAGCTTCCGGGATCCCTGTATCTGCACACAAGGTGCGGGAAGTAAAATGAGTACTCCAACTTAATGAGTAATATCAATAAATAACAACTGAAAGAAAGGAATCCTGTAAGAACACTACATAGTTCTATAAATAACCGTATAGGTAGCAACATTTCTAAATGGGTAAATCTAGTACCAATCTCCTATAGTCCAACAATTGTTTTTCCAACACTGCTGTGGCGTGCAGCTCGATCCTCACTAATGCTGCTGCGGCGTGCAACTCGATCCGATATAAATATATAGTATTGCGACGTGCATCCCTATCCAATATAATATACATAATATTGCGGCGTGCAGCCCGATCCAATATAACAGTCGGCTGCGCTCACTAGGGATGTGTGCAGACTCCATAGGGGCTCCTTCAGCCCAAGCTCTATAATACTGCGGCGTGCAGTCTGATCCATATATATATCACTGCAGAGTGCATTCCGATCCATATATATCACTACAGTGTGATATATATGGAGTCCGATCCATATATATATATATATATATATATATATATATATATATATATATATATATATATATATATATATATATATATATATATATATATATATATATATATATATATATATATATATATATATATATATATATATATATATATATATATATGTATATGTATATACTGCTGTGGTGTGTAGCCCTGATCTGGTATATATCAAATACCTTCACTATGAGGTCCTGGAACCCTCTCAGTCAATATAGACTTGGCCTCTTGGGCCCACTTAGCTAAGACATGGTATTCAACCCTAGGTATTCCTCATTTAGAGTGTAATATGTTAATACCGGTTCATCTTATGTTTTACAGTTAAGGGCATGACTGAGAGTGTGTATTCAACAGGCCAAGTCTGGTCAATTAGCTCAACAGGCTCCCCTAAGGGTTATACAAATCGGCACAAGGCCCCAAACATAGAAACTAGCCCAGAATATACGGTTATAAGCTTAGTCTCAGTCAAAAAGTACAGTAAGTCATCAATCAAGATGGACCGAGTCCAAATCCCTAGTAGTAATATCGCCACGCTCATCACACGGCACGTGTTTCATGTCAACATAGCACCGTATAGTGCAAATACGGGTTTCAAACCCTCAGTATATCATTTATAACCATTACTCAACTCAAACCGGCCAAAATCCTAGCTCACCTTGTGATTTCCTCGCAAATCGACCTCATCGAGTGTAGAATCTCATCAGACCCACAAGGAATAGGTTATTATAAGCTAATGGGACATAACCCAATTGAAAGAACTCGAAAACACCCAAAAATACAAAGTTGGAAAAACCAGAGCCCTGGGCCCGCTACTCGAAAAATTGAAAAATTCACATTTTCGAAATCTTCATTTTATCACGAGTATGTACCTATAAAATTCATCAAAATCGGAGTTCAAATGCCCCTTCAAATTCTAATTTTTCATTCCCAAAAACCAAGCCTTAACTTCTTCAATTTTTACCCAATTTTCAGAGATTTCAAGGATGAATCTTCAAAAAAATTATGTATTTAACTCATAAAACTTACATTCAATCGATTCTTAGTGGAAACACTCTTAATCCCTAGTCAAAAGCACTCAATGATACTTAACAATGGTGGAAATGGGACTTGGTTTGCTGAAGAAATGTTATTAAAAACCCTTATGTCCAGCACTATTTTCCTCTATGCAATCGCATGAAGTCCTCTGCGATCACGATGAACATTTTCCTTAAGCTATGCAAATGCGGGCCCTTGTCATACCTCCCTTTTTACTACCCCTCCGACCTTTTTGAAGAAGAAGTAGGGTATACCTCAATGTTCAAATACCCGAGAAGGATATAATAAGAAAGAGGAGGGAGTTTTTCCAAATAAAGGACAATCGGTCCGGGATTTTATTTAATTTTCAGAGTCACCACTTGGGAAGATAATGGTGTCCCAAGTCACCGGTTAATCCCGAATCCGAAAAAGTTGACTCTGTATTATTGTCCGCGAAACTAGAAACCTGGATATGGAATTCTGTTAACGCGGGAGAAGGTGATAGGCACTCCCGGATTCCGTTATTTTAGCACGGTCACTCGAACTGTCGTTCCTCAATTTTTATATGACTTATTATATGCTTTTTAACAATATGTACATGTTTCCAACTTTAATATTTTTACGAATTTCGACGTCGCGAAAACGTATTTCGAGTCACATCGCAACCAGTACGCCTGTGACTTTTTATACATTTCGGCTTAGCCGTGATTTATGATTTGAGTCGCACCAAATGCACACTCGTATTAAGGGAGGTATGTTTATTAAATCATGCCTAATAAGCGTCTAACGGCTTTAAATCTTTGGGAAAGGTCGTGGAATTTACTATCAACCTTCCCGAATCTATTATATACTTTATCAATTGTTACTATATGGGGGCCCCACTGTTTTTGTTACTATGTGAGGCTTATCCCATGCGTTTTTAATGTCCACACTTAATGTGTGACTATATTTTCTATCCTTGTTTTTTCCTTAATCAGTTTAATTATCTTACATTTCCAGAAGTGAGTCCAGGCCTTATTATTGTTTTTGTTATCACTCGGCCTGGACTTCTGAATTTATACTCAGCAGATTGTTATTGATATCTGGGTCTCGAGAACCCAAATTACATTGAGGCCTTTGTTCAGAGGCCCAACTGGTACTCGAACACAGTCCAGACCTACGTTACACATTGGGTCTGGACCAAAGCGAAATAGAAGTAATGAAAGCAGAAAACGAAAACTCATATATGAACAGGCGAAGGGACGAATCCAAATTGAACTTTATTCATTAAGAGGAAACGGCTATACAAACTAACAGTATCAACTTCAAATCATAACTGTCTAATATACATATGTGACGACCCGGCCCGTCGTCATGGGAATTACCACCCCGTTATATTGTAATTGCATGTTTTATGCTTTTATATCAGTGTTAGAGTCTATCGGGTGAGTTAGGAGTGAATTGGATTGAAAAAGAGGCATATAGCCTTTTTGAAGGAAACTTTAATATGAAAAGTCAACCTGGAGTTGACTATTTTGTTAGAGGGCTCGGAATCGGATTATGATGATTTGATTAGTTCTGGGAGGTGATTTGAGACCTTAGAGGAGTGATCGGAATTGAATTTGGAGGTCCGATGAAGAAATAGGCTTGAATTGGCTAAGGTTGAATTTTGGCGAAGTCCGAATGGTAGGTGAGATTTTGATCCGGGGGTCGAAATGGAATTTCGGCAGTTCCTGTAGCTTTGTTATGTGATTTTGGATATGTCCGCAAATTTGCAGGTCATTCAGACGTCGTTTGGTCGGGTTTTTGATTGAATGTGTAATTCGGAAAGTTTTAAGGAATTTAGGCTTGAATTCGATGTGAATTATGGGTTTTTATGTTGTTAGACGAGTTTTAAGGATTGGAACAAGTTTGAATAAGGTATTAGGATGTGTTGGTGTGTTTGGATGAGGTCCTAGGGGCATCGGGGTGTTTTCAGATGGTTAAACAGGAGAAAATAAAGAAAAAGTTGCAGATTATGTTGCTGGTTCTGTTGTTTTCGCTCCTGTGGAAACGGGAGCGCAGGAGCGAGTCCGCATGAGTGGACGATGGGGCGCAGAAGCGCTTGGCTTTGCAGAAGCAGAACCATGTCCGCTGAGGCGGCATCGCTGGTGCGAGAATGAGACCGCAGAAGCGCTCAAGAGGCGAGATGGGAAAGTCCGCAGAAGCGGATTGTTGATTGCATAGGCGAGTCCGCAGGAGCGGACTCTTATTCTCAGAGGCGGGAAAGACCGCAGGGGCGGAGGAAATTCGGCAGGAGTGGACCCGCAGGAGAGGTCCGTAGATCGCAAGAGCAGAAATGGCCATATAGGCCTGGGTTCGCAGAAACGACCAATTGGTCGCAGAAGCGGTTCCGTAGGGGCAGAAATGGTCCGCAGAAGCGACAATTACAGAGAGTTAATTGTATCAAAAGTTAGAAAAATTTCAGAAACATTTCAAACATTTGGGTCTCGGCTTAAGAGGCGATTTGGGCAATTTTGAAGAGAAACTCAAGGGAAATCATCAGGTAATCAACTATGGACTTATATTATGATTAGTATTGATAATATTATGCAATTATATCATGAAAATGGAGGAATTTAGGGTATTTTATGGAGGATTTAGCCCTAGGCTTGAACTTTAGAAAATTAAGGAATTGCGTGGGCAATGGAGTCCAAATTTGGTAAATCTTATATGCTTAGACTTGTATTGTGATGAGGGTTCCGAATATGTGACTTTCGTAACTTTTCGAGAAGCGTACCGAAAGTCGGGTTTTGGCAAGTTTGGGAATTTTGATGTAAATTGAGTTATTTTGACTGGGTATCGTTCCACTTGTCTAATTTGATGTGTTTCTACTATATTTGATCATATTGTACGCGTGCAGAGCTTGATTCTCGTGGCAAGGGCATCGCGGAGTAGTCGTCGCGCTGTATTGAGGTGAGTAATAGATGTGGGTGATGACCAGCGGGTTTGAAACCCCGGTATACCACTTTGTAACGCTGTATGGCGGCGACACACGTACTCTCTTGTGAGTGCGGGGTCGATTGTGATTTGGGGACTATGGCTTAGTCTGACCTGTTGTTACTGTGTTATGATATTGGCTATTCTTGAGCCGTCGAACCTCCTTCTCGGATGGTTGCATATTATATTGTGATATTGGCTACTCTTGAGCCGTCAAACCTCCTTCTTGGACGGTTGAGTACACTTGTGGGCTGTGAGCCAGTTATTGGGTCCTGCGAGGATCGTTATCATCATCTTGTGATATTGACATGCTAGTTTTACTACCAGTCCGTAGCTATTATTGTTATCATGTTATTTCCAATCTCTGGAACTTTGATATTATTGTTTTCAACTGAAAAATGATAAAAGAGTTTTCAAAACCACTTTTGAGCCTGCGAGGCTGCATTTGCATACTTGCTGACTGGTAGTAGATCGGGCTGTGCGCCGCAGCAGTATATATGTTGGATCGAACTGCACGCCGCGGTAATATTGTGCTTGGGCTGTAGGAGCCCCTCCGGAGTCTGAACCCCCACAGTGAGCACGGGTACCCAAATTGGATCGGGCTACGTGCCGTAGCGGTCATTTCATGCATTGCATTGCATTTAGCTACACCTGCTAGTTGTTATACTTGTTGTTGATATTGTTGGCTCTCTACTGTTGATATTGAACTGCTACAGGGGTTTGGTTATAGCTTTACATGGTGCTTTACTGTGGGTTTCTTACCTACTCTATCTTACCCTTGTTTATTACCACTGAGTCTGGCAGTACTCATTTTACTCCCTGCACCTTGTGTGCTGATCCAGGTACCTTACAGCGGACCTGATCTGGTAGCCGCTCAGCGGCATTGTGCGGGATAGTCGAGGTAGCTGCAGCATCCGCAGGACCTGACTCCCCTTCTAGCTGTCTTTTCTTTTCCTGTTGTCTTTTCTTTTCGCACTGAGCTTTGGTTGTGAACCTTATTACACTTATGTTCTTTAGAGGCTCTTGACTCTTGACCCTTCAATCTATGAGAGTTGGTATGCATTGGGACTTTGTTCCCCATTTCGATATATATTTCACTGTTGCTTTATAATTTGATATGTTTAAATGGGATTAAGCGAGCTCCTAGCTTCGTTATTGTTATTGATTGGTCAGGCTGGCCTAGCAGTGTGCTGGGTGCCATCACGACCGAGTTTGGGGTCGTGACAAGTTGGTATCAGAGCCTAGGTTTACTAGGCCGCATGAGTCTTGAGCCGGTTAGTAGAGTCTTGTGGATCGGTACGGGAACGCCTATACTTTTCCTCAGGAGGCTGCGAGCCTTTAGGAAACACTTCACTTTTCTTGAACTCTGTCGTGCAATCTTGTTGTTCTGAGAACTGAACTTCTATATTCTATTCTCTCGCAGATGGCGAGAACGTGAGCATCACGATGAGGTGGACGACCTCCATTGCCACCTGCTAGAGACCATGGGCGCGGTCGTGCTAGAGGTAGAGGTAGGGCAGCTGAGGCAGTGCCAGCTGACCTGCCCGTTGTACCTGTTCAGGAGCAGCCCCTAGTGGTTGATGCTCCTGCAGCCCCAGTTCAGGCCGAGACTGTATCTATTGCTATTCCTGGTCTTCAGGAGACTCTTGCTCAGATATTATCGGTGTGTTCCGGTTTGGCTCAGGTAGTATCAACTACCGCTACTGCAGCGACATCTCAGACAGGGGGTGGTCAGCAGACCCCTGCAGCCCGCACACCTGAGCAGGTTGTTTAGGGACTTCAGATACCAGAGGCGGTCCCCGCTCAGGTGGTTGCCAGTTATTTCTCCAGCTGCACCAGCTCCAGAGCATATGGTTCAGGCTATGCCCGACGACGAGCAGCATCATCTTGAGAGATTTGGTAGACTTCAGCCACCCCATTTCAGTGGTATTGAGGTCAAGGATGCCCAGGGTTTCTTGGATATGTGTCAGAGGATGCTGCGTACGGCTGGTATTCTTGATTCCAGTGGAGTTTCATTTACTACCTTTCAATTTACTGGTCCCGCATTTGATTGGTTGGAGGAGTTTGAGAGGCGTAGGCCTGTAGGAGCGACACCTCTTCTCTACTCTCTTCCAAGAGAAGTATGTATCACAGTCCCGTCGCGAGGAGCTTCGTCGCCAGTTTGAGTGGTTGGTCCAGGGCGACATGTCAGTGACCCAGTACGAGCTTAGATTCACAAAGTTGGCTAGGCATGCCACATGGATGATCCCTACTGATAGGGAGAGGATCAGGAGGTTCATTGATGGCCTCAACTACTCTATCCGCATTCTTATGACCGGAGAGAGAGTTTTGTCATCATCATTTGAGCAGGTTGTGAACATGGCACGCTCCATTGAGGCGGATCGTCGCCGAGAGAGGGAGGAGCGGGAGGCCAAGAGGCCTCGTGGTTCCGGCAGTTTCAGTGGTGTTCCATTTAGAGGGCATTCCCAGCGGAGCAGAGGTCGCTCATCTAGACCTTCTCATTCAGGCCGCCCTGAGCAGAGTAGAGGTTCTTATTGTCGTGGTCGATAGGGATTTCAGCAGGGTCAGTCTTCACTTAGTGCCCTCCCAGCCTAGAGTGTAGCACCTACTTCTTCAGCCCAGGGTTCTTCTGCGGCGAGGGGTTCCCTTCAGTCCCCTTCTCCAGCACCAGGTGCTTGTTATGAGTATGGTGAGTTTGGCCACATGAGGAGGCAGTTCCCTCGACTCCGTAAGGACAGAGCTCAGCAGAGGGATCAGCCCTCCTCTTCAGCACCATCTCAGGCTAGTAGAGGTGGGGGGTCAGTCTTCTCGTAGTCGCCCAGAGGCGAGGAGCGATCTAGTGGAGGCTAGGCATGATTCTATGCACTCCCTGACATGCATGATGCAGTTGCCTCCGATGCAGTGATTATAGGTATCATTTCTGTCTGTCAAAGAGATGCCTCTGTTCTATTTGATCCAGGGTCCACATATTCTTACATGTCCTCTTATTTTTCACATCATTTGGGTGCGACTCGTGGTAGTCTTGATTTACCTGTTCATGTATCCACCCCCGTGGGTGATACGATTATTGTGGATCATGTCTACAGATCCTGTGTTATATCTATTGGAGGTCTGGAGACCCCGGCAGATTTGCTATTGTTGGGGATGGTGGACTTTGATGTTATGTTGGGTATGGACTGGTTATCTCCATACCATGCTATATTGGACTGTCATGCTAAGACAGTTACGTTGGCCATTCCTGGTATTTCTCAGATTGAGTGGCGGGATTCGACTGATTTCGTCCCTAGCCGTGTCATTTCGTTCTTAAAGGCTCAGAAGATAGTTGAAAAAGGGTGTTTGTCGTACTTAGCCTTTGTGAGAGATGTGGGAGCTGAGTCTTCTAGCATTGATTCTGTACCTGTGGTGAGGGATTTTCCAGATGTATTCCCCTCAGACGTGCCGGGCATGCCACCGGACAGGGATATTGATTTTGGCATTGACTTGGTGCCGGGCACTCAGCCCATATCCATTCCTCCTTATCGGATGGCACCAGTTGAGTTGAAAGAACTGAAAAAGCAGCTTCAGGAGCTTCTGGATAAGGGTTTCATCCGTCCTAGTGTGTCCTCGTGGGGTGCGTCGGTGTTATTTGTTAAAAAGAAAGATGGATCCATGCGGATGTGTATTGATTATAGGCAATTGAACAAAGTAACAGTGAAGAACAAGTACCCTCTATCGCGCACTGATGATTTGTTTGATCAGCTACAGGGTGCGAGGGTGTTTTCTAAGATTGATCTTCGTTCGAGCTATCATCAGCTGAAGATCAGGGACTCGGATATTATGAAGACTGCATTCAGGACCCAATATGGTCACTATGAGTTTCTTGTGATGTCTTTTGGGCTGACCAACGCCCCAGCAACATTTATGCATCTGATGAACAGTGTGTTCAGGCCCTATTTGGATTCAATTGTGATTGTGTTCATTGATGACATTCTAGTCTACTCCCGTAGTCAGGAGGAGCATGCTCAGCATTTGAGTATTGTGTTGCAGAGATTGAGGGAGGAGAAACTATATGCTAAATTCTCCAAGTGCGAGTTTTGGCTCGAGTCGGTAGCATTTCTGGGACATGTGGTGTCTCGTGATGGTATTCAGGTTGATCCGAAGAAGATAGAGGCGGTGCAGAGTTGGACTAGACCGTCCTCAGCTACAGAGATTAGGATTTTTCTTGGCTTGGCGGGATATTATCGCCGGTTTGTTCAGGGGTTTTCATCCATTGCTTCTTCTTTGACTAAGTTGACTCAGAAGGGTGCACCATTCGTGTGGTCGGATGAGTGCGAGGAGAGCTTTCAGAAGCTCAAGACAGCTTTGACCACAGCTCCAGTGTTAGTGTTGCCATCAGCTTCAGGTTCATATACTGTTTACTGTGATGCCTCGAGAGCAGGGATAGGTTGTGTGTTAATGCAGGAAGGTAAGGTGATTGCTTATGCTTCTCGGCAGTTGAAACCACATGAGAAGAACTATCTTGTTCATGATTTGGAGCTAGCTGCCATAGTTTATGCCTTGAAGATTTGGAGGCATTATTTGTACGGCGTGTCCTGTGAGGTGTATACCGACCATCGTTGTCTCCAGCACTTGTTCAAACAAAAGGATCTTAATTTGAGACAGCGGAGATGGCTTGAGTTGCTTAAGGATTATGACATTACTATTTTATATCATCCGGGGAAGGCCAATGTGGTGGTCGATGCCTTGATCCGGAAGGCGGTCAGTATGGGGAGCTTGGCAAATATTCCAGCTGAGGAGAGATAATTTGCTTATGATGTTCAGGTGCTAGCCAATAGGCTAGTGAGGTTAGACATTTCGGAGCCCAACAGGATATTGGCTTGTGTTGTATCTCGGTCATCTCTATATGATCGTATTCGTGAGCGCCAGTATGATGATCCACATTTAGCTGTCCTTAGGGACAGAGTTCAGCATGATAATGCTAGAGATTTCACCATTGATAGTGACGGCGTATTGAGGATGCAGGGCCGGATATGTGTACCCATTGTTGATGGCCTTCGTGAGTTGATTCTATAGGAGGCCCATAGCTCGCGGTATTCTATCCATCTAGGAGCCGCGAAGATGTATCAAGACTTGAAACAACACTATTGGTGGAGAAAGATGAAGATGGACATTGTTAGATATGTAGCACGGTGCCTCAACTGTCAGCAGGTTAAGTAAGAGCATCAGAGGCCCGGTGGTGTATTCCAGCGCATTGATATTCCTGAATGGAAGTGGGAGAGGATCACCATGGACTTTGTTACTGGACTCCCTCGGACAGCGAGGAAGTTTGATTCTGTGTGGGTGATTGTTGGTCGGCTGACTAAGTCAGCTCATTTCATTCCACTTAGTACTACCTACTCATCGGAGTGGTTGGCAGCGATCTTTATTCGAGAGATTGTCCGGTTGCATGGGGTCCCGGTGTCTATCATATCCGACAGGGGCACGCAGTTCACATCTCAGTTTTGGAGAGCATTTCAGCGAGAGATGGGTACGCGGGTTGAGTTGAGCACCGCATTTCACCCCCAGACAGACGGGCAGTCTGAGCGCACTATTCAGATTCTGGAGGATATGTTGCGAGCATGTGTGATTGACTTTGGTGGTTCGTGGGATGAGTTCTTACCACTTGCCGAGTTTGCCTACAACAACAGTTATCAGTCGAGTATTCAGATGGCCCCATACGAGGCATTGTATGGCACACGGTGTAGATCCCCCGTGGGATGGTTTGAGCCTGGTGAGGATAGATTGATAGGGACTGAGTTAGATTAGGATGCTCTGGATAGAGCAAAGTTGATCCAGGAGAGGCTTCGCACAGCACAGTCTCGCCAGAAGAGTTATGCGGACCGTAGAGTTCGAGAGTTGTCTTTCATGGTTGGTGACAGAGTATTGTTGAAGGTTTCACCCATGAAGGGTGTCATGAGGTTCGGGAAGAAGGGGAAGTTGAGTCCCGGTACATTGGCCCTTTTGAGATACTCCGGAGAGTTGGAGAGGTGGCATATGAGTTGGCCTTGCCACCCAGCTTATCCAGCGTTCATCCAGTATTCCATGTGTCTATGCTCCGGAAGTACATTGGGGATCCGTCTCATGTATTAGACTTCAGTACCATTCAGCTTGATGGTGATCTATCCTATGATGTGGAGCCTATTGCTATTTTGGGTCGTCGGGTGAGAAAATTGAGGTCCAAGGAGATTGCATCAGTTAAGGTTCAGTGGAGAGGTCGACCCGTGGAGGAGGCCACTTGGGAGATCGAGCGGGAGATGTGGAGCAGATATCCTCACTTGTTTCAGACTTCGGGTATGTTTCTTGACACGCTCGAGGACGAGCGTTTGCTTAAGAGGGGGAGAATGTGACGACCTGGCCCGTCGTCAAGGGAATTACCACCCCGTTATATTGTAATTGCATGTTTTATGCTTTTATATCAGTGTTAGAGTCTATTAGGTGATTTAGGAGTGAATTGGATTGAAAATGAGGCATATAGCCTTTTTGAAGAAAACTTGAATATGGAAAGTCAACCTGGAGTTGACAATTTGGTTACAGGGCTCGGAATTGGATTCTGATGAATTAGTTAGTTCCAGGAGGTGATTTGAGACTTAGAGGAGCGATCGGAAATGAATTTGGAGGTCTGGTGTAGAAATAGGCTTGAATTGGCTAAGGTTGAATTTTGGCGCAGTCCGAACGGTAGGTAAGATTTTGATCCGGGGGTCGGAATGGAATTCCGGCAGTTCCTGTAGCTTCGTTATGTGATTTTGGATATGTCTGCAAATTGCAGGTCATTCGGACGTCGTTTAGTCGGGTTTTTGATTGAATGTGTAATTCGGAAAGTTTTAAGGAATTTAGGCTTGAATTCGATGTCAATTATGGGTTTTTATGTTGTTAGACGTGTTTTGAGGATTGGAACAAGTTTGAATAAGGTATTAGGATGTGTTGGTGTGTTAGGATGAGGTCCCAGGGGCCTCAGGGTGTTTTCGGATGGTTAAACGGGAGAAAATATGGAAAACGTTGCAGATTATGTTGCTGGTTATGTTGTTTTCGCTCCTGCGGAAATGGGAGCGCAGGAGCGAGTCCACAGGAGCGGACGATGGGGCGCAGAAGCGCTTGGATTCGCAGAAGCGGAACCATGTCCGCTGAGGCGGCGTCGCTGGTGCGAGAATGAGACCGCAGAAGCGCTCAAGAGGCAAGAAGGGAAAGTCCTCAGAAGCGGATTGTTGATCGCATAGGCGAGTCCGCAGGAGCGGACTCTTATTCGCGGAGGCGGGAAAGACCGCAGGGGCGGAGGAAATTCCGCAGGAGCGGACCCACAGGAGCGGTCCGTGGATCGCAGCAGCGGAAATGGCCATATAGGCTTGGGTTCGCAGAAGCGACCAAATGGTCGCAGAAGCGGTTCCGCAGGGGCGGAAATGGTCCGCAGAAGCAAAAATCGCAGAGAGATAATTGTATCAGAAGTTAGAAAAATTTCAGAAACATTTCAAACATTTAGGTCTCGGCTTAAGAGGCGATTTGGGCGATTTTGAAGAGAAACTCAAGGGAAAGCATCAGGTAATCAACTATGGACTCATATTATGATTAGTATTGATAATATTATGCAATTATACCATGAAAATGGGGGGATTTGGGGTATTTTATAGAGGATTTAGCCCTAGGCTTGAACTTTAGAAAATCAAGGAATTGCGTGGGCAAATGGAGTCCGAATTTGGTAAATCTTGTATGCTTAGACTCGTATTGTGATGAGGGTTCCTAATATGTGACTTCCGTAATTTTTCGAGAAGCGTACTGAAAGCCAGGTTTTGGCAACTTTGGGAATTTTGATGTAAATTGAGTTGTTTTGACTGGGTATCATTCCATTGGTCTAATTTGATGTGTTTATACTATATTTGATCAGATTCTACGCGCACGGAGCTTGATTCTCGTGACAAGGGCATTGCGGAGTAGTCGTCGCGCTGTATTGAGGTGAGTAATAGATGTGGGTGATGACCAGCGGGTTCGAAACCCCGGTATACCACTTTGTAACGCTGTATGGCGGCGAGACACGTACTCTCTTGTGAGTGCGGGTTCGATTGTGATTTGGGGACTATGGCTTAGTCCGACCTATTGTTACTGTGTTATGATGTTGGCTATTCTTGAGCCGTCGATCCTGCTTCTCGGATGGTTGCATATTATATTGTGATATTGGCTACTCTTGAGCCGTCAAACCTCCTTCTTGGACGGTTGAGTACACTTGTGGGCTGTGAGCCAGTTATTGGATCCTGCGAGGATCGTTATCATCATCTTGTGATATTGACATGCTAGTTTTACGACCAGTCCGTAAGTATAACTGTTATCATGTTATTTCCAATCTCTGGAACTTTGATATTATTGTTTTCAACTGAAAAATGATAAAAGCGTTTTCAAAACTACTTTTGAGCATGCGAGGCTGCATTTGCATACTAGCTGACTGGTAGTGGGTCGGGCTGTGCGCCGCAGCGGTATATATGTTGGATCGGACTGCACGCCGCAGTAATATTGTGCTTGGGCTGTAGGAGCCCCTCCGGAGTCTGAACCCCCACAGTGAGCATAGATACCCAAATTGGATCGGGCTACGTACCGTAGCGGTCATTTCATGCATTGCATTGCATTTAGCTACACCTGCTAGCTGTTATACTTGTTGTTGATATTGTTGGCTCTCTACCGTTGATATTGAACTGTTACAGGGTATTAATTACAGCTTTACATTGTGCTTTACTGTGGATTTCTTATCTACGCTGTCTTACCCCTGTTTATTACCACTGAGTCTGGCAGTACTCATTTTACTCCCTGCACCTTGTGTGCAGATCCAGGTACCTCTCAGCAGACCTGATCCGGTAGCCGCTCAGAGGCATTGTACGGGATAGTCGAGGTAGCTGCAGCGTCCGCAGGACCTGACTCCCCTTCTAGCTGTCTTTTCTTTTCATGTTGTCTTTTGTTTTCGCACTGAGCTTTAGTTGTGAACCTTATACACTTATGTTCTTTAGAGTCTCTTGACTCTTGACCCTTCAATCTATGGGAGTTGGTATGCATTGGGACTTGGTTCCCCGTTTCGATATATATTTCACTGTTGCTTTATAGTTTGATATGTTTAAATGGGATTAAGCGAGCTCCTAGCTCCATTATTTTTATTGATTGGTCAGGCTAGCCTAGCAGTGTGCTGGGCGCCATCACGGCCGAGTTTGGGGTCGTGACAAGATAAAACTGAATTGACAAACTGTTTTCACTTTTGTTTTCTAATAACGAGTTCATACTATGATCTGAGTTATCTATTAGCTAAGTGATAGGAGATTATTTAACTATGTAAAACACAACTAAACTAAATGATTCATTTACTTATTCACAGTATTCATAAACTAAGGCAACTCATTCGTAGATGCATAGTTGTACTTCATCACTGAGTTTTATTTGATATTCATCCTAATTAAACTATTGATTTGTTTTATCACTGTTGTGTAAGACTTGTTCCAGTTCAATTACCAATCACCAAATTAAACTATCTACATAGGTTGATTTAAATCATTATTTACGAATTTAGTGCGGTAGGACTTATTTCAAAATCAATTGGTCTGATTTTATGGTTTTACTCTATTTTAACTAAGTGATTTAGCTACTATAACTACATTACCACTACTTACTACTTATTACATTATTCTGTTTGAGCTTCTACATATACATACAATATTTTAATGAATTACAAATTCAATCTACTTAGACAACTACGAGAACAAAAATGTAAAATAATAGAGACTTTTAAACTCACAACTTCATTTCATCATGGCTTCAAATTTACATAGCGTGGACAAGGATGTGTACCTGATTCAACAAAGAGATTCAATGAGTTCTAAGGGGGTGAAATAGGCACAACAGTTACAGTCAACACAGGCAATGCAACAATGGGAGAATGAGTCTCCAAACGAGCAAATGAAATAACACAGCAACAGCAATAGAAACCCAGTGAATAAGAAGAAATCCCAAATAACTTCAAATATGAATTTCAACTAGAAAATCCAGGCAACTAACTGCGATTTAGTGTAGAGTGTTTTTTCTGAAAATTTTGATTTCCAAAATCCAGGCCTTAAACATGTTCTAAATGGGGGTATTTATAGGTGGGAAGTGGTGAAATTTTTGGGGGGAAAAGATAGAAAGTAATTCTAGTTCCCTCCTCTTCTTTTTTACCAAATCCTACACTTTAGTCCCATTTTCTATTATGAGATGCCTTCCAGCATGTGCTGAAAGGTTCTATTTGATTCCTTTTTGGGGCTTTTACTAGTGTGCCCTTACTTATTAGTGTTTTTTACTAAGTTACCTTTTCTTTAAGACCAATGTACCCTCAATTTTGTGCAAAATTGTAGAAATCAAGAGCCTAAATGTCTTATGTATCCCTATAGGCTCTATTAAATTCACAACTTTGCCATTTTCTATTCCCTACATGCCCTTAAGGGCATTCACTAATTACCCGACCTATCCAGGTCAGGTTTTTACTAAGTTCAGTTCTTATTTAACTACTGGCCAATGTTTATACTAATATTTAAGACCTAGCCAGATTAGACTTCAGATTTATTTTAATTTTAGCCATTTTTATTTCATTTTCTGTTATTGAAACTAGTTTGCAGGACTATCCTGCTTAATTATTCAGAACTAACCTATTTAAAACTTAGCCATTCCAAAGATTGGACTTAGCCTTGCAATTGGGGCCCATTAATGAACATAGGCTCGCTAAGACTTTGCAAGTCTAGCCACCAATGAATCTTGGGTCAATTTGGTACTTTGTAAGTCTAACCTATTAGACTTAAGCCACTTTTATTACACACTTGGGCTATTTAAATCTCAGCCAGTGTTTCAAGACTATCAGAGTTGGTCAGTTGCAAAATTGACCACTCTTTGTTGTTCAATTCACTTATAACCTCTTTTTGTGGTTTTCAATTTTAACCTATTTTAAATTACTTAGCAACATGTTTTCAATTTTAACCACTTAACAAGTTTATACACTACTGCAGCTATAACCAATTCCACCTAGGCATGATAAGTATTAACAGTAATCAGCTTAACACAAGGCTATTGCAAACATAGCCATTTTCACACACAATTGCACACATAGCCATGAAACCAAAGTTACTCATCTATTAACCAAAACTCAGAAAAAGAGATTGAATATTGTTGAATTTTAATCAAAGACTTATAACTCAGATTCCACAACACAGTGTATCAATTAATCAAGAAGCAGGCATAGTCAAAACTCCCTTATATTTAAAAAAGGCTACTGAAAACCCTATTCATGCTTGACATGTTCTTGACCAAGCACAGACGAGTAAAATTTATAAAAGAAGTTTCAGAAGAAAGCATGGCTCAAACAGAACGAAAGAATGATAATAACATAGTCTAAACATGCAAAATATCTGAATAAAAGACCTCACAATAGACATGAAGAAAGGCTAATCAAAGAAAGACAAATCTTAAGCAGAGAAATAGAACAAATAGAGATTTCTCAAAGGTAAAAACCCTAATCTATCATGTAGTTTGTTTACACGGCTAACATACTAGAAAATATGCTAGAAACAAAGAATAAAACACAGACAAACAAAAATCAACAAAAATAAACAAGAAAGGGAAATGAATACTTAGCTCGCATGATTTGACTCCTGAGCTTTCCTTATTTTCTTTTTTCTTTTATTCTTTTTCTTTTTTCAAGTTTTCTTTTTTTTTCTTTTTTTCTTATTTTCTTTTTCCGGTTTTCTTCTTTCAGACTTCAGCTTTGCAGTCCTTTGGTTAGGGATGAGTGTTAGAAGGTAGAAATGTGGGATTTTTGGCAGTGGTTTGTTTTGAGTCGCCGGAGTTAGGGTTCCGGCGACCTTCTTTCGAATATTCGAGAAGAAGGGGTAAGATTCGAGGGAAATGGTTTAGATAGTGTGATAGATCGAGGGATGGGGGTTCTTTGGTGTTGATTTGGAGGCTGTTCTCATACATTGGGTCACCGGAGATGAACTCTGATGACCAAAGTTTCAAGAAACTAGGGTCTTCATGGTTTGTTGGGAGTTTTTGGGGTGGTTTGTGGTAGAGAAGAAGGGAAAGAAAAGAGAGGGGTTGAGATTTGGCCAAAGACTGCCGTGGAGGTGGACAATCTCCATGGCCGGCAGGCTTGAAGAAGATGAAGAGAGAAGAAGAAGGAAAGGGGCGGCTAGGGTTAGGGTAAGTGTTCAAATGGACGGTCTCATCTCAGAGACGGGGTTTAAATACCCATTGAGTTTGACTGGTCCTTGGCCGTTGGATCAATCAAGATCCACGGTCAGGATTACATGCTCCAAAACGATGTCGTCTCCTTAAATGAGAGACAAATCCCCGTCCGTTAAATCAATATGTTTGGACGGTTCTGATTTTATCTTGAATTTAATTAATCAATTATCTTCAGATAAGGTTTCAGCCGTTGAATCTGGTCTTATGGACGGCTAGGATTACTTCAGTTTAAATAAGTTGGTCCGGATCTCTTTGGGCCAATGTGTTTGGGCCAACATTTTCAGATTTTTAGCCCAAATTATTGTATTTTTGTATTTCCCTAGTATTTAGTTATTTTTGTGGTAATTTTCTTTCAGTTTTTTCTTTTTGTATTATTTATATTATTCAATTTCCTACCTCCACTAATTTTCTGATATTGTTTGGCAATTTGCTACTATTTTTACCATAATATCCGCTATTAATGCTCTTTTTTATTGATTTTCTTTTAATTACTTAATTAAAAAAATGCATGTATTTAACCCATATTTTTTAATTTTATAGTTTTAACCTCTAATTATTCAATCACACATATGTATCTAATTTCAATCAAGTCATATAATTGCACCCAAAATATTATTTGTTTTAATTTTGGAATTTATTGCTTAGTGCAAAAATCACGTGCTCACAGTTGCCCCTCTTTGCTCGGGAACACGAAGAGTTTCAGTGCAAAGACAAGTGATCAGTAATGAGAGATTTTTGCCCACTGGCATATTCTGTGAGAAGCATTTTTTGAAAACCTTTTTGACCACACCCTACCTCAGAGGTTGCCTACATATCCTGGGCTAAACAGGAATTAGGTCAGTGTAGTTTGTCACACCTCCTTTTTACGCACCCGCGAGGGCGCAAGTGAGTTTTTCCAATTAAAGGATAATCAAAACGGGATTTATTTATTTAATTCAGAGTCGCCACTTGGAAAAATAATGGTGTCCCAAGTCACCGGTTTAATCCTGAATCGAGGAAATTTATAACCCTGTATTACAGTCTGCGAAACTAGAAACCTGGATAAGGAATTCTGTTAACCCGGAAGAAGATGTTAGGCACTCCCGAATTCCGTGGTTTTAGCACGGTCGCTCAACTGCAATTTTTTTTTGTTTTTATCTGATTTCTTTATATATTTTAATTATGTGCTATTAATGTTCCGCTTTTCAATTTTAGCAGAATTGCGACGCCACGAAAACGCATTTCGAGTCACACCGCAACCAGTGCGCCTGTGCCTTTAATGTATTTCAGTTTCGCCGAGAATAAGATTTGGGTCACATAAATGCGCACCCGTATTTAGGAAAGTAATTTTATTTACAAGTCGTGCCTGAAAAGTCTATCGTCTTTGTTAGCTTCGGGAAAGACCGTGAAATTCACTAAACGGTCCTTCCGAGCCTGAATTTATATAGCAATTAATTTGAGGGCCCCGCGATTGTGTATTTTTGGTGTAGCGAGGCTCGTCTCATTATTATCTAAGTTCATATCCAAAATAACTAGATTTTCTATTGTTTTGTATCAAGGAATGAAAGTCCTAATTCATGTTTATTATTAATAGGTCTATTGCTATAGAATTCTAAAGGGATTTAAATTAAACAAGTCCAAACCAACGTATTATCCCTACTGATTTATTATGGCCCAAACCGATAAGATGGCCCAGATTCGAACGTAACATGAGAGGCCAAAGAGGCCCAGGTTCTATTAGCAATCTGCCCCAAATGGTACCTTTCATAAGGTTAACAGTGAAAATATCACAGTGGCATTAATACAAAAGTAAATTATTTATTAATTAATCTTGTAGTTATTGTATCACTAGTGTATGCATATTCATTCACTTATTCGTTCACTTCCATACTTTGCAGGCAATATGAAGCTAAGATTGAACAGAAAACATGAATTAAAATGAGGCTCTCTTAAAGTTTTGGATTTCAATTCCAGCTATATGCTATTCACCTATTCCTTCACGGACTATTTCATATTATATACAGTCAAATGCCTATTAGATCAATTGAATGGTAGTTTGAACTATCAATAGCTAACTTGTTACTAAATCAAATGCTACTTCAATTTAAGCTTAGTGATGCACGACAGTTCGGGTGTACAGTCATTCACCATCAAACTCTACTCCTAAAATTCAAATAAAAGGATTCAACACTTAATGAATGATTCAATTACAAGCCAAAAGGGAATAACAATTCTAGGAAAAACAGAATTTTATTAAGACTTTATTGATGCCAAATCCTTTTTAACAGCTTCATCAACATAGAGATCGAATGGTACCTGGAAATTGTGCAGATCTTATCAGATTTAATAAACACAACAATAATGGCTCAGCTATAGCAGCAGTAGTGTAAAACAACAGCAGATTCAGCAACAACCAGCAGCAAAGGATGAATAACAGAAACGAACAACCCAGGGACAGGAGCAAAAAACCAGTGCAAATCCAAATAAAGCCAATAAAACAGTAGCAGAGTATCTAGTAGCACACCCAGGAGGAGACACTTGAAACCCCAGCAAGATTCAAAACCCAACCAACCCAATGCTATAATCAGTAGTGTCGAAAGACCCAAGAACGACACCAAACAGTCCAAATAGACCAGCTTTAACTTCCCAAAATACCTAACGATTACTTGAAGAACTTCAAAAGACCAATGTCGTATCAAAATATAGCTCAAAGGACTCAAAGACTGATTGAAACAATGAGCAAAAGGGAAGCAGAATGTTTTCTTCCTACTTTCTCTCAAAAAATGTATGCCTTTTTCTCTGTATCCGTCCCTTTGTGTTTCAAAATCTCTCCCAGGGTCTTCTTTTGTTTTTTTCAGATCCCTTATCTCCTGTGTATCCCTCTATCTATATAGTTTTTCAAATTTAGCTCCTAGTGGTGCAGAACACTAAACTAAACCCCTGCCCATCCTTTTCAATTCTTAATTAAAATTCCCATGCTATTCTCTGCTGTTCCCACTTAAAAAGTGCCTGAGTATGGGGCTCTATCATTTTAAACTGCTGTACTTGCAGAAAGCTGGTGGTATCTGCTGTACAGCAGGTTCCACCAATCCATTTCATGGGCAAAGCACTTAAAAATCTTAAAATGCTAACCTCTGATTTCCTAACAGCTAATTTAGACCCTAATTAAAAGTCACAAATGGTTCAAGCACAATCCAACAGTGGTTCTGTACATAATTAACAGTGTTAAGTTTTGTCATAAGATGCTAACAAACAGACCTACAAAACTAATCGATAACATTTGATTAGTCGATTACAACACATATAATCGATAACAAATGACCGACCTACAATTCGATTCATAATATTTCGGGCAGCATCAGGGAATCAACAAATATGAATTAATTGCTTGACGACCTTAATCATACTGAGCATACGATTCATTTTAACTAAAGAAAACAGAAGGAATCGACCAAATAAAAGGTCTTAAAGAGTAGAATAGCAAATTTAATAAAAATCGAAAAGAAAACAAAACAAACAGAAAATCATATAGAAAATGCACAACACGGAATAGATGAGGCTTAGAAAAGGGAAATAATACCTTGAAAGATAAGAATCCATAGCGAACGGGTCTCGAATCATTTGCCCTTGAATCATTGAAGCCAAACGAGCCTTAATCGAGGTGTTCTCGGTTGAGAACACCTAGATTAAGGTCCATTAGACCTCAATCTCTTATTAATTTCGAACGGAGATCCCATTTTGGTTTTTTAGGGTTCATGTGGCCGTTTTTGGGGCTCGACCGGTTCTGGCAAGATTCGAGCCAAACCAGGGTTAGTAGGGGTATGAGGGAGGTGTGAGGAGTGCTTGGGGTGAGTTTGGGGCGGTTTGGCATAAGTTTTTGTTTTTGACGAAACTTTGATTCAATATTCGAAGGTCTTGGAGATTATTCGAGGAAAACGAAGGATGGATTCAAGGAGAGGGAGGTGAGGGGAAGCTATGGTGTGATTTTGATGAGGTTTGGTGACTGACCGCCGCCGTGGGCGATTTCCGGCGGGCGGTCAGTGGTGGTTTGTGGTGGTGGGATCTGGAAGGTCTCTGAAGAGACGAGATAGAGGAGTGATAGGGGGGTTCGGGCTCCAGGGTGAGGGGTGAGGGATTTGGCATATTAAAATGAATGGATTAATCCTAGCCGTTCGATCTGATAAGATCAACGACTTGGATCAATTCATTAATGGAAACGACGTCGCTTCAGTTAGTTTAGGACCGGACCGGTCTTTGGAGTGAAATGAGTCGGGTATAACGGAGTGATTGAGGCCGTTGGATCAATTGAAATGGACGGATCCGATTAAAGGTGAACCGGACTGGGTTTGGGATAACTCGATTGGACCTGGTTTTGGACTAGGTTTTGGCCCAAATCTAATTTCCTTATCTCTTTATTTCCTAAAACTAGACTCTATATTGTATTATATATATATATATATATATATATATATATATATATATATATATATATATATATATATATATATATATATATATATATATATATATATATATATATATATATATATATATATATATATATATATATATAGTCAGATTAACTTGTAACACATATAATTAATTTTTACTAACAATTAACATAATTAAATACCAAATCCTACAATTGTACATTAAATGACAAGAAATGCGAAAAATACCCCTTTTTTATGATTTTTTCATTTTCGTACAAATAAACTTAACTATTTCCAAGTACGGAACTAATCCTAAAAATATAAATGCAACATATTTTGTATATATATTTTTTTTATTATTTTAAACAAATAGACATGGGCAAACAAATGCAAACAACAAGAAAAAGAACATGTAATCCACAAATATTGCAAACAAACACAAAATCTCTTTTATTTTTTGATATTTTGGGAGTAATTCTCGTATAGGGCAAAAATCACGTGCTCACAGCTGCCCCTCTTTGCGCGGAAATATGAAGAGTTTTTCGTGCTAAGATAAGTGAGCGGATACGAGCAATTTTTGCCCGTTCAAGCACTCCGTATGAAGCATTTTTTGGAAAAGTTTGACCGAACCTTGCTTCAAAAGGTCTCCTACATATCCCTGGCTAAAAGGGAATCAGGTCAGGGAAGTTTTGGTAGCTGGGACTACCATGACTGCTGTGATCTTGCTGTTACTGCTGTTGCTGTTGTTGCCACTGCTTAATCGATCTCCTTATTACACCGTGCTAAACAAAAATAAGAAGCTAGACTAAGTTACAGTACTGCAAATTCTTATCTATCCTTTTTAACTTGATCTTGTCATGTTCCTTGCCATCCTGCTGGCTCTGATGTTTCTTCACATGCTTCTTCTCTTCTGACAATCGTTATTTCGGCTTATCTTGATTGCCGAACCCCGACCATTGGTCCCTTCTTTTGTGATCTTCGAACTATTCTCCTTCGAAGTCTGAACCTATCTTTCTGATCCTTGTTGCCTTCCTTTGATTACGAACTTGGATTCATGCTGGGGGTTTCCGTTACACTCACCCGCTTTCCTCAACCAAATTCAAAAATAAATCGCCGCTCCATTCTTCAGGCGGGCTCCCTGACTTCAACTACAACTTCAAAATAAATCGCCACTACATTCTTCAGGCGGGTTCCCTGGCTTCGACTACAACTTCAACACTAAATCGCCACTCCATTCTTAAGGCGGGCTCCCTGACTCCAATTACAACTTCAAAATAAATCGCCACTCTATTCTTCAGGGCGGGCTCCCTGACTTCAACTACAACTTCAAAATAAATCGCCACTCCATTCTTCAGGCGGGCTCCCTGACTTCAACTACAACTTCAAAATAAATCGCCACTCCATTCTTCAGGCGGGCTTCCTGACTTCAACTACAACTTCAAAATAAATCGCCACTCCATTCTTCAGGCGGGCTCCCTGACTTCAACTACAACTTCAAAATAAATCGCCACTCCATTCTTCAGGCGGGCTCCCTGACTTCCACTACAACTTCAAAATAAATCGCCACTCCATTCTTCAGGCGGGCTCCCTGACTTCAACTACAACTTCAAAATAAATCGCCACTCCATTCTTCAGGCGGGCTCCCTGACTTCAACTACGACTTCACAAATAAATCGCCACTCCATTCTTCGGGCGGGCTCCCTGATTTCAACTACAACTTCAAAATAGATCGCCACTCCATTCTTCAGGCGGGCTCCCTGACTTCAACTACAACTTCAAAATAGATCGCCACTCCATTCTTCAGGCGGGCTCCGTGACTTCAATCACAACTTTAAAATAAATCGCCACTCCATTCTTCAGGCGGGCTCCCTGACTTCAACTACAACTTCAAAACTAAATCGCCACTCCATTCTTCAGGCGGGCTCCCTGACTTCAACTACAACTTCAAAATAAATCGCCACTCCATTCTTCAGGCGGGCTCCCTGACTTTAACTACAACTTCAAAATAGATCGCCACTCCATTCTTCAGGCGGGATCCCTGACTTCAATCACAACTTTAAAATAAATTGCCACTCCATTCTTCAGGCGAGCTCCCTGACTTCAACTACAACTCACTAATTTCATCTCATCCTTATCGCCTTCCTTTGTTTCCTGTACCATTTTCTTCTTCCTGCATCGTCTCTTGTGCCACCTTTTTCTTCTGAATTACCTTGTCTTGGAATTTCTTTCCCACGGGGTCGTGTTACTTTTCCTTTGGCTGCTAGAGATATCTTCGGAACTGTTTACTCATGTCACGCCCCAAATCGAGGGACATGACCGGCGCCTGACCGGGTTGCCCCAGTTAAGCGGACCTGGGTGCCTTTCATTCCCACGCGTTACCCCTGTGATGACTGTTTCTCATTAACCAAATAAATTACTAATCATAATTGATTTCACATTAAACAAATAAAATGATACGAGTGATTCATTAACAAGATTTCAACTTTTACAACGCCCGACATAACACCTTATATATATAAGACTGGAGTCCCACGGTTTACATGTCTACAGAGCCTCTAGGATACAAAAGGGAAATACAATACTTGCCGGTAACAAGGCTCCGGCTATACCTTTCAAAACCAAAATGAAATCCAAACCGAAGTGGCAAGAACCACACAAGGCCCCGAGGAAGAAAGGGGCTCACCAAGACGGGCAGTGGAAGGAGAAGAATACTACTGCCGACGAGCTGAAGTGCCTGCTACCGATCCACCTACAATCATGACACGAATGTAGCGCCCCCGGCAAAAGGGACGTCAGTACACTTAAATTGTACTTGGTATGTATGGACAAACTTTGTCCCAAGTAAACTCAAGCCATTAAATTACATCAACAATTAATTAAACCAACCAACCATGTTTCCACATTTTCCTCATTTCAAATAATTCTCAACTCAAAGCACTTCCTACGATCAACCAATTTAACAATTACCAATCAATCACATAATGCACAAGTAGTCAAACAAAGGGGCAATCAGTGCCCCACAGGTTGCAAACTCTCCTGTTGTCTCCTTTCACAATTTCACATTATTGATTTATGTATCAATTTTCAATAGCGATTTCGATCGCTTTCCATCCTTATTACCCCTGACCACCCTTATTACCTCGGCCACCCTTATCACCCCAACCCAAACCTTATTTCACCACGTCGCGGCGCGCGACACGACCCCGCCTTACGGTTGAAAACACAACAATTTCAAACAGCAGATAAGGTACTACACACAATTTCAACAAGTTCAAATAAGCAACTTGCACATTGTTTCATGTTCTCAATTACTTCTCAATGCAATATCACAACCATGTTACAATATTTCCACAATTCAAGTGTTTCACCTCTTTCCACAATAAACCAATTCTCAAGGGTTTCGTTTGTTTTCCACAAGGTGCCATATAGGCCATCATAGTCATTATTCACAATTCTTTTGCCAAATTAAACTCTCATTTTACATCACTCATGTATCAACAACAACTTTGAATATCCAACAACAACATCAATAATTTCACACAATTTGTGAATTTAACACGAAACAAACAAACTTCACACATATAGGCGATTTCACAAGAATCAAAATTAGCCATACATACCCGGTGATGATTTTTCTTCCGTTAACTTTCTACTTTATGCTTACCCAAGATATCCTATTCTTGCCAACCTTGTTCTTGAAGACTCTTACTTCTACCCACTTCTTTTTACTAGAAATCAAGTTCAATAATCATGCATGAGTGTAAAAATTCTATTTTCAAAAGCTATTATATGCAAACCTCTCTTTACCCAATTAAAACTGAAAATCAAAGAAAATAGTTAGGGTTTTTACCTTGAAAATATTGGGGAAGTTGAATCCTTGCCCTAGAATCCCTTGGAATTAAGTAGTTGGAACAATCTTTGAAGATGAAGAACTTCTCTCTCTAAAAACCCTCTCTTCTCTCTCTAATTTTTGGTGAGATGATATGATAAAAATGAAGAAGAGGTGTGTTATATTAAAGAAGAGATCGGGTCAAAATGTTACAAAAACTGGGCCGGGGTCAAATATGCGGTCACTATGCGACCGCAGAATCAACATGCGGTCCGCATAGTGGCCGCAGAATGGCTCAAAAATTACGCAGGCTCTGGAACGATTTGCGGTCACTATGCGGACCGCATGTCGATTCTGCGGTCGCAAAAGTGCACCGCAGATTGACATGCGATCGCATATCGACCGCACATTGGACACAATTTTGGGCAACTCTCTGGAACGATCTGCGGTCACTATGCGGACCGCATATTGATTCTGCGGTCGCATTCTTGACCGCATATTTGACACTTTTTCGGAAAAATTATTTCTCTACATTTTTGAAACTTAAATCACTACCAAGGGTTCGAACCGCGGCTCGCAAGCTCGCCGCGAAGAATTCTACGCATTCCTAACACATCATTCGGACCATGACACCACATCTACTAGGTTTTATGCACAAAAATTTCACGGGGCCTTACATCCTCCCCCCTTAAGATCATTCGTCCTCGAATGAGGATTTTGAAATAAATGAGTTGGTTTTGAAAGACATGATATGCAACCCTCAAAATTTTGACTAACTCTTATATTTTAGAAAAATTTCGCCAGAGTTTCCTTTGTATTATGGACATATCCACCTGTCAGAGGGCCCCCGAAACACATCACCAAACAACAATATACAACAATAACACTATTCACAACTGGTATACACCTTCTTACCTCAACGAATGCACATAAACTAGTCACTTCAATGAATTCTTACCTTATTTAACCATTTTAACACACCATGTACGCTTAACAAGTCATTACCAATCTACACTTACTATTAGTTGTTTATTAAACACGTAAATCTTTATAAGGCTTTCATTTATCAAGAACGGTTCAAGTGACCCAAGGTAACAACACATCTAACTCATTACAAATAAAGGAGACTTACTAATACTAAGAGGGAAACAACTTAGGCAAGATGACAACTACTAGGAGTAGGAGGGTCACCTAATTTCTTCTAGGCTTGATCAAACAAATGGGGGTACTTTTCTTTCATCTCTTTTTCTGCTTCCCATGTGGCCTCCTCTACTTGTTGACTTCGCCACAATACTTTAACAGAGGCAACTTCCTTATTTCTCAACTTACGGACTTGCCTATCAAGAATGGCAACTGGAACTTCTTCATATGACAAATCTTCATTAACCTCTATAGTTTCAATTGGCATGATGGTGGATGGATCTCCAATCACTTTCTTCAACATGGACACATGGAATACCGGGTGCACTGATGACATCTCGGGAGGCAACTCTAGCCTATAAGCAACTTGACCAATCCTTTGAACGATCCGATATGGCCCGACATACCTAGGACTCAATTTCCCTTTCTTTCCGAATCGCATGACTCCCTTCATAGGAGATACCCTCAAGAACACCCAATCATCGACTTGAAACTCCAAATCCCTTCGACGAACATCTGCATAGGACTTTTGACGACTTTGTGCTGTTTTCATTCTCTCCTGAATAACCTTGACCTTTTCCATAGCTTCGTACACCATGTCTGGCCCTAGCAATTCCGCTTCACCTACCTCAAACCACCCGATTGGCGATCTACATCTTCTCCCGTACAATGCCTCAAACGGGGCCATTTGAATGCTAGCATGATAGCTGTTATTGTAAGCAAATTCTATCAGGTGGCAAGTGTTCATCCCAATTACCTTTAAAATCTAAGACACAAGCCCGCAACATATCTTCAAGCGTCTGAATGGTCCGCTCGGCCTGTCCATCGGTCTGTGGATGGAAAGCTGTGCTGAGATTCACCCGAGTTCCCAAACCTTGCTGAAACTTCTTCCAAAAGTTAGCGGTGAACTGAGCCCCGCGATCTGAGATGATAGAAAGTGGAGTTCCATGAAGCCTTACTATCTCTTTGATGTACAATCTTGCATATTGCTCCGCAGTATCAGTAGACTTGACTGGCAGGAAGTGAGCTGATTTGGTGAGTCGATCCACTATCACCCATATTGAGTCAAACTTACGCTGAGTGCGAGGTAACCCCACCACGAAATCCATATTGATCATCTCCCATTTCCACCTTGGTATTTCTATAAGTTGAGTTAATCCACCAGGCCGTTGATGCTCGGCCTTCACTTGTTGACAGTTCGGACATTTAGCTACAAAGCCTGCCACATCCCTTTTCATACCGTTCCACCAATAAATCTCCTTGAGATCGTGATACATTTTCGTTGAACCGGGGTGCACAGAATACCTGGAAGTATGAGCCTCTGCCATCACTCTTTCCCGAAGCTCGTCTACATCCGGAACACATAGCCTATCTTGACACCGCAATACACCATCTTCGCTACTGAGTACAAATGCTGAGGTCTTGTCATTCAGGACTGCTTCTTTCACCCGAACCAATGCTGGATCCGTGAATTGTTTTTCCTTGATTTCCGCGACCAATGATGATTCTGCTCCATTATGCACCAAGATATCCCCCTCGTCTGACGCCGAAATACGAACCCCCAAACTGGCTAATTGGCAGACCTCTCGAGCCAGGGGTCTCTGATACACACCCAAATGAGCCAAACTACCCATGGATTTCCGACTAAGAGCGTCGGCTACCACATTTGCCTTCCCTGGATGGTACAATATGTCCATATCATAGTCCTTGAGTAATTCTAACCACCGCCGCTGTCTCGGATTTAGCTCCTTCTGCTTGAACAAATACTGGAGGCTCTTGTGGTCTGAAAACACATCTACATGAACCCCATAAAGATAGTGCCGCCATATTTTCAAAGCAAACACAACAGCTGCAAGCTCCAAATCATGCGTCGGATAATTCTTCTCATGGTTCTTGAGTTGTATGGAAGCATAAGCTATAACCTTTCCGTGCTGCATCAATACACATCCCAAACCGACTCTGGAGGCATCACAATAGACTACAAATCCCTCCGTGCCTTCTGGCAAGGCCAATACTGGTGCCGAGGTCAATCTTGACTTCAGTTCTTGGAAACTTTTCTCACATGCTTCGGACCACTGGAACTTAACTGCCTTCTGCGTCAATTTAGTCAATGGGGAGGCGAGGGTTGAGAATCCCTCTACAAACCTCCGATAGTACCCTGCCAGACCCAAAAAGCTGCGAATCTCTGTCGGGGTCGTGGGTCTAGGCCAATCTTTCACTGCCGCAATCTTTTGAGGATCCACCATAATTCCCTCACTGGAAATAACATGCCCTAGAAAAGCTACGGACTCCAACCAAAACTCACATTTTGAGAACTTGGCATACAATTGATGCTGAAGAAGGGTCTGCAATGCTGCCCCGAGGTGAACGGCATGATCTTCCCTGCTCCGAGAGTATATGAGAATATCGTCAATGAATACAATCACAAAGGAATCTAGGAATGGCTTGAAAACCCGATTCATAAGGTCCATGAAAGCTGCTGGGGCATTGGTTAGCCCAAAAGACATGACCAAAAACTCAAAGTGACCATAACGAGTTCTGGAAGGCGGTTTTAGGAATATCCTGCTCCCTGATTTTCAACTGGTGGTACCCGGACCGTAAATCAATCTTTGAGAAGAACCTCGCTCCCTGCAATTGGTCAAACAGATCATCCACTCGAGGCAATGGATATTTATTCTTAATGGTGACTTTGTTAAGCTGGCGATAATCAATACACATTCGAAGTGATCCATCCTTCTTTCTGACAAAGAGAACCGGAGCACCCCATGGCGACACACTCGGTCGTATGAACCCTTTTTCTAATAAATCACTCAGCTGCTCCTTTAACTCCCTTAACTCTGCTGGCACCATTCTGTATGGTGGAATGGATATTGGCTGAGTATCTGGCAATACATCGATCCCAAAATCAATCTCCCTATCCGGCAGAATGCCTGGAAGCTCATCCGGAAACACTTCAGGAAATTCATTCACAATTGGCACGGACTCGAGGATAGGCACATCTGAGGTGGTGTCCGTTACCCGAACCAGGTGATAGATATACCCCTTCTTAATCATCTTCGAAGCCTTAAGGTAGGAAATAAACCTACCCCTTGGCACTACACCATTTCCTCTCCATTCAATGAGTGGCTCGTTAGGGAACTCGAGCCTCATAACTCTCGTTCGACAGTCAAGTTTGGCAAAGCACGAATAGAGCCAATCCATCCCCATAATTACATCAAAATCTACCATCCCAAGCTCAATAAGATCGGCTGTGGTATCACGACCACCCACCGTAACAACACAATTCCTATAGACTCGTGAGGCCGTAATAGAATCACCAATAGGTGTCGACACAGAGAACGGCTCATGAAGCTGTTCGGGTTCTATCCCAAAACTTGAAGCAATGAATGGAGTAACATAAGACAAGGAGGACCCTGGATCAATAAGGGCATAGCAATCAATAGTATGAACAGACATGATACCTGTAACAACATCTGGAGAAGCCTCGGCATTTTGGCGACCACTCAATGCATAGAATCGGCTAGATCCACCCCTACCCTGAGCTCCACCCCTAGCTGCACCACGCCCTGCTGCTGCTGGAGTACGCGCTGATGATGTAGCAGCTGAAGAACCGGATGACTGAGCAGATCCCCTACCTATACCCTGACGGGGTGCACGGCAGTCCCGCTGAATGTGACCTCTCACCCCGCACCCGAAGCACACTGGAAGGTCAAGGTAGCAAGTTTCTGTATGAAATCTCCCACACTTGGGGCATGTAGGTCTCCCTTGCTGCTGGGATCTCACCCCAGGACGACCAGACTGACGAGACCTCCTGCTGTCTGAACCGGGTCTCGAGTAACTGCCCTGCTGATGACTGTGCACGGATGGCGGTGCACTCGCGGAGGACTGAGCATATGACTGGGATGGCCCTGATGACCCCTTCCCTGGAAGTGATCTCCCTGAACGACCCATTGACCGGGCCCTGTTGCTACTCTCTCTTTCTGCACGAATCTTCAATTTCCTGGCCTCTGTGGCCTGAGCAAACCCCACAATCCTCCCATAGTTCATGTCTGAGTGCAAAGCTGCTGTGGCGGCCTCATTCACTACCAAAGGGCTAAGGCCATGAACAAACCGTCGAACCCGGGCATCCATGGTCGACACTAAATGAGGAGCGTACTTGGACAACCTTACGAACTCCATGTGATACTCCCAAACACTCATACTGCCTTGTTTGAGAACCTCGAACTCGGTGGCACGGGCTGCCATTGCCTCAGCAGGTAAGAAGTGGTCCATAAATGCATCCACGAACTCATCCCATCTGGCCGGAGGGCTCCCTTCCTCACGGGAATCCTCCCGCATTTCGAACCATGAACGTGCCGCTCCCTTCAGCCTGTAAGAGGCCAACTCTACCCCCTCTATATCTATAGCCTTCATCACTCTGAGGGTCTTGTATATCTCATCAAGGAATTCCTGTGGGTCAGCCTCTGGATCGGTGCCTGAAAATTCTGGAGGGGCCAATCGCAAGAACTGGTGGACTCTGGAGCCAAAGGAATCTCCCTGTCCGCTGGAGGATGCAGGGGCATCATGGGATCTCTGGGCCTGGGCGGCCACTAGCTGTGTTAACATATGGATGGCTCCCCTAAGTTCTTCATTAGAGATACCAGAGCCCGAAGCGGGAACTGTATCTGAGTCAGGAACACTGGCAGGAGGAATGGTGGCATCCTCTGCCGCAGCTGGAATAGGGACACTTGGGTTTTGAACAGATGGGCCAGGCAAATTCGGGACTGGTGGGTCATTCTCTCCCACGGCATCGGGTACATGATTAACAGCTGCACTTGGGCCGGTATTGGCCCTAAGGCCGAGTCTAGCCTTCTTCTTAGGTGCCATATTCTGAAAATTTGGGAACAAGGCACGAATTAGACACAGATATCTCCATATTGCACTTTACCGCACGATATAGATTAACAAAGAAGTAGGTAGATTCCTAAATGTCCGTGTAGCCCCCTACTTATATGATGTGGTCGACAACACACCTATAAGAAGGGCACTACTAGACACGGCTCCAAGACATCCTAGGACACTTTAAAACCTTAAGCTCTGATACCAAGTTTGTCACGCCCCAAATCGAGGGACATGACCGGCGCCTGACCGGGTTGCCCCAGTCAAGCGGACCTGGGTGCCTTTCATTCCCACGCGTTACCCCTGTGATGACTGTTTCTCATTAACCAAATAAATTACTAATCATAATTGATTTCACATTAAACAAATAAAATGATACGAGTGATTCATTAACAAGATTTCAACTTTTACAACGCCCGACATAACACCTTATATATATAAGACTGGAGTCCCACAGTTTACATGTCTACAGAGCCTCTAGGATACAAAAGGGAAATACAATACTTGCCGGTAACAAGGCTCCGGCTATACCTTTCAAAACCAAAAATGAAATCCAAACCGAAGTGGCAAGAACCACACAAGGCCCCGAGGAAGAAAGGGGCTCACCAAGACGGGCAGTGGAAGGAGAAGAATACTACTGCCGATGAGCTGAAGTGCCTGCTACTGATCCACCTACAATCATGACACGAATGTAGCGCCCCAGGCAAAAGGGACGTCAGTACACTTAAATTGTACTGGTATGTATGGACAAACTTTGTCCCAAGTAAACTCAAGCCATTAAATTACATCAACAATTAATTAAACCAACCAACCATGTTTCCACATTTTCCTCATTTCAAATAATTCTCAACTCAAAGCACTTCCTACGATCAACCAATTTAACAATTACCAATCAATCACATAATGCACAAGTAGTCAAACAAAGGGGCAATCAGTGCCCCACAGGTTGCAAACTCTCCTGTTGTCTCCTTTCACAATTTCACATTATTGATTTATGTATCAATTTTCAATAGCGATTTCGATCGCTTTCCATCCTTATTACCCCTGACCACCCTTATTACCTCGGCCACCCTTATCACCCCAACCCAAACCTTATTTCACCACGTCGCGGCGCGCGACACGACCCCGCCTTACAGTTGAAAACACAACAATTTCAAACAGCAGATAAGGTACTACACACAATTTCAACAAGTTCAAATAAGCAACTTGCACATTGTTTCATGTTCTCAATTACTTCTCAATGCAATATCACAACCATGTTACAATATTTCCACAATTCAAGTGTTTCACCTCTTTCCACAATAAACCAATTCTCAAGGGTTTCGTTTGTTTTCCACAAGGTGCCATATAGGCCATCATAGTCATTATTCACAATTCTTTTGCCAAATTAAACTCTCATTTTACATCACTCATGTATCAACAACAACTTTGAATATCCAACAACAACATCAATAATTTCACACAATTTGTGAATTTAACACGAAACAAACAAACTTCACACATATAGGCGATTTCACAAGAATCAAAATTAGCCATACATACCTGGTGATGATTTTTCTTCCGTTAACTTTCTACTTTATGCTTACCCAAGATATCCTATTCTTGCCAACCTTGTTCTTGAAGACTCTTACTTCTACCCACTTCTTTTTACTAGAAATCAAGTTCAATAATCATGCATGAGTGTAAAAATTCTATTTTCAAAAGCTATTATATGCAAACCTCTCTTTACCCAATTAAAACTGAAAATCAAAGAAAATAGTTAGGGTTTTTACCTTGAAAATATTGGGGAAGTTGAATCCTTGCCCTAGAATCCCTTGGAATTAAGTAGTTGGAACAATCTTTGAAGATGAAGAACTTCTCTCTCAAAAAACCCTCTCTTCTCTCTCTAATTTTGGTGAGATGATATGATAAAATGAAGAAGAGGTGTGTTATATTAAAGAAGAGATCGGGTCAAAATGTTACAAAAACTGGGCCGGGGTCAAATATGCGGTCACTATGCGACCGCAGAATCAACATGCGGTCCGCATAGTGGCCGCAGAATGGCTCAAAAATTACGCAGGCTCTGGAACGATTTGCGGTCACTATGCGGACCGCATGTCGATTCTGCGGTCGCAAAAGTGCACCGCAGATTGACATGCGATCGCATATCGACCGCACATTGGACACAATTTTGGGCAACTCTCTGGAACGATCTGCGGTCACTATGCGGACCGCATATTGATTCTGCGGTCGCAAAAGTGCACCGCAGATTGACATTTTTCTGGAAAAAATTTTATTCTACATTTTGAAACTTAAATCACTACCAAGGGTCCGAACCGCGGCTCGCAAGCTCGCCGCGAAGAATTCTACGCATTCCTAACACATCATTCGGACCATGACACCACATCTACTAGGTTTTATGCACAAAAATTTCACGGGGCCTTACAACTCACCTGCTGGGGATGATGCTGCTGGAAGAATCTCGACGTTAGTGTTTCATTTTCCCAACAACTGCTGGGGATGATACCAGGCTCAAAGATCACCCCCTCGTCTTGTCTGGCCTCTTTCAAAACTATTCTGCTCAGAACTGATATTTCGCGAGATCTCGTTATCCTTATCCACTGGGTATTGTTTTCAAGAAAATTTTCGCAATGGGAGAAAATTTTCTACCCCAGTTTGATGACCTTCTACGCGGCATGCTTTTCCGCCGACGAACCCTCTTTTCCTGCTTTAAATCAAAGAAAAATTGTTAGTTTCAAAACTTAGTGAGTGGTCGTGCCACTCTTGTTTGGTGCAATTTTCCTTTTCTCTTTCGACTGCTTGGCCTCCCTCGAACTTTTGGGGACGACGTTGACACTTGCTGGGGATGGTGCTCTTTCCACAGATGGTCTCTCATCTCTCCTTTTATTCCAACCTTCGGTTTGGTCCGACCCTTTTAGTCGATGATCTGTTGTGAGAAATCATCTTCTGGATGTGTAATATGTGTCTATCGTACTCCATAATTCCCGTGAACCTTCCAATCAACCTGTCGTTCCAACCTTAATATCGGAACGACTTTTGCCTTATTGCCTCATTCCACGCCTATTCATCTTCATTGTACCGCTTTGGGAGACTTGGTAGTAAGCTTTGAAAAGTCAATTTTCGAAAACAAAAGAAGAGAAAAATGATAGATAAAGAACGCTGACCGCGAATGACAAAAGAAAGGGAAAACTTTTCTGAACTCAAAACTGGGAAAAACTTATCTGAATATGTAACCGATCCAATGGTTATGCCGCGCCTTTGAGATTAATCTACCCAGTCTATTTATGTCAATCACTTTCTGATGGCCGCGTTTTGCTAGAAACAAACGAATGTCCCAACCTTGTCTCATGCGGACACCTGGTAACCATCTCGCATTGTCACCTCATAGTGCCCTTCAAAGGGTTTTCACTAATGAGATTCTCTCATTTCTCTCGACCTCCCGTCGTCTTAGGGTGCCTGTAAAGCTTTTCATCGCAAGACTCTCTCATTTTATTTCTCTTAGCTTTCTTCGCCTTAAGGTGCCCGCGAGGGTTTTCACCGTTAAGACTCTCTCATTTTGCTTTCTTCCCAGGCTGGAGTATTATCCACGAAACTCCCTCTAAATGGCTATCCATTTTTAGCTTGAGAATCCTGGACTCAGTCGAGGATCAGAGTGTCCTTCTAGGCTTTCATTTGCGTGGCTTGGAATTTCTCAAATACTGATCGAGAGGTCTTTTTGGTCATTAATGCGGTTTTAGTGTACGAGGCTAGAGAAAAGGGATTTAACCTCAACGGGTAGCTCATTACAACTTTCGGAATCCACACTATCTTCAAACGAAACATGACTTCTGCCCCAGTTTTGTTGCTTGGGGAATCTTTGATTTTTATTTTATTATGACCGAGCCGTGTGGCGCCTACGTATCCTTCTTGAGGAATCAGGTCGAACGTAGTTCAATTTTTCTTGTGTTTTTTTTTCTTTGTTTCTTTTTCTATTTTGTTATACATCTTCCTTGAGGATTCCAAAAGAGGGTATATGAAAGAATAATTAAGGCTCAAAGGGGAAAACAAGGGTTAAAGTGTTTGGGTAGTAGAAAAATTGCCTCTATCATTTCATTCTCCGAAAAATGCCAAATACACACAACGAAACCAAACGTTGACAAATACATTAAAGAATTACACGTAATATCTCTTGACTGCGTCGGAATTGATAGCCATATTGGTGCACCTTCCTTCAATATCAGTTAGACATAAAGCGCCGTTAGATAATACTCTAGTCACAACAAATGGTCCCTGCCAATTTGGAGCGAACTTGCCTTTCGCTTCGGCCTGATGCGGTAGAACTCTCTTCAGCACATGTTGTCCCACTTCAAATTTCCTAGGATGTACCTTCTTGTTATATGCTCTTGCCATTCTCTTTTGATACAATTGGCCATGACATACTGCTGTCAATCTCTTTTCATCGATCAAGCTCAATTGCTCCAATCGGGTTTTGACCCACTCATCATCGTCAATCTCGGCTTCAGCGACAATTCGGAGGGATGGGATCTCAACTTCTGCTGGTATTACTGCTTCAGTCCCGTACAGCAACAAGTAAGGAGTTGCGCCTACCGAAGTCCGGACGGTAGTTCGATAACCTAAGAGTGCGAATGGTAACTTTTCATGCCATTGCCTAGACCCTTCTACCATCTTCCTCAATATCTTCTTAATATTCTTGTTTGCTGCCTCAACCGCACCATTCGCTTTGGGACGATATGGTGTGGAATTTCGGTGTGTAATCTTGAACTACTGACATACCTCTTTCATCAATCCGCTGTTAAGATTGGCACCGTTATCTGTGATGATTATCTTTGGAATTCCAAACCTGCAGATGATGTGGGAATGTACGAAGTCCACCACCGCCTTCTTGGTTACTAATTTGAAGGTTTTGGCCTCCACCCACTTGGTAAAGTAATCGATCGTTACCGGAATGAACCTGTGCCCATTGGAGGCCGCGGGTTCTATAGGTCCGATAACATCCATACCCCATGCAACAAATGGCCATGGAGCTGACATTGTATGCAACTCGGTTGGTGGGGAATGAATCAAATCTCCGTGTATCTGACGCTGATGGCATCTTCGCACGAAACTTATACAATCACGCTCCACAGTGAGCCAGTAATATCCTGCTCGAAGAATCTTCTTTTCCAATACATATCCGCTCATGTGTGGCCCACAAACTCCCGAGTGTATATCTGTCATTACTGTTGTGGCCTGACTTGCATCTATACATCTCAACAATCCCAAATCTGGGGTCCTTTTGTACAGTACCCCTCCACTAACAAAAAATCCGTTCGCTATTCGCCGAATTGCTCTCTTTTGATCTCCAGTTGCCTGCTCTGGGTATACTCCTAACCTGAGGTACTCTTTGACATCATGAAACCATGGCTCACCATCCATCTCTTTTTCTATCATATTACAATAAGCATGTTGATTCCGAACCTGAATATGTAACGGATCGACACAAACCTTGTCCGGGTGATGTAACATTGACGCCAAAGTAGCTAGAGCATCGACAACCTCATTATGCATCCTTGGGATGTGCCTGAATTCTACTGATCGAAAGCGCTTGGTCAGATCATGCAAACACTGACGATACGGGATAAGTTTCAAGTCTATGGTTTCCCATTCTCCCTGAATCTGATGTACCAGAAGGTCCGAGTCCCCCAAGACCAAGACGTCCTGTACATCCATGTCTACCGCTAATCGTAACCCCAAGATACATGCCTCGTACTCAGCCATATTATTGGTACAATGAAAACGCGGTTGAGCAGTAACAGGATAATGATGTCCTGTTTCAGAGATAAGCACAGCCCCTACTCCGACTCCTTTTGCGTTCGCCGCTCCGTCGAAGAAAAGCTTCCACCCTGGATCCTCGGTTAATTCCAACCCATCAATTTGCAATACTTCTTCGTCCGGAAAATACGTTCTCAAAGGTTCATATCCGTCATCGACAGGATTCTCAGCTAAGTGATCGGCTAGGGCTTGAGCTTTCATAGCCGTCCTTGTCACATATATGATGTCGAACTCTGTAAGTAATATTTGCCATTTTTCTAACCTCCCTGTAGGCATAGGTTTCTAAAAAATATACTTCAATGGATCCAAACGCGAAATAAGGTAAGTGGTGTAAGAAGACAAATAATGTTTCAGCTTTTGGGCTACCCAAGTCAAGGCGCAACATGTCTTTTCCAAATGAGTGTACTTAACCTCGTGGACCGTGAATTTCTTACTGAGGTAGTAAATGGCCCGTTCCTTTCGGCCAGTAAGATCGTGTTGCCCCAGTACGCAGCTGAACGAATTCTCCAAGACCGTTAGATAAAGAATCAGGGGTCTACCCGGTTCGGGCAGAACCAGTATGGGTGGGTTTGACAGATACCCTTTGATTTGGTCAAACGCTTCCTGACATTCTGTCGTCCATTCTATCGCAATATCTTTCTTCAACAGACGGAATATGGGTTCACAGGTTGCTGTAAGCTGAGCAATAAACCTACTGATGTAATTTAATCTTCCCAACAAACTCATTACCTCTGTTTTATTCTTTGGCGGGGGTAACTCCTGAATGGACTTGATTTTGGATGGGTCCAACTCAATGCCCCGTCGGCCTGACAATGAATCCTAGCAACTTTCCTGATGGAACTCCGAATGCGCATTTGGCCGGATTGAGCTTGATATCATATCTTCGAAGTCTTTGAAAGAACTTCCCGAGGTCGGCAACGTGGTCTTCTTGACGTCTAGATTTTATGATCACATCATCCACGTACACTTCAATTTCCTTGTGTATCATGTCATGGAATACCGTAGTCATCGCCCTCATATATGTTTCCCCTGCGTTCTTCAAACCGAACGGCATCACCCGGTAGCAATAAGTCCCCCACGGTGTGATAAAAGCCATCTTTTTTGCGTCCTCTTCATCCATCAAGATCTGATGATATCCCGCGTAGCAATCTACAAAGGATCTGATTTCACGTCCAGCGCAATTATCAATCAGGATATGAATATTGGGAAGCGGGAAATTATCCTTAGGACTCGCCTTGTTGAGATTGCGGTAGTCCACGCATACTATGATCTTTCCGTCTTTCTTTGGCACCGGTACTATGTTAGCCAACCATTCAGGGTATCGAGTGACACGAATGACTTTCGCCTGCAACTGCTTGGTTACTTCCTCCTTGATCTTTACACTCATCTCCGTCTTCAATTTCCGCAGTTTTTGTTTGACGGGCGGGCATGCCGGGTCAGTAGGTAATTTGTGGACCACTAGGTCAGTGCTGAGTCCTGGCATGTCGTCGTATGACCATGCGAAAAAGTCTTTAAACTCCATGAGTGTTTTGATCAATTCTTCTCTCAGGTTGGGTTCAATATGGACACTTATTCTGGTTTCTTTGACATTATCTGTGTCCCCTAGATTAACAGCCTCAGTATCATTTAAATTTGGTTTGGGTTTTTCCTCGAAGTGACTTAATTCTTCACCGATTTGTTCTACGGCTTCATCATCGCCGTATTCCGATTCACTCTCGTCACCTCTTATTTCATGCGTTATTATTTCCAAACCCGATTGACTTTCTAGACTGGGTTGATTAATCTTTAAGCACGCCATATCATTAAGATCGGTTGAAAGAAAGCTGCTCAGAAAAGTAAAAAGAAGGAAAATAAACAAAATTAGAAACGAAAGGAACAAAATTTCATTAATGGGAATAGTACAAGGAAAAACAAACTTGCGAACTCAAATCAAAACGAACTGAAACAAACGGATTTTACTTTGGGGACAATCCCAACACAAAATTTCGAAAGAAAACAATCCAAAACAAACTAACAAGACTCCTTCCGGACAGGGAGAGGAGTAGCCTTCCAATTATTCAACTTTGCTTTCGATCCCACAAACTGTATATCGGCATGGCTGGATCCTTCGTCATTCTCTAGCATGCATACATCTGCGAATAGGTCCTCGAATTTTCTTAAGAACTCTTCGTCTGGCCTAACCATAGGACTGGGAACCTTTGTCGACGGATGTCCTCTTACTCCGGACCTGACAAAAGATCGGGAAAGGCGCGGAACGGGCTTCGGGAGCACCCATGTCTTCTGCTTATTCCTCTTGGCTCGCTGGATGTCCTCTGATGTTGGCTTGAATCCCAAGCCGAAGGTTCCCACATTTTCGACCACGGATACCGGTTGTATGATTCCTTGCAGAGATGCACCTAAACCTTTGCCGGGTACGAAACCGTTTCTCAGCATTTCATGAGCCACCATGACGTCTGCGGTAATTATTCTGTCATTGGGAATGCATTCCCCTTCCGGAACTCGGTTGGCGGATACCACATCGCAGATCTGGTATACCCATGGCCCAACATCCTCTTCTGTCTCAACAAAGGGGACGATGGTGCCTGGTTGTAGATCATTCTCTCCATGGACTACGATCTCCTGTTGGTCCCACTCAAACTTGACTAGTTGGTGTAGGCTGGATGGAACTGCTTTTGCGGCATGGATCCATGGTCGTCCTATCAGAATGTTATACGAAACTACCATGTCCAGCACCTGGAATTCCATGGTGAACTCCACTGGTCCGATTGTCAAGATTAACACTATGGACCGATGCCTTGCCTCCTCCATCAAACCCTCGGACACATATGCTATTCTTGCGTATCCTGCCGATATCCACTTTCAACTTGTGTAGTGTAGAGAGAGGACAAATGTTCGCACTGGACCCATTGTTGACCAGGACTTTGCTGACCACCGACTCCTCACACTTCACCGTAAGATATAAAGCCTTGTTGTGCTCGTTGCCTTCCTCGGGCAATTCATCATCGGTGAAGGTGATGCGATTCGCTTCGAAGATCCTATTGGTGATCTTCTCCAAATAACTCACTAAGATTTTATCAGGTACGTGGGCCTCATTCATAACTTTCATCAAAGCTTGCCGGTGTTCTTCAGAATGTATCAGCAAGGACAGCAATGAGATTTGCGCAGGGGTTTTCTTCAGTTGTTCTAAGACAGAATAATCATGTAGCTTCATCTTTTTCAGGAATTCTTCTGCCTCTTCGTCAGTTACTGGCTTTTTCAGTGTTGCCGGAGTGGTCTTCCTCAATTCCGCAGGGGCAAAACATCTCCCTGAACGGGTCAACCCTTGCGTTTCGCAGACTTCTTCTTTAACTTCTTTTCCTTTGTAGGTTGTCATGACCCGATCATAATTCCATGGAATAGCTTTGTTATCAGCTATTAGCAACTGTATTACTGGCTTGATGATGAAAGGATCCACTCGAACACCCGCTACAGTTAAAACGGGCATGGTTGCTGCCCCTGGTACAACTATTTTTTCTTCCTCTAGCCTCATGGACGCTTTGTTCACACTTCCCTTTTCTGCTTCCAATCCCCCTTGTACGTCCTTCTTGCAGATGAGTGACTCATCAAGGCTTGGCCCCTTTTTCATTCTTACCCCACTAGACTTGATCATCATTATAGTCTGAGAGGTTTTCTCTTTTCCCTTTTCTACCCGTACCAACTCGATCATGTTGGTCTCATGATAAGTTGGAAGTGGATTTTGGTTGATGTTGGGCTCCGCTGGAGTCTGGACCTCAATTCGGCGAGTGTCGATGAGTTCCTGGATGGCTGTTTTCAACCGCCAACGCTTTTCTGTGTCGTGCCCCGGACATCCTGAGCAGTATGCACAATTTATTGAATGATCCAGATTCTTTGGAAGAGGGTTTGGTAGCTTAGCCTCGACCGGATTTAGCAACCCTACATGCTTCAAACGGTGGAACAAACTGGTGTAAGACTCTCCCAAGGGAGTAAAAGTCTTTGGCCTTGGCGCCCTGTCGCTCTTGAATGCTTGGTTCGGACGAAAACCCGCGCCCGTGGGACTTCTATACGCTCTTGGGGGTGGATAATTATTTTGCGGGTTTGGTGCATGCCATGGTGCATGGACGGGAGGTGTGGCATATGACTGTGCGTGATGGACAGTAAAATGGTGATCGGGTGCTGGATAGTAGTGTTGCGGGTGATTATATGGATTGTGGAAGTAACTTTGGTGGTAAGGTTGTGGCGGGTTATACTGGGGTGCGGGGCCTCTGTTTCTGAACCATGTTCCGGACTCGACTGCCGTGACTTCTTCTTTCCTCTTTTTCCCAAGCACTCCTCCGGTACCACTTTGAATAGCTTGAGTGGTGGCTTTCAACGTTGAATAGCTCATGATCTTGTTGGCTTTCAAGCCTTCCTCGATCATAGCCCCCATCTTTATCACCTCGGTGAATGACTTACCCACGGACGTCACCAGATGTCCGAAATAGGTTGGCTCTAGTGTCTGCAGGAAGTAATCCACCATCTCATTCTCTCTCATAGGCGGATCTACCCTTGCTGCCTTTTCCCTCCAGCGGAAACCAAATTCTCTAAAACTTTCGGCGGGTTTCTTCTCTAACTTTAGCAATGATAGGCGATCGGGGATTATTTCAAGATTATACTGGAACTGGCCGATGAATGCTTGAGCCAAGTCATCCCATGTAAACCATCTGCTGGGATCCTGCCTAGTGTACCACTCCAGTGCAGATCCCCCAAACTCTGACCAAAGTAAGCTATCAGAATCTCGTCTCGTCCTCCGGCTCTTCGCATTTTACTACAAAACCCTCGAAGATGGGCTACTGGATCACCATGCCCCTCGTATAGGTCAAACTTGGGCATTTTGAACCCGGTTGGCAACTGGACATCTGGGAATGGACACAGATCCTTGTAAGCGACACCGACCTGGTTGCCCAAACCGTGCATATTCCTGAAGGACTGCTCCAGGCTTTTAACTTTTCTAATAACTTCCTCATGTTCCGAACTTTGGAAGTGCTTTTCCGGTTCTGCCGGGTTATCCCAGTGAGGGGTGTGTGGATGCGGTTCGGGAGCCCTAAAGGTAGGCTCGGGAGGATAGTAAGAATTGTCATGGATTTGAACATGCGGCTCACCGGACGACTTTTGTTGGGTAGCAGGTGGGGGTGCCACAAAAACAGGGTTGACCGGAGAAGGATTTTGTTTGGCTGGTGGAACTTGGGTGGCATAAGGGTTTTCCCCTTGATAGTATGGATAGAGTGGGGCGCTTGTCGAAGGATCGAGGGGTGGATGTTCTGGAGCTGATGCGAGAGTAGGGAGGTTTGGTGAAGATTGTCCCCTAGCCCAGGCTAGGTGCATCTCTGTTATCTGCTGTTTCAACCGATCTACCTCTTCTTTCATGATCCGTATCTCTGATTTCTCTTCCTCGAGACTTTTACCGGAGCTGGACATACTTGCTGGAATTGGCCCTTTAGATCTAGTACGGTAATGGTGGCCGGCCAGTATATTCTGTCAAACCAACTGCTAAACTTTTCTGGAAATTGACAAACTTGTTAGTTTACCGAGTTTAACGGATATGTTATAGCACGTTGGATGCAATGCACCTAACCGAATAACCCTTTCTACATGTATTCATAACATGCGTCATTCCAGCTTTTCTCTTTTTTTTCTTCTTTTTTTTTCTTTTCTCTTTTTCAACTATCCTTGAAAACCTTATTGTTATTAACCTTCATGTTCTTTTCCTTTCTTTCTAGTGGTGGTCGAATCTTATGTGGATTGCCTACGTATCACGTCCCCGCGTGAATCAGACCGAGCGTAGTTCTGGTAACAAAATTGTGGCGAAATTCCGGAATTCTTATATCAAAACTCTTATGGTTACAAAACCTGTCTTACAATAATCAACAAAATAAGAGAAATGCTTGACTCGAGACTAGAATGCCAACCAACTTGACTTAAAATTTCAAAAATACATTTTTAATCAAAAGTCTAATGCTCTTAAATTCCTGGGGGCCCGCGAGGCATCATTCGACCTTGCCGCGGGCCTTGGTGTGAGGTCCCTGTGTAGTTCCCTTAACTCTCTCATGATCTGATGAACGTAGTCCATAACTGAAGCAAAAAGGGCGGTGCGGGGCATTTGTTCACAAGCTAAGCACTTCATGGTGACATAATGCCCGATTTCTCCAATTATGTCCTTGATCATGTCCCTTTCTCCGAGTAGCCGTTCTATCTGTTGGTTTTTCGCCCCCAATCTTCGAGCATTGTTGGTGGCTTGGTCTAAGAGCCTATACACTTGTTCTTGCAGTCGGACCATCAAATTGTGGCAACGGTCGAGGTCCGCTCTGGCATCCCGGGCTTGCTTGAAAACCCGCTCCCTAAGGATAACATTTGCTTCCCTTAGATTAGTGATGATCTCAGCGTACTCTTCTTCCACCCGTTGTAGGTGAAGTGCTTGTTGATGTGCCTCCTTTCTTCAGCTGGCACGGATCCTCATTGTTTGGGTCTTCGACTCTTCTAATTCTCTTTGGACATCGGCAACTTGGTTTTTTAAACCCTTTATCAATTTTTCGTCTGATCGACTCCTTAACTGTCTGTCAGCATCCCTTTTCATTTGCTGGATTTGAGCTCTCAAAAAGTCATTTTCTTGTGCCAACTTCTTTTTATCTCCTTCGTCGGCGGCGGCTTGCATATCCTTTCCAAACTGGAGATCTTGGACCTGTTGCTCTATCTTGCCAATCCTTGTTCTGTAAACCTCTTCCTTGGCTAACCAGTCCCATTGTTCTTGTGACGCTTCAGCAAATTCCCTGAGGTGAGGTCTTTTGGCTGGTCTTTCACCCGATGTTTCTCCTTTGTACCAAGTAAGATATCTGGGTACAACCTCTCCTCTAGCTCGATCCTGCACATAAGTGTTTGCCTCCAGATATTGACATTTGCTCCAGATCTGGCGGACCCTTGCTTCTGGTTATTGACCGTCGGGGCCAATTTCAATAACCTGGGTACTCAGGTCTTCGTCTTTGGGAACTATCTGGCACCTCCCAATCTGTCTTAAAACCCGATGGGGCGCATAAGGTTGAATGCTCTTAAGTCCTATTAAGAGAAAGTGGGACCTAGCCGCTGGCATGTACACGATTCTGTCTATTTGTAATCAACCCAGTGTCCATTGTATTTGATTTGCGCTGAGAGCCTGAAAGTACGCCCTCCACGCCAAGGTTCCTTCAGGCAGGACGGTCCTATCAATCCTTGTATAGAATTCGCTTATGCAAGTTTTCTCAACCAACCCATATCTCAAGAATTGGGTGCGGCGACACAGGTGCTCGATCATCCACATTTGTAGCAGTAAATTACAGCCTTCGAAAAAATCTCCTCCGGCTTTGCAGACTGTGAGAGCTCGATATATGTCTGATAGTATCATGGGAGCCAGAGTACTTTCGCTTTGGTCAAGCAGAGTACTGACAATTCCGGCTATCTTTATATCAATATTCCCGTCTTTTCTCGGGAATACCATAAGTCCTAAGAAAGCTATCATGAAGGCAATTCGTCTGTGCTCCTCCCATTTCTGGCGATTACCCTTGCTCCATAACTTATTCTCTGGATTGTCAAAACCTCCCACATCACCGTACCTTTGATAGATGAAGATTAAAGTACAAAACCCTTGTGCTAGATCTGGGTTACGTACCGTTCTTGCTATCTTCAGTGAATCTAAAAACCGTTGTATGGCGACAACCTTGGGAGCGATTAGATATTGGTGCCCTAATGGTATATGAGTGTTTCCAATATATCCGGTCATTTTTTCCAAAGTTGGGGTAAGCTTGAAATCCGAGAAATTAAAGACATTGTGTGCAGAGTCCCAGTATGTGACTAATGCTCTTATGATATCCCCTCGAGGCTTTATTTCAAGCAGACCTGTGAGACCTTTCAAATATTTCTTAACTTCATCCTGCCCTTCTTTGCCTAGATCATCCCACCATAGTCGTATTTGTACCGGGATTTTAGTCATGAGTGAAAAGGGTTCATTTCGAATCGTGCTCATCCTGCACATTTATTTAAAGAAGAAGATCATTTTGGTTGGCAATGATTGGACTATTTTTTCAAAATTTAAAATTTTGGTATATTTTCGAAAAAGGGCAAGTTGGACCAGACGGGGGTTGCCTACGTATCTCACATCCGGTGAGAATCAAACCCGCGTAGTTCGGTCCGTCAAAACAAACTATTTTTTCTTTTATTGACCGACAAAGAAAACACATTTTGTTAAGAGAACCATTTTGTTGGCGAAGTCAACCTTCCGTCGTCTTTTATTAGCAAACTAAATTTATTGATTTGTTGGTAAAACACATTTTTTGTATTTCTGAAAAATATCTATTTCCCCATACTATTTCTTTTTCCCTTTTTTTTTATTTTTTCCTTCAGTATTTAAAAGCCGATCAGCATGCAAGTCCAAATAAATGCTTAAAACATGGTGTAGCAGGATGGTCTTTTCATATCAGGTTGCCTGTCCTAGACGGACCCAACCCCTGTGTTGAGTCCCCTAAGTCAAATGCAACGTGATGCAAATAAGCGTTTCCTACTAGGGATCCGGTATGCAGTTATGTAATTCTTAACTCAGAACCTGGGCATGTGATCTAGACTGTGTACCCAAGCGGACAACTCGGGCTGAGGAGGGAGCTCCTTTCCGGGAACCAAAAGGCCAGCCGGCTTAGAAACTTTTCGAGCCTCTTTATTATTTCGAGGTATGACACTAACAGAATAGGGAGTCTCAACCAGTGAGCACATCCCCGGGGGTGAGAAGTGAAGGGTTTTCGGCACAGTTTATATACACAGTAAACATATAGCAGTTTGTATATACAGCGCAACTAGCATCAAAACGGTAGACATGTAGCACATTAATTAAACATATAATAAAATCAGATATAGACAAAAATAGCAATTTAACCGAGCTCGAATTCTTAAAACCCTGAACCGAAGTTCTGGGAGGATAATCCCCAGCAGAGTCGCCAGAGCTGTCACACCTCCTTTTTACGCTTAACGCGGGAGCGCGAGGGAGTTTTTCCAATTAAAGGACAATCGAAACGGAATTTATTTATTTAATTCAGAGTCGCCACTTGGAAAAATAATGGTGTCCCAAGTCACCGGTTTAATCCCGAATCGAGGAAATTTATGACCATGTATTACAGTCTGCGAAATTAGAAACCTGGATAAGGAATTCTGTTAATCCGGGAGAAGGTGTTAGGCACTCCCGGATTCCGTGGTTTTAGCACGGTCGCTCAACTGCGATTTTTTTTTTGTTTTTATCTGATTTCTTTATATATTTTAATTATGTGCTATTAATGTTCCGCTTTTCAATTTTAGCAGAATTGCGATGCCACGAAAACGCATTTCGAGTCACACCGCAACCAGTGCGCCTGTGCCTTTAATGTATTTCAGTTTCGCCGAGAATAAGATTTGGGTCACATAAATGGGCACCCGTATTTAGGAAAGTAATTTTATTTACAAGTCGTGCCTGAAAAGTCTATCGTCTTTGTTAACTTCGGGAAAGACCGTGAAATTCACTAAACGGTCCTTCCAAGTCTAAATTTATATAGCAAATAATTTGAGGGCCCCGCGATTGTGTATTTTTGGTGTAGCGAGGCTCGTCTCATTATTATCTAAGGTCATATCCAAAATGACTAGATTTTCTATTGTTTTGTATCAAGGAATGAAAGTCCTAATTCATGTTTATTATTAATTGGTCTATTGCTATAGAATTCTAAAGGGATTTAAATTAAACAAGTTCAAACCAACGTATTATCCCTACTGATTTATTCTGGCCCAAACGGTTAAGATGGCCCAGATTCGAACGTAACATGAGAGGCCAAAGAGGCCCAAGTTCTATTAGCAATCTGCCCCAAATGGTACCTTTCATAAGGTTAACAGTGAAAATATCACAGTGGCATTAATACAAAAGTAAATTATTTATTAATTAATCTTGTAGTTATTGTATCACTAGTGTATGCATATTCATTCACTTATTCATTCACTTCCATACTTTGCAGGCAATATGAAGCAAAGATTGAACAGAAAACATGAATTAAAATGAGGCTCTCTTAACGTTTTGGATTTCAATTCCAGCTATATGCTATTCACCTATTCCTTCACGGACTATTTCATATTATATACAGTCAAATGCCTATTAGATCAATTGAACGGTAGTTTGAACTATCAATAGCTAACTTGTTACTAAATCAAATGCTACTTCAATTTAAGCTTAGTGATGCACGGCAGTTCGGGTGTACAGTCATTCACCATCAAACTCTACTCCTAAAATTCAAATAAAAGGATTCAACACTTAATGAATGATTCAATTACAAGCCAAAAGGGAATAACACTTCTAGGAAAAACAGAATTTTATTAAGACTTTATTGATGCCAAATCCTTTTTAACAGCTTCATCAACATAGAGATCGAATGGTACCTGGAAATTGAGCAGATCTTATTAGATTTAATAAACACAACAATAATGGCTCAGCTATAGCAGCAGTAGTGTACAACAACAGCAGATTCAGCAACAACCAGCAGCAAAGGATGAATAACAGAAACGAACAACCCAGGGACAGGAGCAAAAAACCAGTGCAAATCCAAATAAAGCCAATAAAACAGTAGCAGAGTATCTAGTAGCACACCCAGGAGGAGACACTTGAAACCCCAGCAAGATTCAAAACCCAACCAACCCAATGCTATAATCAGTAGTGTCGAAAGACCCAAGAACGACACCAAACAGTCCAAATAGACCAGCTTTAACTTCCCAAAATACCTAACGATTACTTGAAGAACTTCAAAAGACCAATGTTGTATCAAAATATAGCTCAAAGGACTCAAAGACTGATTGAAACAATGAGCAAAAGGGAAGCAGAATGTTTTCTTCCTACTTTCTCTCAAAAAATGTATGCCTTTTTCTCTGTATCCGTCCCTTTGTGTTTCAAAATCTCTCCCAGGGTCTTCTTTTGTTTTTTTCAGATCCCTTATCTCCTGTGTATCCCTCTATCTATATAGTTTTTCAAATTTAGCTCCTAGTGTTGCAGAACATTAAACTAAACCCCTGCCCATCCTTTTCAATTCTTAATTAAATTTCCCATGCTATTCTCTGCTGTTCCCACTTAAAAAATGCCTGAGTATGGGGCTCTATCATTTTAAACTGCTGTACTTGCAGAAAGCTGGTGGTACCCTGCTGTACAGCAGGTTCCACCAATCCATTTCATGGGCAAAGCACTTAAAAATCTTATAATGCTAACCTCTGATTTCCTAACAGCTAATTCAGACCCTAATTAAAAGTCACAAATGGTTCAAGCACAATCCAACAGTGGTTCTGTACATAATTAACAGTGTCAATTTTTGTCATAAGATGCTAACAAACAGACCTACAAAACTAATCGATAACATTTGATTAGTCGATTACAACACATATAATCGATAACAAATGACCGACCTACAATTCGATTCATAATATTTCGGGCAGCATCAGGGAATCAACAAATATGAATTAATTGCTTGACGACCTTAATCATACTGAGCATACGATTCATTTTAACTAAAGAAAACAGAAGGAATCGACCAAATAAAAGGTCTTAAAGAGTAGAATAGCAAATTTAATAAAAATCGAAAAGAAAACAAAACAAACGGAAAATCATATAGAAAATGCACAACACGAAATAGATGAGGCTTAGAAAAGGGAAATAATACCATGAAAGATAAGAATCCATAGCGAACGGGTCTCGAATCATTTGCCCTTGAATCATTAAAGCCAAACGAGCCTTAATCGAGGTGTTCTCGGTTGAGAACACCTAGATTAAGGTCCATTAGACCTCAATCTCTTATTAATTTCGAACGGAGATCCCATTTTGGTTTTTTAGGGTTCATGTGGCCGTTTTTGGGGCTCGACCGGTTCTGGCAAGATTCGAGCCGAACCAGGGTTAGTAGGGGTGTGAGGGAGGTGTGAGGAGTGCTTAGGGTGAGTTTGGGGCGGTTTGGCATAAGTTTTGTTTCTGATGAAACTTTGATTCAATATTCGAAGGTCTTGGAGATTATTCGAGGAAAACGAAGGATGGATTCAAGGAGAGGGAGGTGAGGGGAAGCTATTGTGTGATTTTGATGAGGTTTGGTGACTGACCGCCGCCGTGGGCGATTTTCGGCGGGCGGTCAGTGGTGGTTTATGGTGGTGGGATCTGGAAGGTCTCTGAAGAGACGAGATAGAGGAGTGATAGGGGGGTTCGGGCTCCAGGGTGAGGGGTGAGGGATTTGGCATATTAAAATGAATGGATTAATCCTAGCCGTTCGATCTGATGAGATCAATGACTTGGATCAATTCATTAATGGAAACGACGTCGCTTCAGTTAGTTTAGGACCGGACCGGTCTTTGGAGTGAAATGAGTCGGGTATAACGGAGTGATTGAGGCCGTTGGATCAATTAAAATGGACGAATCCGATTAAAGGTGAACCGGACTGGGTTTGGGGTAACTCGATTGGGCCTGGTTTTGGACTAGGTTTTGGCCCAAATCTAATTTCCTTATCTCTTTATTTCCTAAAACTAGACTCTATATTGTATTTTATATATATATATATATATATATATATATATATATTGTATTATATGTATATATATATATATATATATAATCAGATTAACTTGTAACACATATAATTAATTTTTACTAACAATTAACATAATTAAATACCAAATCCTACAATTGTACATTAAATGACAAGAAATGCGAAAAATACCCCATTTTTATGGTTTTTTTCATTTTCGTACAAATAAACTTAACTATTTCCAAGTACGGAACTAATCCTAAAAATATAAATGCAACATTTTTTGTATATATATATTTTTTATTATTTTAAACAAATAGACATGGGCACACAAATGCAAACAACAAGAAAAAGAACATGTAATCCACAAATATTGCAAACAAACACAAAAACTCTTTTATTTTTTGACATTTTGGGAGTAATTCTCGTATAGGGCAAAAATCACGTGCTCACATAGTTCGGGAAGGTCTGGCAGTTAAAAACTCCCAGACTTACTGTTCTATTACTATTATCATCTCACTTAATCGATAGAAGCGGCGTCTGAATTTGAAGTTTACGAATTTTGAATTTGCTACCGAACCTATAGCTCGTTTTAGTAACAGAGCTCGTAATTAAATACTTATACATTTTTGACAGATTTTTTGTTACAATTACATGATTTAATCAAGAATTACTAGGTTCAAATCCGTACGTAATATGGTAGATTAAAAAGAACGGATGCATGCTCATGTCTTATATATGGTTTAAGCACTTTCGGTAAAGTTTAATTAAAAACAGACGTCGTGTGACGTGTTTCGGACTTAAAATACAAAATTTTATGTTTTATGAAATTTGGAAAAATCATGAATTTTAAGGCTTAATTCGTTATATATGTCATTGTTTTGGCGATTTGATCGGACGGTTAAGTTCATATGATGTTCTTGAGTTAGTGTATGTGTTTGGTTAAGAGCGCCGAGGGCTCGGGAGTGTTTCAGAGGTGTTTTGGGGTGGTTTTGGACTTAGAAAGGTTGTAGAAAATCTGCAACAAGTGTACAAACCATTCCTTCTTCGCATTTGTGTCCTTCCTCCTGCGTTCACGATGCCTTAGCTTCCCCTTCTTTGCGTTCGCGAAGCTTCAGATTTTTTCTCCTTCGCGTTCACGTCCCTGCCCTCGTGAATTCGTAGTGTTATTTGACACTGAGGGCCTAGCCTCATTTTCTTCTTCATGTTCGCATGCACACTCTTGCGATCACGAAGCTTTGCATGCTTCCTTCACCGCATTTGTGAGAAAGTACGGAAGAAAAATATATTATTGATATTTTAACAATGATACAATGAGCCCTATATATAATACATATTCTACTCCTAGTACATATGAGATTAGGACATATTATATTCCTACTACATATGGGATTAGGACATATTCTACTCCAACTACATATAGGACTAGGACTATTTACACATAAGTATCTAACACTCCCCATCAAGCCTGTGTATACAAATTATATTTATCGAGCTTGTTACATATGTAACTAATACGAGGACCAGTGAGGGACTTGGTGAAAATATCTGTAAGTTGATCATTCAACATTCAAGGACACTAAGCTCCCATTGAGCAACAAAATAGGAATTGCAATGTTCACGCGTAAAAGTTATAGTAGCTCAGTTCTGGCGACACATGGAGGCACGTGACTTTCTACCAGAGCGAATGAATGGGGTTTTTTCGCCTAACTTTTTCGAACAAGATGGTAGTATTAGTTTTCATACAACATTTATCGATGAACGCAAATAAATTTTGAGTCATCAACTGGAAAGACGCACGGTGACTGATTTTTCTATCCATATGTGACTGGAGTTTTCGGGGTTTGGACGCACAAGTGTCCCAGATCTGATGCTGGTACTGGTATGCACAATACCGCTGTAGCAGTGATGAACCCTAGGAACAAGACGAAGTTGATAGAAAATTGCACGGCGTAATCTTTCTTCCCGAATGTCGCTGGAATGACGCACAACGATAAATTTCTCACGGTGGCTCTGATACCTGTGAGAAAGCACGGAAGAAAAATATATTATTGATATTTTAACAATGATACAATGAGCCCTATATATAATACATATTCTACTCCTACTACATATGGGATTAGGACATATTATATTTATACTACATATGGGATTAGGACATATTCTACTCCAACTACATATAGGACTAGGACTATTTACACATAAGTATCTAACAGCGTTCATGTAAGGCCTCACGCGTTCGCGTAAGCCAAATCTTGGACCCCCAGTCTTTTACTCTTCGTGTCGCACTCCACATCTTGCGAACACGATGGCTTGTTAACTCTACCTTTTGCGAACGCGGCCGGCCTGTCGCAAACGCTGCAGGCCTGTTTTGCCCAGCGATTTTAAAGACCCAAAAACACAGAACACTTACGGGAAATTTCCCCATATTTCACAAACCCTCTCTTCTTCAAAGCTCTTGGATGATTCTTGGAGCTTTCCTTCATCAAAAACTCTTGGGGTAAGTAATCCTTAACTTGTTTTCTTCCATTTTTATCAACACCCATTAGATTTCTAGGCCTAAAACATGTGAAAATAGGTAGAAAATTATAAAATTGGGTAGGGTTAGGGCTTTTCGAATTTTCCTAAATTAGACCTCATTTTGGGATCAAATTTGAAAACAAATTATATATTCGGGGTTGTAAGTGAATGGGTGATTGAAATTTGGTTCGAACCTCACGTTTTGACTAAGCAGGTCTTGGGTCGATTTTTGAAATTTTTGGAAGAATGTTTACAAAGTTATATTTAGGCATTATAATTTATTGTTTAGTATTTATTGATAATATTAAATTAATTGTGTTTAGATACGAATGAATTGGAGCCAAATTTAAAAGGAAAGCGGTGCTTAAGGATTGAGTTGTCCATAGAACTTCGAGTTAAGTGTTTGGTATTACCTTAGCTTGAGAGAATAGGAGTTGAGTCTTATTTGCTATTTGCTATTTGTCAATTACGACGTATAAGTATGATGACAAGTATCTATATGTTAGAGTCAAGTATGACTGTGAGTCATTATATTATGAATATTCTGATTTTTTTGTATCTTCCATACTTAAATGATAATTTCTATATGTTGTGAAGAGCATGTGAAAGAAATTGTGATATTTAATCTTTGAGGAGCATTGGCTCAAGTTATAATATACATTGAGAAAGTATACGATATAATTAAACCATTTGGAGCATTGGCTCAAGTGGTAAAATGAATTACTAAGTAAGAAATGAAAGAAAGAGAAAGAATCGTTGAATTATTCCCTCGCCGAGATATTTGTTAAATTGTTGATGTCTCCCTTGCCGGGAATTTTATTGTCTGATTGTTGTACCCTTATTGAGATCTCTATTATTATTCTGTTTAATTTCTTGCCCCTTGTTTGTGATTGTTATTTGGGTGAGGATGAGTGTAAAGCACGAAGGGTGATGTCGTGTCGTACGATGTATCATTCCGTACTGATATCTATTGATGATATTATGACGAAAGAGATTAAAAGCACGAAGGGTAATACCGTGCACATGATTATAATATGATTGATAACGAGAGTAAAAGCACGAAGAGAGATGTCGTGCACAGTTTTATTATATATATTGCTTGGATGAGGAAGAGAGTAAAAGCACAAAGGGTGATGCCGTGCAAATTGTTGATTTCTTTTGATACTAGTTGATATTATGACTTTGTTGTTTCCTTCTTTTATTGAGTATATATATTCAGATTTATTTGGTTGTCTGGTCCTAGCCTCGTCACTACTTCATCGGGGTTAGGCTAGGCACGGCTGGTTGTGCTTATACTACACTCTGTGCTGTTTTGCACAGATCCAAGTTTCGGACAGCAGTAGCACGGGTGTTAGCTTTCAGACCAGCGAGATACCGAGGTCGCCTTGCAGACATCCACAGGCCCGACATCTCCTCTATTTATTTTCAATCTGTTATCTCATGTCTATGAGACAAACAGTTTTATTTCTTTCAAACAGGTGAATTTAGTAATTTTAGTAGTTCGTGACTAATGTGACACCAGTTCATGGGTAGAGGTTTATGTCAAATTTTCGTATTTCATTTAGTTTTATTAACTTAAGTCTTCCCCTTATTTAACTTATTCTGTTGTATTTATATTATCATTGTTAAATAGTTATAAGAAGAATTTTGTTAACGAAAAAGGTAGATAAGAGTTAGCTTGCCTAGCTTCTATTAGTACGCGCCATCACGACTCCCGAGGGTAGAAAATCCGGTCGTGACATTTTCGGACTTGTGTGCATCTATAGTTTGGAGCTTCAAGGGCTTAGGTGAGTTTCAGATAGCTTATGAACCATTTGAACTTAGAAAAATCTGGTTTTTGAGTTGCTGATGCCATCTGATATTTCCTTCTTTGCAATCGCGAAGCTACTCCTCGCGATCGTGAAGAGTGAATTGGGTTGGGGTGGAATTCCCTTCACTGCGAACGGGTTAGCTGGGTTGCGAACGCGGAGCAATAGAGGCCTTACCCTCCGCAAACGCTACCAGCTTCTTGCAAAAGTGTAGGCTTGGGATGGGAAGAGGGGATCAATTATTTTTCTACGCGAATGGGGGCGTTGGCTCGGGAACGCGAAAGACAGGGGGAACAACCTTTGCGAACGAATGAGGGAACTTGCGAACGCGTAGGACACTTGGTCTATTGCTCTTTGCGAACACGTCAGATTTCACGTGAATGCGTTCACCTGGCGCCAGAGATTAAAACGGTCTCAAAACGGGATTTTGTTCATCCTTTCAAAATTTCAAACCTAGAAACTTTCAAGATGATTCTTCCAAGGGCTCTTCTTCCCCAATTCGTTGTAAAATTAAACTTTAGACCTTCATGGATTTTTTGTATGTTGAATATGAGTAATGCTACACTTTCTAATACAAAAACATTACGAACCAGAGATGATTTAATTAAATGCTCAAGAGTTTATGAAGAAAGAAGAAAATGAATTGATATCTTTGCTTTAAAAGTTTCACACTATGCCTTTTTCACTTAAAAGAATGAATTTTCTTCAGAGAACTAGGATTCTTGGGGAAGTGTTTCTTCGGGAAAATGGGAAAACACTTTTCTTTTGTGCCGTTGGGTAGCACCGTTAGTTTTTAGACCGATTTTGTTAGTGAGTCCCTTTTAGCAAACATAAGGGACTAAAGGTACTCAAAATATATTTAAAGGACAAGAATAGATTTGGGACAATTTTGGCCAAATTACGTGTCCCGTAAATGTTTCCATAACACGGACTAGAGCCGTCAATATGGGTTTGGCCCGTTGGGCTAGCCCAGCCCAGCCCGTACTTTAGCAGGGTTGGGCTATAATTTTTTAAGCCCATTTTAAAATTAGGCTTTTAAGCCCGGCCCGAATAAGCCCGTAGCCCGTGAGGGCTTGCCCGTGGGCCTGTGAACCTAGTAAAAATATTTATATAAAATATATAACATATAAAAAATATATGATACTAAAAATACAACAAGAATATCCCAAGCTTAAAGTTTATTAAACTCATTATAATAAAATATAAAAATTTAAAGTCTTAAAATGTTAATTAGTTACGTAAAATATATTATTAAATAAATAACTAATAAAATCTTAAATTGTGTAAACTAAAAATCTAAACCCTAAACGGCTAAACTTCAAAGAAAGTAAAGCTACTTTTTTTGGAACCCTCTTTCGCTCTCGTAGTCGTTTTTCCATACTCAAACTGGTAATATTTTTTTTGTGAATTTGAATATTATTAGTTTTAATTCAAGTACTCTTAATATTTAACTAATTAATATTTCATATGAATTATAGACGTTGATGAAAGTGAAGATGTTAAGACCACCCTGTCACAAGCGGATTCAAATGTGTTTGATAAAAATGATGTGTTGGATATCCCATAAGCATCATGGACGTTCTCTTGAATAGTTTGTTTTGAGTTTTGGCTTTTAGTGATTGAAATATAGTCTTGTCTTTTACATTTTAATATTTATTGTGATATAATGGAACAGTTTAAAAAGTTATTAAATTTTGTGAAATTTTTTTCAATAAGATATTTTTTAACTTTTAAATATTTTTTCATTTTTACGTTAGAAGTTAAAGAAAAAATATAAAATTATATTTTATTAAATGATGGGCCGGCCCGTGGGGGCCCGTGGCCCACGTAGGGTTGGGGTGGGCTGACCATTATAAGGCCCACCAAAATGGTGGGCTAGCCCAGCCCAGCCCGTCAATTGCTCAAGCCCACGTGGGCTGGGTTGGGCTAGCCCGACCCAGCCCATATTGACAGCTCTAACACGGACTCATAGAGCTGTATTAATTCAGATTTAGCACCGATTTTAAGATATTTTCTTATTTCGAGCTATGTTAGACTTATGTTTTATTTTGTCATCTGATTATGTGTCACGACACAAACCCCGATCGTGATAGCGGCCAACACCTTGTTAGGCAAGACCGACCATTTAACATTTCCATTCCAATTATTAAACTTAAAAATACCAATTAAGCATAAAATCTAGATTTGTTAATATTAAAATAGTGCGAAAACCATAATAAGAATAATAACAGCCCAATAGATCTGGAGTCGCAAGTCTGAGCCTCTAAGTACAACGGCATATCATCCTATACATAAACAAGTCTAGTGCAGCAGTAAAGAAAATGACAAGAGGAGAAATCGGGTCTTGCGGACGCCGGCAGCAACCTCGAAGACTCCAACATTGATCTGAGCAGCAGCAAATAATCTCCACTAAGCCTCCGGGATCCTTGTATCTGCACACAAGGTGCAGGAAGTAAAGTGAGTACTCCAACTCACTGTGTAATAGCAATAAATAACAACTGAAAGAAAGGAATCCTGTAAGAACACTATACAGTTCTACAAATAACCGTATAGGTAGAAACATTTCTAAATGGAAAAATCTAGTACCAATCTCCTACATTCCAACAGTTGTTTTTCCAACACTGCTGTGGCGTGTAGCTCGATCCTCACAAATGATGCTGCGGCATGCAGCCCGATCCGATATAAATATATAGTGTTGCGGTGTGCAGCCCGATACAATATAATATACATAATATTGCGTCGTGCAGCCCGATCCAGTATATTAGTCGGTTGCGCTCACTAGGGGTGTGTGCAGACTCCGGAGGGGCTCCTTCAGCCCAAGCGCTATAATATTGCGGCGTGTAGTCCTATCCATATAATATATCATTGCCGCGTGTAGTCCGATCCATATATATATCACTGCGGCGTGCAGGTCCGATCCATATATATATATATATATATATATATATATATATATATATATATATATATATATATATATATATATATTATATTTATATATATATATTTATTTATTTATATTTATATTTATATATACTACTACTACTACGGCGCGCAGTTCGATCCAATACATGTATATGTATATACTGCTGCGGTGTGTAGCCCGATCCGGTATATATCAAATACTCTCACTATGAGGTCCTGGAACCCTCTCAGTCAATATAGACTTGGCCTCTCGGGCCCACTCAGCTAAGACATGGTATTCAACTCTAGGTATTTCTCATTTAGAGTGCAATTTGCTAATACCGGTTCATCTTATGTTTTACAGTTAAGGGCATGACTGAGAGTGTGTATTCAATAGGCCAAGTGTGGTCAATTAGCTCAACAGGCTCCCCTAAGGTTTATACAGATCGGCACAAGGCCCCAAACATGGCAACTAGCCCAGAATATACGGTTATAAGCTCAGTCTCAGTCAAAAAGTACAGTAAGTCATCAATCGGGACGGACCGAGTCCAAATCCCCAGCAGTAATATCACCACGCTCATCACACAGCACGTGTTTCATCTCACCATAATACCGTATAGTGCAAATACGGGGTTTCAAACCCTCAGTATATCATTCATAACCATTACTCACCTTAAACCAGCCAAAATCCTAGCTCACCTTGCGCTTTCCTCTCAAATCGACCTCATCGAGTGTAGAATATGATCAAAACCACAAGGAATAGGCTATTATAAGCTAATGGGAGATAACCCAATTGAAAGAACTCGAAAACACCCAAAAATACGAAGTTGGCAAAACCAAAGCCCGGGCCCGCTTCTCGAAAAATTAAAAAATTCACATTTTCGAAATCTTCATCTCGTCACGAGTCTGTACGTATATAATTCATCAAAATCAGAGTTCAAATTCAACTTCAAATTCTAATTTTTCATTCCCAAAAACCAAGCCTTAACTTCTTCAATTTTTACCCAATTTTCAGAGATTTCAAGGATGAATCTTCAATAAAATTATGTATTTAACTCATAAAACTTACATCCAATCGATTCCTAGTCGAAACACTCTTAATCCCTAGTCAAAAGCTCTCAATGATACTCAACAATGGTGGAAATGGGACTTGGTTCGCAGAAAAAATGTTATTAAAAACCATTATGTCCAGTACTATTTTCCTCTATGCGATCGCATGAAATCCTCTGCGATCACGATCAACATTTTCCTTAAGCTATGCGAATGCGGGCCCCTGGATGCTATCGCGAAGAACAAAAATACCTAGACCTCGAATTCCTTCTATGCGATCGCATAATAGCACCTACGATCGCAATGCATCAGCTGAAAAAACTATGCAATCGCAACCCTTTGAACACAATCGCACAGAACAAATTCCTACTCCATGCAATTACTTATATGAGATCGTGACATCACCCCCGCGATCGCAATGAACAAAAATCTCCGCAACATATTGCTGGAAAACCTGCAACATTCAAGAGCCAAAAATTGTCCGATTGACCATCCGAAATCACCTCGAGGCCCACAGGACCTCAACCAAAAACACCAACATACCCCGAAACATCATATGAACTTGTTCCAATCATAAAAACACATACAACAACACAATAATCATCAAACTACCACAGATTCAAGCCTAAATTTAACTAAAACTTCCAAAACTCACACTCGATCAAAAACCCAGCCAAACGACGTCCGAATGACCTGAAAATTTGCAAACATATCCAAAATTACCTAAAGAAACTATGACAATCTCGGATCCATTCCGACCCTCGGATCAAAAACTCACCCATCAAACCGGAATCCGCCAAAATTTAAACTTCGCCAATTCAAGCCTAATTCTACACCGGACCTCCATATTCAATTTTGATTGCTCTCCTAAGTCACAAATCATCCCTCGAAGCTAACTAAAATGACAGAATTCACATCCGAGCCCTCTAACTACATAGTCAATGTCCGGTTGACTTTTCCATAACAAGATTCCTTCTAAGAAGCTAAGTTCCTCATTTCTAGCTAAAACCAACCCAACTCTATCCGATCAACTCAAATACTGATATTTAATTATTGGGGAACCTATTATAGGGAAAACGGAGTGTACTCACATGACGACAGGTCGGGTCATCACATCCTCCCATACTAAACCAAACACTCATCCTTGAGCGGGTCAAGAAACATACCTGGAGCCTCAAACAAGTAAGGATATCTGCTCTGCATTTCCCGCTCGGTCTCCCAACTGGCCTCCTACATGGGTCTACCTCTCCACTGAACCTTCACTAAAGCAATATCCTTGGACCTCAACTTTCGAAGTTGTCAACCCAATATAGCCACTGGCTCCACATCATATGATAAATCATCATCCAGCTGAACCGTGCTGAAATCCAACACGAGACGGGTCCCCAACATACTTTTTGAGCATAGACACATAAATACCGGATGCACACTAGACAAGCTAGATAGAAAAGCTAGCTCATATGCCACCTCTCCAATCCTCCTGAGTATCTCAAAAGGCCCAATAAACCTCAGACTCAGCTTTTATTTCTTCCTGACCCACATAACACCCTTCATGGGCGAAACCTTCAACAAGACCTTCTCGCCTACCATATATGACACATCATGAACCTTCTGGTCCGCATAACTCTTCTAGCGCGACTATGCTGTACGAAGCCTCTCTTGGATCAACTTCACTCTCTCTAAGGCATCCTGAACCATCTCAGTCCCCAAAAATCTAGCCTCGCCATGCTCGAGCCATCCAAAAGGAGATCTACACCGCCTACCAGATAATGCCTTATACGGACCATCTAAATACTCGACTGATAACTATTATTGTAGGCAAACTCTGCAAGTGGAAAAACCTCAACCCATGAACCTCCAAAGTCAATAACACAAGCACCCTCCAAGATCTAAATTATGCGCTCGGACTATCCGTCCGTCTGAGTATGGAATGTTTTGCTCAACTATACCTGCGTACCCAGATCCCGCTGAAATGCCCTCCAGAACGGAGAAGTGAACTGAGTACCTCTATCCGAGATAATAGACATTGGGACCCCATATTATCTGACAATCTCCCTAATAAAGATCCATGCCAGCCGCTCCAATGAGTAAGTAGTACATACTGGAATGAAGTGCATGGACTTGGTCAGCTGATCCACAATCACCCAAACTGAATCAAACTTCCTCGAAGTCTGAGTGAGACCACTCACGAAATCCATAGTAATCTGCTCCCACTTCCACTCAGTAATAACCATACGCTGTAGACACTGTCCGTCCTCTGATGCTCATACTTGACCTACTGACAGTTGAGACATCGGGTGTCACGACCCCAAACCCAGTTGTGACAGTGCCCAACCCAACAGCTAGGCAAGCCCGACCAAATACACTCTCAACCCGAGCTTAGAGCTCATAATAAATTAATTTAAGTCATTAACATTGAAGTGAACCAAAGTAAACTGATATTTATAAAAATAATATCCCGAAATCTCCCAAAAACAATGTAACTTCTCAAATATCTAGGGTCACAAGCCAAGAGCCGCTATCAGAATATTAGTACAGTACTGTAAGTAACTGTACAAGTTTGATAGTACGCGTAATAAATAAAACAATAGAGTAATAAGGGGAGTGTCGGGTCCTGCGGACGGCAGACAGCTACCTCGACGATCCCAAACGGAGCTCTAGACTAGCACCAAGCTTTGCTAAGCTTCCAAGTACCTGAATCTGCACACATGGTGCAGGGAGTCGATTGAGTACTTCCAACTCAGCGCTAATAAAAGTAAATAATGCTGAGGAAAATAAAAACACACAAAGCACTATCTCATATTATAAATTACAGAATCATCTTTTAAATTGTAGTACACTTTCATGATATTCCTTTTTCACATATCTAAGTAGATTTTGAAATATTTTTTTAACATCTCTTTCTTTCTGTATTAACCTGGATACAACATCAAACAGTGCAAATCTGCACTCAAGTCAGCTCCTTGGGCTCAACATTTCTTAACAATTTCCACGAGGGTATCTGATCAATAAGGCAAATAACACATGTATGCCAGTAATGTATGGGTGCTAAATGTCATGCCATGTAGTACAAGTAAAGCCAATATATGTATGCAATGCATTGCAGATGACGCTGTCACATACAACCCGATCCATGCAAAGGCGTCCGCGCTCACTATGGGGGTACAAACTCCGGAGGGGCTCCTACAACCGAAGTGAAACATCAATATCACTCCTGTTTCGGCATGCAACCCGATCCATGCATAATCATGAATGCATATAAGCCCCTTGGCCAACAGTATCATAACAGCTCACAACTAAAATGTCATCAAAAGCCTTGTTCAAGTTATCAAATCTTATAAAAATGTTGGGTAGCAAAATACAATTTTAAAACCTTTAACTGAGATGAAAATATGTACAGTATTGCCAAGACAATGATACCAATCCCTGAAGGATTCAAATATTCAGCACGAAGCCCAAAACATGATAATCAGTTCAGTTCATGATAATTATTATCTTTATTAGGGTGTCAATTCAATTTGAAGCAATTAGGTAGTATTTTTTTATTAAGCGGTATGGAACAAGTCACAATCCCCAATGGTGCTCTTCCCCATGTTCGTTATCCGGCATGCAACTCACCTCAATACTACACTAGGATGTGCTAGTTTGGGGTTTACAAACCCTCAGGACATCATTTAAAAGTATTACCCACCTCGATCCGGCGAAAACTCTAGCCCGCGACGCCTTTGCTCCCCATACCGGCCTCCATGAATGTCGAAACAAGAAACAATCAGTACAAATATATCATAATAGGCTAATGGAACAACACTCAATCGGAAACAATTGAAAAATAGGAAAAATCTCGAAACTAGCAAATCCTAAGCCCCGGGCCCGCTTCTCAAGAAATTATGAAACTCATATTTTCGGAATCCTCGTCTCTCCACAAGTCCGTGCATATAAAATTTATCAAAATCGGAGTTCAAATGAGCCACCAAATCCCATTTTACATAGCAAAAATTCAAGCCCTAACTTCTTCAATTTATACCCAAATTCAGAGAATTAATGGAAGATTCTTTGATAAAATGACGTATTAAGACCACGCACTACTGAAAAATTGGCCTATGGTAACGGTTGGGAAACCGTTCCCATAAGTTGTTAAACCGTTGCCATATAGATATGGGAACGGTTTACAGACCGTTCCATCAGCTGGCGTTACAATAGGTCTATGGGAACGGTTCTTGTAACGGTTTGCACTCTCCGTGGTTATAGATGCATCTATCGCAACGGTTTTCCCTTTCTCTATTGGAACGGTTATATTTTTCAATTGGAACGGTTTAAAACCGTTACTATAGTGTATATGGAACGGTTCTTAACCGTTACCATATTTTTAATGCAACACATTTGTAAGCTATTGTTACGGTTATTTATGGATATAACAACGGTTCCTTTACCCCTACTGCAACGGTTCTAGTTTTGTACGGGAACGGTTTGTATGACCTATCGCAACGGTTTGTATTGTATGGTGGAACGCCAATTTATGTCATATTGCAACGGTTCTTGTAGGCTATTGCAACCGCTCAATTGAAAAAATATAATATAGCCCCTATTATAAATAAAGATTTATATATGAAAAATAAATTATAATAATACGAAAATTTAAATAAATCATAAACTAAAACTTTTAATAATATAAATTATCCATCAAGCTAATTGTATCCATAAAGCAAATGTTCTACCCCAAATACACAAATTTAATACATTTCAAGAGAGTAATTAGTTTCAAAAAGGTTGATAACAAAAGATTCCTATAGAACCTTCATCTATAGCAATTCAAATTCCATCTCAAGTACGATCTAGTTTTCACTTTCAACATCTTCTTAGGTTTCTTGATTTACTCCACCTACAAAATAGGATAAATAAAGTCATTACTCTTCAAGAAGATAAACTAAGCCATAGCTTGAAAGAAAAACAAGTAAATCACCCCACCATCATTGAAAATAGTTGTGTACTGTAAATATAGGTTTCCTAATAGACAACTGGATCACCTCCACAAGGCCATAAAGAGCATCACAACAAAGAAACTTAATTTTTTTTGGTAAAGATTTGCAAAAGGTTCCAATAGAAGAACAATACAGAGAGGACAATACTCATCTACATTCAGCTAATGCAATAAGCGAAGAAAGAAAAATAGAAGTGCAACCTGCAGAAGTGCAAAGAACAAGAATGACATAACTCAGTTGCAGAAGCGCCAGCATTTTGTAGAGTCCGCGCAACAGAGATTCTAGCCTTACAATTCTCATATCCTGCACACCCACTTAACTGGTTTCTGGTATAATTATCAGCTATTCACATGGCAAAAGAAGAAACTCAGAAGGAAATGGTTGTGGAGATATGGCAGAGAAGCACGGAGCTAGTGGACAAGAGTGTTTACCAGAAAAGATGGTGATTAAAGCCTATGTATTCAGGTCCCGTACACATTTCTCATGGTTTAGGCTTATGGAAGCATATGTGCATCTTATGGGCTTCCAGGGGAATCACAAAACATCAGTTGCCTGTGAATATCTTCAACTATTCCTTCCTCAATAACTCGACAAGCCTCATTCACCATTGGAAAGAATATCATTTCAAGGATTTCTTCATCGGTCACAGATATTGGCTGCCAACAAAATCACGTTAAGCCTTATATCAATCGAACATACACAATAGCATTTGCTGTAGTTAGACGAGAATGTTTGCTTTAGTTTTAACAAACAAGAATTCAAATTAAAAGAAGGATTCAACTGCAACAAACCTTTCCACCAGGAAATTGAACTGAGTATCAGACTGTTGCAACTTTACTACTGTTATTCTTCTTGTAAAGATCATTTAACTTCTTTTTACATTTTGTTTCCTTTTAAAAAAAATTATCCAAAAGTTAAAAGTGGAAAATACAAGTGTCTTCAGTACCTTCCCGCCAATTTTCTACCATCAGTTGAACCAAGGGTGACTGAAAAGTGCGGTCTGGAAAAGCAGCAACAAACTCTTATACACCAGCCAAAAATATACCATAGGTGAGACAGAGTGAATGCAAAATCAAAAGCAGGACAAATACAAATGATATGTACCTCCGTCCAGAAAGTAAAAAGAGTACGGCATTGGTACCAAAAATGAGTAAATGATGTGAGGTATGTCAAAAATGACTATACTTTTACAGGAACAGGAAATCACAATGACAAAAACACTAGCTTAAGGTTTATACATCTCTATAACACTCTGTCTTCAGCACATTCCATTGGGTAACAATAGTGATTTTGGTTAAGAAGCGCCTATGACGCATCCTTATCAGGAGCTTCCATCTTTAACAGAATAACACTCCATTCTGCAAGTTCAACGGTACCACTATTTTCCCAAACCTTTTCTAATGTTGTCTTGCTGATTTGGGTCGGGATACATAATTATTCTGATATTTAATAGTTGTAAAAGTTTAAAGGTTAACAAAAATTATTGATTTAGCAGCATACTAGCTTTAGACAGAAAAAAAGGGGTCAAGAAACTTGGAACACAATAAGTTACCTGACGTAATATAGTAATGCTCAACATCATTCAGACTCTGCTCAAGCTGTTGATGTAACAAACTTGTGGCCAGATTACATTTAAGAGCAATGGTATTCCAAATGAAAACACAGCAGAAATACATGCGTAATAAGCAACGTAGATGCTGAGAGATATTGTACTTTTTAATTGCAAATGCTGGGTAATATACAGTTTGTGTGCTGGTATATTCTGGTGAGAGTAACAATATCGAGAGAAAATAACATCTACTGTCTGTTTGAAGAACTAGTATGAAGCAAAAGCTTTCAAACAGAAATGATTTGCTAAGAGCATTAAAAATGAAGCTATGAGGAGATCATTTATGAAAAAAATTTGAAGTGAGCAATATGTTGCTTTGCCATAGGCAAGCATAAGAATCGCAAGCTAGCACGCTAAAAATTATTACACCTAAAATAGAGTATTAAACATAATGAACCAAAAAAAAGTATCCATTGGATTTAAGTATAACAGAGTATCAGAATATATCCAATTGTGAAGGGATGCTGGGCAGAAAGTGGCAACTAACATTCCCTGCCATCTAGAAGAGAAAAGGGAAACAAAAGGTCTTAAGAGCCTCAATCCAACAAATAGAGATGCAATAGTTTTCTCCCCTAAACCCAGTCCAAATAGGACATTTACAGCGGCGGAAGGCGGATGATGTGGTTTGTCCAAGTTGCAGCTTACATCCAACCAAATAACTAAGAAGAGCTCAAAAATCAAAAGAAAAGAAGAGCTCAATTCTCCAAATGTCCATCTTCTTTTCACATTACAGAATACAGAGAAAGCTACCAATTAAAATTCTCTCAATCAATGCCTTGTTTTTTCATCCCTTTTTTTGGGTTCTTTTTTCTTTCTTGGCATATTAATTTTACCAATCACTAACATTACCTTTAATAACCTTTCTTTTAAAAATAATCTAGATAATTACTCTACTAGTAAAATTACTAAGTCTTTTCAAAAAATGGATGATGCCAAATCAATTCTCTTCTTCGTCAGCTAGTGGAAACAACTGATTTGCTTCTTAAGCACAAATTATTGTTAAATTTCTCATTTGTAAGCACAAATTAACGGGCACGAATGCAGAAAGGAAGAAACAGCTACATGGACTTTGTTGGAATACAACACTGTGAACGGCTAGGAAACTAATTTAGGAAAAGTTAACAAGGAGAACAAAGGGGTTAAATCCAGCAGTAGAAAATCAAGTAAGTGCGAGTATTTGCTTCAATAACCAATTGAACTTCCTGCTAACTGAAAGTTACCATTATGAACTCTCTTCTGCATTAGTATCTGAAATGAGGTCTTCAAGTTCATCAATAATGGCATCATAGCAAAAGAGGTATTGCTCCTGAAATATACGGTAGTAATTTAGTAGACATTCAGCGTATAAGTACTTAAAAACCAAAGAACAAAGATTAGTTAAGAATACTGAAACACAGTAGCATAGATACTGAGGTAAGGAATAACAAAAGAGTAGAACCGAATATTAGTTGGAAAACTGCAAGATGTTCAGCTTGAGTAGAACAAATTGTAAGACATTTCCTTTCCAATAATTTGAGAGACTGAGAAGTCCAATGGAAGACTTAAAACATACACATACATACATCATTGCTCGAAGATGGACAAATAAGAACAAAAGGACACTGGGAACTACTCAAGTTGTGTGCGTTCTAAATACTTTCCAAAATTGATTGTTAGACAATACACATCTATTTTTTTTTTCAGACGCTTACAGATAAAAATACACCAAAGATAAAAATATTTTGTGGACCGGCTCTTTGGGGGTAAACTGCACGGTGAAAACAATAGGTTATCTTTTACACCATATTTCATCTATTCTCCGCGGCTTAAGCCCAGTATCAGTAACACCTGGTACCTGTAAATTGTATTACTGGTAGTGACAAGAGAAGTAGAATTCCTAAGAGCCAAATCAATAACAAATATTATACACACGGCACTTCATAACGCAAAAGAACCAACAACAAACATTAATACAAAACAAAGTTATGCTGCCCAGGTACGTTCAAAACAGTCTGATGCTCATGCGTCAAAACTGGAGTTAGTTCCAGTGATTATGGAACATGGAGAACCAACAATCCAATTTTCCTTAGATGAGGTTAATGAATTCACAAGATATTATGACAAAGGCAGAGGCTTTAAAGGCTACAGTAATCATACTAAGGCCAATACACAAATTGAAACGGCTGCCAATATTGAGAATACACAAGTGCATGGGTTAGCTTAAGGTAAGCAGTCGACAACTGCACAAAATACCTATATACGTGATGGTGAGGAACCCGATCATGACAGTGGCGAAGAGCATGATTCAGTAGCACCACCAAAAAGCAAATTAAACCTTAATGCACCAGTTTTTATCCCAAGGAACTCACCAACTGGTGCTAAAACTATTCAAAACGCAGCAACGAGATACATACAGCAGCAACCTACAGCTATTATTAATACTGATAATCAAAAAGCAATAGCAACATCAAAGACTAGGAAGCAGCAGAATCTAGCAGACACTCCAGTCATAGCATTGGAAGATAGAATTCTACTGGATGCATTGGTAAGCTCGAAACCTTCACTGAATTCAATTCACAAATCAAGTACTGGACACACGACAAGAAAAAACACACAACACACAAATGGTTGAAACACGTCAGGAAAAGACATTACTGGAAAAATCACAAGATGCAAATATTGTGATGGCACAAGACACAATCCAAAAATTGCCAAATCCAGTAAATGTAGGAAGAGAAATTTATGAAGATGGAGAGGAGGACACAATGCTACAACAGTGCCGGGCAGAGGCAACACGAAAATGCAGTGTAAATACTGGAGAAGCTCAAAAATATCATCAAGCAAAAGTCAAATGGACCATAATCTAAGAAGAATTTCACCCGAGCAGACAAATTGTTCATATTCCCTTAAAAAAAATACCCAATCTCTTAAGAACCCAGTAAACATTCACAAAGCCAAATTTCTGGGCTCATGGATGAATGAAATCAGGAAAAGATAAAAATTTCATAGAAATATTCAAACAAGGTTGGTTAGGCAAAAGGAAAAAAAAACCCTAAACCCAAATCTCCCTCCTCGAGAAAAAATAGTCCAAATGCACGCAAGAAGTGTGTAAAACAGATTGCATGACTGAGATTTTGAAGAAAATAAACAAGAATGGTAGAATACAAGTTGGAATAGAAATAAAAAAAATGCTACTTACCGGTGCCGCCAATGGTGGTTTGTCTTCCTCGTAATTCCGGCGAACTGATAAGGTTGTCTTCTTCGTAATCCGGCGAACTGAAGAATTTTTGGAGTGGAAGCAGAGATTCCGGCGAAGTGAAAATTTTGGGAGAGAGAGGTTAGAACTGAATTGGGAACGAAGAGTGTCTCCGTGTGTTTATTAATTAGGTTATATTATTTAATAAATATTAAATATATAATATAAATGGGTCTATTATATAGGGCAGGTCATTTATTGAATAAATATTAAATATAAAATATATAGTATAATATAGAAGGGGTTAGCGCGGGTCCTCAATTATTTGGGGGAAAATTATAGAGGGAAATCGTAACCGTTCCCATAGGTAAAAATTGCAAATACCCGTTACCATATATCATCTTATTGCTACGGTTTCCCAAAACCGTTCTAATAGAAAATCTACTGTAACGGTTTTTAGACTACTGTAACGGTTTAGATGCTAAACTGTGCCGATACTACCAATTTCCTTTATGGAACGGTTAAAACCGTTGCAATAGATAGTCTATAGCAACGGTTACAGAACCGTGGCAATAAAAGCGTTGCCATAGCTCCAGTTTCTAGTAGTGACGAGACTTACCTGCAATCACTTCCCGGTGTGATAGCATCCTAAGAAGCTCAAATCTATTTAAGGATAAGTATGAAGCTTTGGAATCGCAAAGAGGGCTAACAAGATCTCAAGATAAAAAGTTGCAAAACAAGGTCATTTGACCAATTTCGCACCTAAATGTGCTCAAAACTTGCAGCCCATGAAGTCCTACATAAAACCACGTTTTAATAGCATAAAAAGGACTTACTTGATGTCCAATAAAGGTATAACAGGCGTGCTCGATATTGAGTGCAAGTTGGTGCCAAGTTGCTTGCAAATTACAAATTCAAGATTTCCAAGATTTTCAAGATTCTATCCAATATTGATTTGGGACTTATTTCCATATATTATGGGACTATATTTATTGCTTTCCTAGTTAGTTAAGGTTAATAGTTTCCTTTTCCTAAGATTGGTAGAATTACTTTCCAAGATTGACTTGGTTTTGGTTACCTTTTCCTATTTTAGTTGGACTTGTTGTCCAAAATAGTTTAGGACTTTATTTCCTAATATTTAAGGATAATTTCGTGATCACCCTCTATATAAAGGGGAATCTTCTTTTTTTTAGGTGATTATTTAGATTATTATCAATAAAACTTGTGAGATTTTCTTGCACTCTTGTGTGGCTACTCTTGGATTTATTCTTCCACCTTCAAGACTCAACTTAAGGTGGTAAGAATTAAACCCTTTTCGAAATCTTAGATCACTTCTAGGTATTCAAGAAAGGTGATAATTGTTGTTATTGTTTTTCTAAAAGGTCGGGTTTCATAATCTATTTCTTGTTTTTAATTTCTACCAAAGGCGGTTAGTTCTTTGTTAGCTAATTGTTATTGTTAGGATTCAACTTCAAGAATAGACTTCTTGAATTCAAGAAACTCTTTCTTGAATTCAATCTATCTTTAATTGTTATCTTTTATTAATTTCTTTATTTTCTTTTAGCTTTCGCACGTCTCTTATTTTTATCATTAGTAATTCTTGAATCCCTATCGTGTTTCTATCACAATGAAATCCTCCGAAGCTATCCGAATCACCGGAATTCACATCCGAGCCTTCTAACCACATAGTCAACTTCCGGTTGACTTTTCTAAAACAAGCTTCCTTCTACGAGGTTATGTGCTTTATTTTCACCCAAAACCAATTCAAGTACACCCGATCAATTCTAACACTGATATATAAACATGAAGCAACATAATAAGGGGAAAACGGGGCGGTAGCTCACATGATGACGTGTTGGGTCATCACATTCTCCCTAACTTAAACTAATGCTCATCCTCGAGCGGACTCAGTGTTGTACTAGAAGCAACCCAATAGCTGAATGACCTTACCAAGCATATACTCGGGGTGATCCCACGCTACCCTATCTATCATACGTCTGATACCCAATGCTTTGTACTCTAGTTCAACGGGTAGGTGACAGGCTTTCCCAAACACCAATTTGTATGATGACATGTCGATTGGTGTCTTAAAAGCTGTCCTATACGCCCATAATGCATAATCGAGCTTTCTTGACCAGTCGGTCCTCGTGGCGTTCCCTATCTTTGTCAATACGCTCTTTATCTCCCTGTTGGAGACCTCAACTTTCCCATTGGTCTGCGGGTGATATGGAGTAGCCACCATATGCTTCATATCATACTTAGCCAACAATTTCTCAATAGCCCGATTATAGAAGTGAGTGCCCCCGTCGCTGATGATTGTCCTCGGCATCCGTAAAAGAGTGAAAATGTTTTTCTTCAGAAATCCCATAACCACCTTAGCATCGTTGATGGATAATGCTACAACTTCCACCCATTTGGACATATAGTCTACAGCAACAAGAATGTACTTATTTCCTAGGAGCTGACAAAGGGACCCATGAAATCTATCCTCCAAACGTCAAATACTTCCACCTATTGGATTGGGTTTTTGGGCATCTGGTGACACCGGGAGATGTTCCCGGTGTGTTGACATTCGTTACACCCTTTCACCCACAAGTATGCAACTTTAAATACCATTGGCTAGTAGAAACCGGCCTCAAGTATCTTGGCTGTTGTTCGAACTCCTCCGAAATGGCCACCATATGCTGAAGCATGAGAAGCCTGCAAGACATAAGATTGTTCAATCTCGGGGACGCATCTCCAGATCATGTTATCAAGGCATATTCTAAACAAATAGGGCTCATCCCAATAATAAAGTTGGCTTTCACAAAAAAATCTTTTCCTCTGGACCGATGATAGGTCGTGAGGAACAATACCACTGGCTAGGTAGTTTGCATAATCTGAATACCATGGCTCTTCAAGGAGAATGGTAGCGAGCAGCTGCTCGTCTGGAAAGGTTTCTAGAATTTCTCCACTCTCTTTAACAATTTTAGCTCCTTCAAGTCGTGATAAGTGATCAGGGACTTAATTTTCACTGCCCTTACGGTCACGGATTTCAAGATCGAACTTTTTCAGAAGCAGCACCTAACGAATTAGGCACGGCTTAGAGTCCTTCTTTTTAATTAAGTACCACGGTGTTGCTTGGTCAGTGTATGTTATTACCTTGGATCCTATGAGATAGGACCTGAACTTGTCGAATGCAAACTCTACCACCAGCATTTCCTTCTCTGTTACAGTGTAATTCAGTTGTGCTTCACTCAGTGTTCAACTAGCATAATAGATTGGATGCATTAGCTTGTCCTTTCGCTGGCCCAGCACTGCCCCCACTGCATAGTCACTTTCATCGCACATAAGCTCAAATGGTTGCTCCCAGTTGGGGGCAATAATGATTGGTGTTGTGACCAACCTCTTCTTCAGCTCCTCAAATGCAGTTCTGCAATCATCATAAATACAAAGGGGTGATCTTTTTCAAGTAACTTACAGAGGGGATTGGTAATTTTGGAGAAGTCTTTAATGAACCACCGATAAAAACCGTCATGTCCAAGAAAGCTTTTCATGGATTTGACAAACGTTGGTGGAGGTAACTTTGCAATAACGTCAACTTTGGCTCGGTCCACCTCAATACCCTTGCTCGAAACCTGGTGCCCCAAGACTATACCTTCTTGTACCATGAAATGGCACTTCTCCCAGTTTAGCACCAAGTTGGTCTCAATACACCGTTTCAGCACTCTTGTCAGATTGACAAGGCATTCATTGAATGAATTCCCTACCAATGAGAAATCATCCATGAACACCTCCATGATATCTTCCACCATGTCAGTGAATATGGCCATCATGAACCTTTGGAATGTGGCGGGTGCATTGCATAGGCCGAATGGTATCCTCCCGAAAGCAAAAATGCCATATGGGCATGTGAAGGAGGTCTTCTCTCTATCCTCTGGGGCAATTGAGATCTGATTGTACCCTGAGTACCCATCCAAGAAGCAAAAATATGATCTCCTTGCCAACCTGTCGAGCATCTGGTCAATGAAGGGAAGTGGGAAGTGGTCCTTACGGGTGGCTAGATTCAGTTTCCTGTAGTCCATGCATATCCTCCATCCGGTGACGGTTCTTGTAGAGATTAATTCAATGTTCTCATTTTGCTCAACCATCATGCCACCCTTCTTTGGCACACATTGAACTGGGCTAACCCAGCTACTATCAGAGATTGGGAAAATAATTCCCGCGTCTAGCCATTTTATCACTTCCTTCTTCACCACTTCCTTCATATTCGGGTTCAGCCTTCTTTGGTGTTCCCTGGAAGGTTTTTGCCCCTCTTCCAGGAGAATCTTATGCATGTAGTATGCGGGGCTGATCCCCTTTATGTCTTCCATGGTCCAACCAATGGCAGTTTTACATTCTTTGAGTACCTGTATAAGCTTTTGAGCCTGCACATCTAGCAAACCAGATGATATAATAACAGGTAAAGTGGAGTTAGGGCTTAGAAATTCATACCTGAGATGAGCTGGTAATAGCTTAAGTTCTAGCTTTGGTGGGTCCTTAATGGATGGTTTTGCTAGAGGGGTCTCTCTCTTTTCTAAGTTTAGAGGTTCAAATTCCAACTCTCTATCCCAAAACCCATTGCCTTCCAGAGATAGCACCCATTCCGCCAGACTTTCACCATTTACCTCCTCTAAATTCATTAGGCATGCCTAAAGTGGATCTTCAGCTGTCAATTCTACATCATCTGTCTCCACTATCATATCTACTGCATCAATGAGAGAGCAATTCGTGAACTTACTAGGGCGCCTCATAGATTTTGGTACATTGAATATGATCTCCTCATCATTTAGCCTCATCTTGCGCTCCCCAATCTCACAATCAATAAATGCTCTCCCCGTGGCTAGGAATGGTCTACCTAAGATTACAGGAATCTCCTCGTCCACCTTGCAGTCCAGGATCACAAAATCAGTGGGAAACACAAACTTCCCCACCTGGATAAGCACATCATCCAATATCCTGAATGGACGCTTAACCGTCCTATCAGCAAGTTGTAATAACATAGAAGTAGGTCTGGCTCTCCCGATGCCCAGGTTCTTATAGATCACCAAGGGCATAAGATTATGCTAGCCCCCAAATCACACAATGCCTTTGCAAAGGCAAAGTTTCCTATAGTGCACGGAATAGTGAAGCTACCTGGGTCAGATAGCTTCTTAGCTATGGGTCTAGATACCGCTGCACTGCATGTCTGTGTAAGAGTCACGGTGGCCAAGTCTTGGAAATCGAATTTCCGCGACATCAAGTCTTTCATCATCTTTGCATACCCAGGCATCTCTTTCAAAGCTTCAAATAAGGGAATATTTACCTGGATTTGCTTGAGCATCTCGAAGAATCTCTTGTATTGCTCCTCTTTCTGGTGCTTCGCCAACCTTTGGGGAAATGGGGCTGGAGGCCTCTTCTTCCCAATCACTTGGGATTTTTCTTTCTCTACTATCTGTTCCACAACCGGCTGTTCTACCGGTTTAATTGCTTTCTTCGTTCCCTGCTGCACATCATTATTTTCAGATGCTGGCTGGACTGTAACTTCTGTCAACCGGGTGGACTCATCCATTTCAATGGGTACTGGAATGAGTGTCTCAGCCTGCAAATTGCCTCTAGCGCTATCCTGCTCAGGATCAAGATCTCTACCACTTCTCAGATTAACTTCCATCAGCTGTTTTGGGATTTGATCTTTTAGGTTTATTTGAGTGTCTGCAGGCAATGTCCCTTGAGGACGATTGTTAAGTGTCATAGCAATCTGGCTCACCTGTACCTCTATATTCATGATAGCTGCGTCATGTGCATCAATCCTCTCATTAGTTTTGGCATGTGACCCAATTACTTGCTGCATCAGAGCTTCCAACCTTGCGAACCCATCGTCATGTCTACCCCCATGTTGTGGGGGAGGTGGATGATACCCCTGCTGCTGATTATTTAAGGTCTGAGGTATAGGATATGGAGCCATGTTGTTTGGTGGCCTCATACCTGTTGCATTATATTATGGCTGAGGAGGCCTGTACTACTGTAGAGCCTGCTAACTCCAATTCTGGTTTCCCTATCGCTGCCCTCCATAATTTGCCACGTAGTTCATGTCTTCATATTGATGATGATGTTCTTGGTCTTCAGCCCATGGATTACCTATGGGTTAGCTAATCCAAGATGTGCATAAACCACCATTAGTATTATCTACAATATGAACCTGTTGCTTGACCCCAGATTCTTCCACCTTTTTCGTTAAGATGCTCATTTGTGTCAATAAGGTAGCCATGTTCTCCTCCATAGTGTTGGAAGGATTCAGATGTACAGAGTGTACCACTGGAGTGATACAAGCATTTATGGTCGTCCACCTGGAGTTCTGAGCCATCTTGTCAAGCAAATTCTGGCCTTCTCTCCAGGTCTTGCTCAGAAAAGCTCCACCTGCTGAGGTATCTACTAAATTCTTCATGCTGTCTGAGAGCCCCATGTAGAACCTTTGACCCAGCATCTATTCGGGAACCCCATGGTGAGGACACATAACTAGCATACCCTTGAATCTGCCCCAAGTCTTATGCAGTGTCTCCAATATTGGTTTCTGCTTGAAGCTCACAATCTCATCAATTTGCTGAGCTGTCTTGTTAGGTGGATGAAACTTGTTGTGGAATTGTTTGACTAACTCATCCCATTTTGCTATAGAGTTAATAGGCAGTGAGTTGAGCCATACCTGTGCAGCCCCTGTAACTGAGAATAGAAATAGCAATAGTTTGATGGCTTCCGGTGTCACATTTGGACGCCTTTGCATCTTGCATATAGAAAGAAAATTCTTCAGGTGCTGCTGTGGATCTTCAACCTGAGTCCCAAAAAATAGTCCCTTGTTTTGCAACAAGTGTAGCATGTTATTAGTATTCTGGAATGATTCATCTTGAATGGCTGGAACAATAATGACTGTCGCCAAATTATCAGCAGTTGGTTGTGCCCGGTCGAACAAAGCACCTTCATGCGCCTCCTGCGCCTCCTGTACGTTCAACCTAGGTTGCTGGTTTGGGTTGTTTACGTATCCCATGTCAAAATCTAGTTTCAGTGGTTGCTGAGATTGCTGAATTTGTTTGATTGCCCTATTACGTGCCCATAATGTTTGCTCTGGGTCTGAGAGTCCTTCAATTAGTTCACCAGTCCTTGCAGATTTTCTAGGCATGCACCTGAGCACCCAATTCAACAACCGTCAAAATTTTCAATTTGGAGTGTGAAGAAAGAACCTGACTACACAAGAATCTTGTAGTTCTATCAACGGTAATTGATAATCCCGTTAATTCCTCGATAACGGCGCCAAAATTTTATCAAACCCAACTATGTCGTATAAAAGAAAATGCGATTGCTGTCAATATAATCTGGTTTATTAAGTCCAGAGTCGAATCCGACAGAGCATTAACCTATCAATTGCAACTTTCAAAACCCAATCATACTCCTAAATCAGCTTCCCAAACTTTTGAATATATTTTTGGATGATTTCTACTAACTATTTTTTGCAAGAAACTAAAGAACTTGAATAAAATAATTGAATGTGATGTAAAGAATAATGAGAAAGACTAAGGTATTGATTTCCCCTATTGATGGAATCCCTTCTGTTTATGTTCATAGAAATTGTCAATATTTTTCTATCAATGATGAACTCTATTTCTACCGTAATTCTCTCCCGAGCAATTACAATAATTTACTATTGCATTCTTCCGAGCTACCCTAGCTAGCTTTAATTTGCACAGTTCATTTTAGATTGCACCCAAGGTTTCGTTATTCCTAACCCCACATTTACGCCCACAATTATAGATTCCTCCAATAATCTAGGTGTGGTGTTGTTCAACAATAACCTAAATATTCACTCTTTTCCAAGTTGTGCACACTAAATAGGCACAACTAATTGAGGATTCTATCAATTAACTACAAGAAGAATGAAGTTGAACAAACAGAATCTAGCTAACAATTTGTATTCACATAACCCAGAAGTTCATCAATCAATAGGTTCCATCAAAACCTTAGATAAAGATTTAGCTACTCATAATCAAGAAAACAAGATAGATAATTGATTTCATAATCAAGAATTCAATGTAAAAAAAAGAAAGATGTTGAGAGAATTCTCTCTTACTATTTTGCTTGCAAAAGTAGTCAATAGTACAAAACTTGCCTCCTTTGGGCGAATCCTAACAATATATATAGGGTTTAGGTTATACAACTTGCGTTTTTACACTTTAGTCCTTAAAAATTCCTCCTTCCACCGCGGTTTGACCGCGGTCGTGGTGGAACCGCGGTGGATTGAGTCTTCTGAATCTTGAAAACATCCGCAGGCTTGTTCTACCGAGGTTCTATCGCGGTCGAGGTGGAACCGCGGTCAAATAGTGCCTCGGATTCTTCCGGCTATTGCAGCACAATTTCTTGACTTGTTCCACACTTGGCCTTTTTCACATTCTTTTGACTCCAAAACCACTCTTTTAGCCTTCATTAACTCTTGTGTATTTATAACATACCAAAAATACTAATAAGAGCATTTTGTCATCATAATTAATATCAAAACAACAATAAAGTGTGATTATTTAGGGCATATAGTCAAATTCACATGTTATCAGGATGTCATCAATAAACACAATCACAAAGGAATCCAGATACAACCGGAACACGATGTTGATCACATGCAGGAACGCGGCTGGGGCATTAGTCAGCCCAAAAGACATAACTAGAAACTCATAATGCCCATATCGTGTCCTGAAAGTTGTCTTCATGATATCAGAATCCCTAATCTTCAGCTGGTGATAGCCTGAACGAAGATCAATCTTCGAGAATACCCTTGCTCCCTGGAGCTAATCAAACAAATCATCAATGCGCGGTAGAGGATACTTGTTCTTCCCTATTACCTTGTTTAACTGCCTATAATCAATATACATCCTCATTGAGACATCTTTCTTCTTGACAAACAAGACCGATGCACCCCACAGTGACATACTAGGCTGAATGAACCCCTTATCTAGGAGTTCCTGAAGTTGCTCCTCTAATTCCTTTAACTCAGCTGGTGCCATAAGATAGAGAGGAATAGAGATAGGATAAGTGTCCAGCACCAGGTCAATATCGAAATCAATATCCCTGTCCGGCGGCATGCCCGGCAGGTCCGATGGAAACACATCCAAAAAATCCCTCACAACGAGAACAGAATCAAGGCTGGGAGTCTCAGCTCCAGCATCTCTCACAAATGCAAAATATGATAAACATCCCTTCCTAACCATCCGATGGGCCTTTAAGAAAGAAATTACCATGCTGGGTACATAATAAGTCATACCATGCCACTTGATCCTCAAAATACCCGACATAGCCAATGTGACTGTCTTGGCATGACAGTCTAGAATAGCATGGCACGGAGATAGACAATACATGCCCAAAATAACATCAAAATCAACCATGCTCAATAATAGCAAGTCAACTCGGGTCTCCAGACCCCCAATAGTAAGAAGACAGGACCGATATACATGGTCCACAATGATAGTCTCGCCCACTGGGTAGATACATGCACAGGTAATGCAAAACACCCTCGGGTCATACCCAAATAATGGGCAAAGTATGTAGATACATAGGAATAGGTGGAACCAAGATCAAATAAAACTGACGCATCCCTATGGAAGACTGAAATAATACATGTGGTAACAAGATCTGAAGCAACATTACCTGAACGACCCTGAATAGCATAGAATCGAGCCTGACCACCACCCAATCGGCCTCCCCCTCTGGGGAAACCCCTAGCTTCTTGACCCTTACCCCTAGCTGGCAAGGCGGGTGCTGATGATACTGTGCTAGAAGATGAGGGACAGCCCCTTTACTGAGATGAACTGGATGCACGGCGGGGACACTCCCACCGCACGTGCCCAAACTCGCCACACTCATAGAAACTCCCCGATGATGGGGGATGGGACTAAAGGGAACCCCTAGCACCCGAGTGGCTAGCTAAAGAACTGAGTCGGGATGAACCCGAAATAGATGGGGCATGAGACGAACTCTGCGCTGGAAGTGCACTAAAAGATGGCTGACTTTGGTGAGAGCCCTGATAACCCCGACCAAAAGATGACCCATGGTACTCTAAGCGAGTTGGTTGTAGAGGCCTAAAAGAACGACCTCTACTCTGCTGAACATGGCCCCTAGACAGAGCACCACTGAAGTTACCTGGTCCCCGAGGACTCTTGGCCTCTCTCTCCTGACGGCGTGCCATCTCAACATCATGAGCAATGTCCACTGCATCCTCAAAGGTATGACTCAGGACCATTTCTCGAGTCATCAGAATACAGATGGGATAAATAAGTCAGTCTACAAATCACCTAATCCTATCCTGGTTAGTCAGAACAATCCATGGAGCATAATGAGCTAACTCTAAGAATCTCACCTCATACTGCGTCACAAACATATCTCCCTGATGAATCCACTCAAACTGCCTCCACAGCTCCTCTCTCTACGACCAAGGTACCCACTTCTCTAAAAGGATAGTGGAAAACTCCTACCATGTAAATGGTGCCGCGCACATGTTGGCCTGCGACGCTCACATGCCTCCCACCATGTAAAGGCTGCTCCTAAGAACTGAAAAGTGGTAAATAATACCTCACACGACTCTAGGATCCCTACTATATGGACCATATATCACCACATGTCGAGAAAACCTTGGGCATCCTCGCTCGGAATACCACTAAAAGTAGGAGGTGAAAGCCTGCTAAACCTCTCAAGACGAAGTTGCTCGTCGTCTGGCATCACTGGAACCCTATTTCCCTGAACTGGGACGGCTATACTGGGGCAACTAGCTGGACTGGGGCAACCTGCTAAACTGGTGGCGCCTTTGGTGTTTGTAAACCCTTCACTACCTTCTCAGGAGTGCGAGCTGCGGGGGTCTGATGACCACCCCCAGTCTGAGATGTAGCTGCGGCAGTAGTGGCCGAGACTGCCTGAGCCAGGCTAGTACAAATTGATAAAATCTGAGCTAGGGCCTCCCAAGACCCGGAATCATAATAGGCATAGCTGGTGCCTGAGCAGGTACTGCTGGAACCTCTACAGCTGGAGGCTGATCCTGAGTGGGGGAAATTGTAGGTCAACTGGTCCTGCCCCTGCTGCTCTGCCTTGACCACGACCACAGCCGTGTCCACGGCCTCTAGTAGGTGGCAATAGTGGTCGTCCACCACGTCCGGTAGTACGTGTTCTCGCCATCTACAAAAGAATAGAATATAGAAGTTTAGTTCTCGGATCAACGAAGTCGCACAACAAGAATTTCAAGAATATGAAGTTTTTCCTAAAGGTTCTGCAGCCTCCTGAGGATAAGTACAGATGTCTCTGTACCGATCTGCGAGACTATACTATACTGGCTCATGACTCATGAGACCTGGTAACCTAGCCTCTGATACCAACTTGTCTCGACCCAAACCCCGGTCGTGATGGAGCTCAACACATTGTTAGGCAAGCCCAACCATTTAACATTTCCATTTCAATTATTAAACTTAAAAATACCAATTAAGCATAAAATCCAGTTTGTTAATATTAAAATAGTGCGGAAACCATAATAATAATAATAACAGTAATAACATCCCTATAGATCTAGCATCGTAAGTCTGAGCCTTTAGATACAACGGGATATCATCCTATGCATAAACAAGTCTAGTGCAAGAGTAAACGAAATGACAAGAGGAGAAATCGGGTCCTAAGGACGCCGACATCTATCTCGAAGACTCTGACACTGATTCGAGCAGCAGCAAATAATCTCCGCTAAGCCTCCGGGATCCCTATATCATCACACAAGGTGCAGGCAGTAAAGTGAGTACTCTAACTCAATGAGTAATAGCAATAATAACAACTAAAAGAAAGGAATCATGTAATAACACCACACAGTGCTATAAATAACTGTACAGGTAGCAACATTTCTAAATGGGGAAATCTAGTACCAATCTCCTACAGTCCAACGGTTTTTTTTTTCAACACTACTGCGACGTGCAGCCCGATCCGATATAATATATATAGTGCTATGGCGTGCAGCCCGATCCAATATAATATATATAATGTTGCGGCGTGCAGCCCGATCCAATATAATAGTCGACTGCGCTCACTGGGGGTGTGTGCAGACTCCGGAGGGGCTCCTTCAGCCCAAGCACTATAATATTGCGGCGTGCAGCCCGATTCATATATATATATATATATATATATATATATATATATATGTGTGTGTGTGTGTGTGTGTGTGTGTGTGTGTGTGTGTGTATACTGCTGCGATGTATAGCCCGATCCGATATATATCAAATACCCTCACTATGGGGTCCTGGACCCCTCTCAGTCAATATAGACTTGGCCTCTCGGGCCCACTCAGCTAAGACAGGGTATTCAACCCTAGGTATTTTTCATTTAGAGTGCAATTATGCTAATATTGGTTTATCTTATGTTTTACAGTTAAGGGAATGACTGAGAGTGTGTATTCAACCGGCCCAAGGTGGTCAATTAGCTAAACAAGTTCATATATATATATATATATATATATATATATATATATATCTCTGTGTGTGTGTGTGTGTGTATATACTGCTGCGATGTATAGCCCGATCCGATATATATCAAATACCCTCACTATGGGGTCCTAGACCCCTCTCAGTCAATATAGACTTAGCCTCTCGGGCCCACTCAGCTAAGACAGGGTATTCAACCCTAGGTATTTTTCATTTAGAGTGCAATTATGCTAATATTGGTTTATCTTATGTTTTACAGTTAAGGGAATGACTGAGAGTGTGTATTCAACCGGCCCAAGGTGGTCAATTAGCTAAACAAGCTCTCGTAAAGGTTCTACAGATCGGCACAAGGCCCCAAATATGGCAACTAGCCCAGAATATACGGTTATAAATTTAGTCTCAGTCAAAAAATACAGTAAGTCATCAATCGGGACGGACCGAGTCCAAATCCCCAGCAGTAATATCACCACGCTGATCACCCGACGCGTGTTTCATCTCAACATATTACCATGTAGTGAAATATGGGGTTTCAAACCCTCATTATATTATTCATAACCATTACTCACCTCAAACCGACCAAAATCCTAGCTCGCCTTGCGCTTTCCTCACAAATCGACCTCATCGAGTGTAGAATCTGATCAAAACCACAGGGAATAGGTTATTATAAGCTAATGGGACATAACTCAATTGAAAGAACTCGAAAAATACCCAAATACACTAAGTTGGCAAACCACGAGCCCCGGGCCCACTTCTTGAAAAATTAAAAAAATTTATATTTTCGGAATCCTCGTCTCTCCATGAGTCCATACATATAAAATTCATCAAAATTAAAGTTCAAATGCCCCTTCAAATTCTAATTTTTCATTTCGAAAAACCAAGCCCTAACTTCTTCAATTTTTACCCAATTGTCAGAGATTTAAAGGATGAATCTTTAATAAAATCATTTATATAACTGATAAAACTTACCTCTAATCGATTCCTAATCGAAACCCTCTTAGTCCCTCGTCAAAAGCTCTCAATGATACTCAACAATGGTGGAAATGGAATTTGGTTTGCGGATGAGATGTTATTAAAAACCCTTCTGTCCAATACTATTTTCCTCTATGCGATCTCATGAAATCCTCTGTGATCGCGGTGAACATTTTCCTTAAGCTATGCGAATGCTGGCCCCTGGACACGATCATGAAGAACAAAAATACCCAGTCCTCGAACTCCTTTTATGCGATCGCATAATAGCACCTACGATCGCAATGCATCAGCTGAAGAAACTATGCAATCGCAACCCTTTGAATGCGATCACACTGAAAAAGTTCCTAACCCCTCCAATTATTTATGTGCGATCGCGACATCAACCACGCGATCGCAATGAACAAAAATCTTTGCAACATATTGCTGGAAAATCTGCAACTTTCAAGAGCCAAATTTGGTCTGATTGACCATCTGAAATTACCCCGAGGCCCCCGGGACCTCAACCAAAAATACCAACATACCCCTAAACATCATAAGAAAATTTTCCAGTCTTAAAAACACATACAACAACACAAGAATCATCAAACTACCATGGATTTAAGCGTAAATTTAACTAAAACTTCCGAAACTCACACTCGATCAAAAACTCGACCAAACGACGTCTGAATGACCTAAACATTTGGAGACATATCCAAAATTACCTAAAGAAGCTATTGCAACTCTCGGAATTCCATTCTGACCCTCGGATCAAAATCTCATCTACCAATCGGAATCCGTCAAAATTCAAATTTCGGCAATTCAAGCCTAACTCTACATCGGACCTCCAAATTCATTTCTGATCGCTCTCCTAAGTCTTAAACCATCCTCCAAAGCTAACGGAACTGACAGAATTCATATCCGAGCCCTCTAACTACATAGTTAATGTCCGTTTGACTTTTCCACAATAAGGTTCCATCTAAGAGGCTAAGTGCCCATTTCTTGCTAAAACCAATCCAACTTTATCCGATCAACTCAAACACTAATATTAAATCATTGGAGAACATATTATGGGGAAAACGAGGCGATAACTTACGTGAGGACGGGCCAGGTTGTCATATTATGAGTTTTATTTTAGTTTATGTAATGATAGAGATCAAATTTAGAGTTTGTTTGGATTAACTGATTATAAATAATTGATAAGCTTGAAGTGCTGAAAAGTATTTTTGGGTATTGAAATTATTTTTTTGATAAGCAATTACGTGTTTAGATAGAAAAAATATGCTCAAGCAATAATTTGCAATTGATATGTTTGGTAAAAACAAATGATGATAAGTTGTATTAAAATGACTAAAAATACCCTTTAAAACTTTACAAAAGATTATAGATTAAAAGTTTCTTTATAATGGAAGGGTGAACAAATAATATGGAATGAATAGAATGTTAGAAAATTTATTTTGGGAGAAGTATTTTATGAATTACAAGTATTTTCACTTTTAGCCTACACTAGAAACTATTTATATTTTATAGTCAAAAAAATATATAAAATTTGTATATCATAACGAATATATATATATATATATATATATATATATATATATATATATATATATATATATATATATATATATATATGAAGAGTAGATAACGTAAAATAAGTTATATATTACTCGGGTTCGTGCCACGTAAGATCCAAAGGTGGAAATATTTTTATCAGATATACCCTTGGTTTAAACTCGAGACATTATTTGGTTAGTAAAAGGATCCTACTCGTGATGAGTTTTATATATCCGTCGTCGATCTTTGATATCACAATGTCTTCTGAATCTTGCCATGACCATCATTCTGATTGAGTTGCTTGCTCTTCCTCTTGTGCTTGCCATTGGTTCTAGGAAAACATAAGCTATCCAAATATGTTGGATATACAATACGATACACATACACTATATATTGTTTAGTAAATAGGGGACAAAGAAGCAGAAAGTTAGAGAAGACAATGGAAGAAATGAATTTCTATCCTTAGTTTGATATAGAAGATCTGTAGTAGAAGTTGTTTGAAATTGGGTGTGTCTAGTTTCAGTTTGACATCGTACATATTTGTTATTGGTAAATAAAATTATTTAATTACCAAAAAACACATTGTTGCTGTTTAGAATTATAAATGGAAGATGACGATTCTCCGGTCCTCAGAAAAATTAATTCACCATTCTTCGTGCAACACAAAAAATTACTGTATTTTACAAAATAATGCTGGAAAAGTTGTGGTACATGGCAAAGTTTCATTAACCATTTTCAACCGTCTTTTTCCATAATCCAGATGTCAAGTTCTAAATCTTTACTCCATGTGTTATTGGATTTGCCGCCATATAAACTAAGACGGCCTTTTAAAGTAGAAACTGAAATAACTCGTTCTCACCAACAAAATTTGGTGTTGAAAGCTCCTTCAATTCGTCTGACTTCACATTACAATATATGATTGTAGAAGCTCTACTTACATACTGGTCAAATTTCTGGTCCAGAGACCAATATACACAATTCTCAATGCTAATTTCGTGACTGCAGAAATATGACCACCAATTAGAATCTTGTTCTAAACTAGAGAGACGTTGCTCTAAGATTGGGAGAGTTGTTTTTTTCATCTAATCGTTTCTATTCACAGAGAAAACAACTTAAAATAAGTTATAGATCAATATAACCTTGAAAGCATCGGGTACAGAATCATAACACAAATCACAAGCGCAGGGAAGCACGTAGTTATTCAGATATTTACGTGATGCAATAATACGGTGTTGTCTTGTCGATGAATTCCACAAAACATATGTTATGTAATCCCTGTGTTTCATTAATAATACTAAGCCATTATATAATCATAAGATATGAACATATTTGTATCCCTTTAGAGGAAACTATTGTTTTACTTTGGCAATTTGAGGATTTTCCAAGTCGTAAGCTTGAATTCACCAGTATAAAATACCTGTAACAACAATTTTTTGCGTCCCAATGCTTTAAATTGATCACATTGAGCTTTCTTGAATTCTTTGTCGGATATTATAGTATTCCATGGCTTAGCTACAAATCGAAAACGTAACAAAGATTTGACAGGTAGCCTAATAAGGATGTAAAATAGGATATCACATGGAATATTAATGGCTGATTTTATCTTTGACATAATGTGTAATGAGCATTGTTGTTGGAGAAGAATGGCGTAGGAAAGAGCTTTTTATTAGGATTTATTTTATATAATTTGATTATGTAGAAAAGGTAAATAATTCCGCCTAGCAATCGGAGAAGGAAAATAGGATTTCAAGAAATTATAGTTGTGAGAAAAAAAAATTCTTTAATTTTCTTTTAGTAGAACAAAAACGATGGCAAACAAATGTTAGAGTTAAATAAGAGACCTAAAATCCATGTATAAAAAGAGTTCAGGTTATATGCATCGATAATATAAAAAATGTGTTACACTATTTGTGATGACCCGGCCCATCATCATGTGAGTTATCACCTCGTTATCCCCGTTAAATACTTGTTAATGTTTCAATATGCATGTTTGGCGAGTTTGAGTCAATTCGGGTTGAATTTAGTTGGAAATGAGACAAAAAGTCTCTTAGAAGAAGGAATATTTGGGAAAAGTCAACTGGACGTTGACTTGTGAGTTAGGGAGCTCGGAATCAAATTTTGATGATTCGGTCAGTTCCGGGAGGTCATTTATGAGCTAGGAAAGCGATCGGAAGTGAATTTGGAGGTCCGGAGTAGATTTAGGCTTGAATTGGCAAAGTTAGTATTTTGGCGAATTCCGGTTGATAGGTGAAATTTTGATCCACGGTCGGAATGAAATTCCGAAAATTTATGTAGCTCTGTTATGTCATTTTGGACTTGTGTGCAAAATTTGAAGTCAATCGGACTTGATTTGATAGGTTTCGGCATCGAAAATAGAAGTTGGAAGTTCTAAAGTTTATAAAGCTTGGATTGGAGGTTGATTCATGATTTTAGCGTTGTTTGTTGTGATTTGAGGCCTCGAGCAAGTCCGTAATATATTATGAGACTTGTTAGTATACTTTTTTCGGATCCCATGAGGCTCAGATAAATTTTGGAACAGTTTTTGGAAGATTTTTTTTGCCGTTTTGGGCATAAATGTAATGATCCAAAGGTCTATTTTAGTTCTAGAGATTCAAATTTGATTTCGAGACTTCGAGAATTTAGATAATGAATTATAGGACTGATCTGGAAAGTTTGGTCTAATTTCATCAAGTCGCGATTGGGTTTTTGACGCGAAATGTGAATTAATTGTTTAACGAGCAAAATTAATGTTGCACTGAGTAAATGAGATCCAAATTCAGTTTTGTTTGAACCACTGGATCCGTATCGAAATTACGGAGCCATAGGAAAAAGAATCGTCGAATTCCGAGTTCGTATGATGGAGTTAGAGCCATTTTAGTGAAAATGGCTGTGTGCTGCAATTTGTGTATTGCTGCTGCATTTTTTTGCAGCGTATGAATAGTAATTCTCTCGCATGAACAGTACCCCGTGAACAGCGTCGACGCGCATGAACAGTACTCTGTGAACAGTAAAGCGGGTGAACAATAACACGGGTGAACAGTAAAATCCTGTACAGAATGGCATTTCATCCGCGAGCAAAACTATTTTTCCACCATTTTTGGTCATTCTTGAGAGATTTTGGACGGAAATTGAAGGGATTTCGACGAGGAATAATTGGAGGTAAGTTTTATGAGTTAAATACATGATTTTATCAAAGAATCTTCCATTAATTCTCTGAATTTGGGTAAGAAATCAAGAAAATTAGGGCTTTGAGCAAAAATCTTAAAATGGGAATTTGAAGGACCATTTTTGGTCCGAATTGGGAGTTCTTGGTATGTACGGACTCGTGGAGAGACGAGGATTCCGAAAATGTGAGTTTTATAATTTTTCGAGAAGCATACCAAAAGTCGGGTTTTGACAACTTTGTGGGTTTTGATGCAATTTGGGTTATTTCGAATGGGTTACGTGAATTTAGCATATATTGATGTATTATCATTGATTTTGAGCAGATTTGGCAACCGAGGAGATTGATTTGCGAGGCAAGCGCAAGGCGGACCGAGGCTTCTACCGGTTCGAGGTGAGTGGTAGTTGTAAACAATGTACTGAGGGTTTGAAACCCCGTACTAGCACTTCACAGTGTTATATTGAGATGAGACACGCGTTCTATGACGGGCGTGGTGACATTGTGATTGGGGGTTCGGACTTAGTCCTTCCGGCTAATAGAATACTGTGTTGTATGACTGTTACTGAGATTATAACTGTACAATTAGGCTAATAGCCATGTTTGGGGCCTTGTGCCGATCTGTAGAGCATTAGGGAACCTATAGAGCTACGTGACCCTTATATCGTGTTGGAAACAAAAACTCAGCCGCAGCTCTAGCTGTATAGCATAATATGAGCCCGTACTAGATGTGTACATTGAGAGAGATTATCTAGGGTGGAATTCCCTGTTCTAGGCTGAGCAGACCTGAAAGGCCAAGTCTATACCGATTGAGATGAGATAGGGTCAAGGACCCACTATGAGATGTTATATTGGGCCCGAAAGGCCAAGTCTATATTGACTGAGACGAGGTCGAGGACCCACCGTGATATATTATATTGGGCCCGAGAGGCCAAGTATATACCGACCGGAATAGGGTCGAGGACCCATTATGAGGTATTATATATATATACCTATATTGGATCGGGGCGCACGCCGCGACAATATATATATTAGATCGGACCGCACGCCGCGATAATATACATATAATATACATGTGGGACGGATCGCACGCCGCGATATTATTGCGCTCGGGCCGTAGGAGCCCCTTCGGAGTCCGAATCGCACACATTCTCGGCGAGCACCGGTATATATTATGGGATCGGGCCGCACGCCGCAGCGGTATAGAGATATATACATATATATATTGGATCGGACCGCACGTCGCAGTAATATTTGTGTGGATCGTGCTACACGCCGCGGTATTATAGTGCTTGGGCCTAGGGAGCCCCTCCGAAGTCCGTATACACCCCCGGTGAGCGCCGTCGACGTTAAATGGAGCGGGCTGCGCGCGCCGCGGCGGTATATGTATTGGAGCGGGCTACGCGCCGCAGCGGTATATGTATTGGAGCGGGCTGCGCGCCGCGACATCATACTTATTCATATTCATATATATACTGGAAATATTTATATGTTATAGACGGATGTATATGTCTCCATATATTGAGATGGTCGTATACCGTAGTGGTACGAGCGAGGATGTGGTCGGTGTGGGACCTAGATGAGATAGATGTGGATTGGGGATCAGAGTACTCATCACTATGACCTAGATGAGATAGATGTGGACTGGGGATCAGAGTACTCATTATAGTGATGACTAACCTGTGGGGGTTGCCTTAGAACTGTTTAGTGATAGTACAGGAGTTCTTATTTTCAGTTATTGTTTATTATTGTTACTCACTGAGTTGAAATATACTCACCCCACTCCCCTGCACTTTTTGTGCAGATATACAGGTTCAGGAGGGCAGTTGAGCTATCGCAACTGCTTTATTATCCCTATTCTGTGGAGACTTCGAGGTAGCTGCCGACGTCCACAGTACCTGACCTCTTTCTTTTTATCATTTTGTTGTCTCCATTCTGGTTAGACTTGATTGTATAGTAGATCTCATTTGTAGAGGCTCAGACTTGTGACACCACGATTTGGTTGGGACTGTGTTCTTGTATTTCATTTCTACACTTCTTGATTTGTTATGAAAACAGGCTAATCACACCCATTAATCAGTATTAATTATACTTGGCTGGTAATTGGATAAGATGGTCGGGCTTGCCTAGCAATGTGTTGGGCGCCATCACGACCGGGGTTTGGGGCCATGACAAGTTGGTATCAGAGCCTAGGTTAACAGGTCTCGCGAGTCATGAGCAGGTTGGTAGAGTCTCGTGGATCGGTACGGGGACGCCTGTACTTATCCTCGGGAGGCTGCAAACCTTTAGGAAAGTTTCAAATTCTTGGAATTCTTATCGTGCGTGTTTGATTCAGCTTGAGATGTAATTCTTGAAATTCCTCCTGCACGTTGATGTGCGCACTCGAGTGCTTAGTGATAAATTTGCCTTGATGGCTTATGATTCCTCAATCGAGGGACGCGATATAATCTCTATGAGTTCATGTTGGGCCTGTCTGGAGGACTTGAGGCGAAATCCTTGTCTATGGCTTGAGCACCAAGGTGCTAATTTCACGAGTCGGTATTATGAAGTTCATACGATCGGTATTGATCTTAATTGTGAAAATGGCAGTTTGATAATGGGAGAGCTGTAAGGTATTCGGTTCTTATTGTGATTTGATATGTAGCACTAGCTATGGGCGTGAGAAATATGTTCATTGCCTCTTAGCGAAAATGTAAAGTGCACTACGTGGGGTAGTATGAGTTCAAAGTCAAGAAAATTGAATTGGTTGTGCTAGGTGTATCATTGTGAAAGGTATATGTGTTATGATTTGAGCAGGTGCAGCGCATGCTTCATGTACTAATGCTGATGATATAATTGTGTAGTATTGAGATTTATGTTGTTGATATACATTGTGATGTCTTGTCGAGTTGCGGATGTATTGTTAGGATGATTTTGGTGATTCTCTGGCAGGTGGATAGGCCAAATTACAAAGGAAACTCTGCCAAAATTTTTGGAAAATTTGGGACTTAGAAAGATTTCTGTCACCTAAAGAGAGTGGGCTTATTGGTGGTGTGTGTATAAATGCAAGAATTGCAGAACGTTTAAGGTCTCTTATGATTCGAGTCTCTGTCTAGGCTTTTAAATGACTTGAGTTTAATCTCATTGTAACATTTCGACATCACTTGAATAATAATGATATGAGTGGTTAAAAGTTCTTTGATGAATGGCTTCGAGCCAAGTTGGGGAGGTTGCTATTAAATAACTAATTCCACGGTTGTGTGCTATGTGGGCATTGTCTTTAAGTATGTTGGGAAAATTCTGACAAGGTTATGGTGCTTCATAGATGTGAAGAAATACTAGAATGTTTTGAACTACTGTTGGTAAGGAATGTTCGGTGTATAGAAAAGAAAGATAGCGAATTGTACCTGTAAGTAATCATGTTCTGCGATGTTAGAGTTCTAACAAAACACGAGTGGTTCTACTCAATAGGACAGTTGGAATTACAGCTGAATAAGGATGAATGATGCCCGAGAATGATTTTGCAGTGTTCAAGATTTTTGTTATGTTATGGGGATGATGAGATTCTTAGTATCCGTGTTGAAAGGTAATGATAACAAATTCAAATCGCAGGAAGTTCTTCAAAACAAAGTATTGTAGAATATGGTATTTCTGGGAAACAATTGAGAGAGTATTCAGTGGCCTATGGGTCTTAGACCGTATGGTCTTATGTACGAGTCTTGTGTGGTAACACGGGTTGAGGCATTGTGGTGCTACAGTAAAGACTAGTATTAAATTAAAGATGAATCAGAAAGAAAATTGGGTAAATGGATCAACTTGTTAATAAACCGAAACGGTATGATAAGGAATACGATTAATTCCTGGTATATGTTTGAAGTAATGAGTCTCGCCGATATTGTGCAATAAAGCTTTTGAGTATTGGCAGTTGTGTAGCTCGGTATGGGTATAAGGACTCAGTCCTGGCAATTTAAGTTATGCAATGTAATTGGGAGAAAGGGTTTGTGATGTGTTTTACCGTGGTTTGAAAATGAGTGTATTTCATGTTGGTATGTAAAGCTTGGAATGTGTAATGAGTTTTCTCTATATGGGATCATGAAAGTCCTTGACTAGTTGAGTGCGCCGATGTTTGCGGCGTAGGGAAAGGGATATGAATTTTCCCTGTTGTTTTAGTGTGGTATGGTATATGCGATTTGTTATGGAAAGTTGATAACGGCATGTTCAAGGTTTTGAGATCAATTCATTATATGGGAAGTCATTAATACCCTCAAGCAGCGTGGGCAGCTGCAGATAATCTGAGAATCAATCTTCCTGGTGATTTAGGAGAATGGTACTGCTATGCTAGTATTTCGGCAGAGTCTATGGTAAAAAGGGGCAGGTAAAATAAATTGATAATATCTAGTGGTATGGTGGTATTTTCTCGTTGGATCGACCGTAATAATTGAGTCGTTGATGACATAGTGAAATTTATGAATGGCTTTCGTGGTATGAATGGATGCTTGAGGTGCGTTATGTAATCGTACGGTGAAGTACGGAATCAGGCATAGTGATTCCTGTGTTATGTATGTGTTGGAGACTAGAAGTTCTCGTAACCCGCCTACGCAGCGGTGGTATATCGTGTGTATCGGCACGGTGTAGCGGTTATCGGAAATTGGAAGCCCTAGTGGCTATCTCGTCACTTGATATGATGAATTTGAATAATGATATATGATTGCAGGCTGGTTTTCATAAGTCAGGATGTCTAGACTAATGTGATATGGAATATATCAGAGAAATGTCACAACTGCGTGGCAAAGCGCATCAGATCGTGCTCCAGCAGGGTAGATGTACCCTAGGGCCAGCGGACGGCTGGTAGGTATTGCTTTGTAAGTTGGGCTTTCGTGGCGGATGTCAATGTAGAGGTATCTACCATTGATTCAGTTTGGGTATTGAGGAACTTTGTCGGATGCGTTTCATATGGCCGAGCTTGAGGCTATATATATGTTGTTGCAATGAGCAACTTGACTCAATGTGCATTCCCATTGCTAGATGTATTCGTGGATCGGGTGGCACGCCGCCACATGTATAATATCAGGATCGGGTGGCACGCTGCCACAGGTATGGTATCTGGATCGGGTGGCACGCCGCCACAGGTATGCTATTGGAATGGGTTGCGCGCCGCAACAGTGTGATGTGGAAAATATAGCTTCCTATATGTTACCTTATATACAATAGTTCCTAGCTTCCGAGGAATAGTCCGTATTGGTATCGCTCGGGGAAAAGCACATCGGTGTGTCTTTTCAAGATTTGATAGTGTATATCAATTGTATCACCGCAGGTGTGAGTGATTGCTTGAGTTTAGATATGTGTGTGGCTGACCGTTTTGAGCATTGCGACTTGAGGTGCTCCATGAGTAATAGTGTTTGGATAGAATCATGAGTTGTGGCAAGGCCACGTGATGTTATGACCTTTCGAGAAGGATTTAGGTACTCTAATTCTATAATGTGAGACGAGATCTCAGTTATGTGTTGTGATGGTATTGAAGAATTTGAATTATGGCTCTTTGTGCGAGTCGGTTGTCATGATTCGAGTGTGTTCAGATCCTTCTTATTGGAGCCTGTGTTGTGCTCGTTGTGGCATAGGCCGATGCTGGAGGTGTCATGTCACTAGTGTGGTGTGTTATAACCGAAATGATCATTCGAGTCATTAATGAGAGCGAGCATATATGATTTCAGCTCGTTAGAAGAGTAAAATCGAGATTTTGCTCCGAATTCTATTGTAGTATCAATTAAAAGGGAAATGGATTCATGAATGGTTGACATGAGAGATGGGTTCGATATATCGCGTGTGCGGTTGCCGTGGGCAGGATATGAAGGTGTTGGAATAAGACTCTATCTAATGATAAAGGTTTTTCTGTTAGTACTTGGTTACCTTGGGTAATTGTTGTGACTCGAGGCCATCGTCTCGAGCGATTGGGTTGTTTGATACATCATGTGATCTCACCCAGAGTGGCGAGTATGGGCTATTATAGAGGGTTCGGGTGTATCCTGAGTATAGGCATGAGATTAGCATTTGGTATATGATTTTAGGAAGTGCATTGTGGTTCATGGTTCAGATGGACTGTAGAAATTCAACTATTCTATGTTATCGGACTTATGAAAGATAGGGTGAAGTGGTATCATCCCGCGTATATACTTGGTGAGGTCATTCAGCTATTGTGTTGAATCTAGTACAACTCTGGGTCCGCTCGAGGACGAGCGTTTGCTTAAGTTGGGGAGAATGTGATGACCCGGCCCGTCATCATGTGAGTTATCACCTTGTTATCCCCGTTAAATGCTTGTTAATGTTTCAATATGCATGTTTGGCGAGTTTGAGTCAATTCGGGTTGAATTTAGTTGGAAATGAGACAAAAAGTCTCTTAGAAGAAGGAATAGTTGGGAAAAGTCAACAGGACGTTGACTTGTGAGTTAGAGAGCTCGGAATCAAATTCTGATGATTTGGTCAGTTCCGGGAGGTCATTTATGAGCTAGGAAAGCAATCGGAAGTGAATTTGGAGGTCCGGAGTAGATTTAGGCTTGAATTGGCAAAGTTAGTATTTTGGCGAATTCCGGTTGATAGGTGAAATTTTGATCCGACGGTCGGAATGAAATTCCAAAAATTTATGTAGCTCTGTTATGTCATTTTGGACTTGTGTGCAAAATTTGAAGTCAATCGGACTTGATTTGATAGGTTTCGGCATCGAAAATAGAAGTTGGAAGTTCTAAAGTTTATAAAGCTTGGATTGGAGGTTGATTCATGATAGCGTTGTTTGTTGTGATTTGAGGCCTCGAGCAAGTCCGTAATATATTATGAGATTTGTTAGTATACTTTTTTGGGATCCCATGAGGCTCGGATAAATTTTGGAACAGTTTTTGGAAGATTTTTTTTGCCGTTTTGGGCATAAATGTAATGATCCAAAGGTCTATTTTAGTTCTAGAGATTCAAATTTGATTTCGAGACTTCGAGAATTTAGATAATGAATTATAGGACTGATCTAGAAAGTTTGGTCTAATTTCATCAAGTCGCGATTGGGTTTTTGACGCGAAATGTGAATTAATTGTCTAACGAGCAAAATTGATGTTGAACTGAGTAAATGAGATCCAAATTCAGTTTTGTTTGAACCACTGGATCCGTATCGAAATTACGGAGCCATAGGAAAAAGAATCGTCGAATTTTGAGTTCGTATGATGGAGTTAGAGCCATTTTAGTGAAAATGGCTGTGTGCTGCAATTTGTGTATTGCTGCTGCATTTTTTTGCAGCGTATGAATAGTAATTCTCTCGCATTTATAGTACCCCGTGAACAGCGTCGACGTGCATGAACAGTACTCTGTGAACAGTAATGCGGGTGAACAGTAACACGGGTGAACAGTAAAATCCTGGACAGAATGGCATTTCATCCGCGAGCAAAACTATTTTTTCACCATTTTTGGTCATTCTTGAGAGATTTTGGACGGGAATTGAAGGGATTTCAACGGGGAATAATTGGAGATAAGTTTTATGAGTTAAATACATGATTTTATCAAAGAATCTTCCATTAATTCTCTGAATTTGGGTAAGAAATCAAGAAAATTAGGGCTTTGAGCAAAAATCTTAAAATGGGGATTTGAAGGACCATTTGTGGTCCGAATTGGGAGTTCTTGGTATGTACGGACTCGTGGAGAGACGAGGATTCCGAAAATGTGAGTTTTATAATTTTTCGAGAAGCATACCAAAAGTCGGATTTTGACAACTTTGTGGGTTTTGATGCAATTTGGGTTATTTCGAATGGGTTACGTGAATTTAGCATATATTGATGTATTATCATTGATTTTGAGTAGATTTGGCAACCGAGGAGATTGATTTGCGAGGCAAGCGCAAGGCGGACCGAGGCTTCTACCGGTTCGAGGTGAGTGGTAGTAGTAAACAATGTACTGAGGGTTTGAAACCCCGTACTAGCACTTCACAGTGCTATATTGAGATGAGACACGCGTTCTATGACGGGCGTGATGACATTATGATTGGGGGTTCGGACTTAATCCTTCCCGGCTAATAGAATACTGTGTTGTATGACCGTTAATGAGATTATAACCGTACAATTGGGCTAATAGCCATGTTTGGGGCCTTGTGCCGATCTGTAGAGCATTAGGGAACCTATAGAGCTAGGTGACCCTTATATCGTGTTGGAAACATACACTCAGCCGTAGCTCTAGCCGTATAGCATAATATGAGCCCGTACTAGATGTGTACATTGAGAGAGATTATCTAGGGTGGAATTCCCTGTTCTAGCTGAGTGGGCCTGAAAGGCCAAGTCTATACCGATTGAGATGAGATAGGGTCAAGGACCCACTATGAGATGTTATATTGGGCCCGAAAGGCCAAGTCTATATTGACTGAGACAGGGTCAAGGACCCACTGTGATATATTATATTGGGCCTGAGAGGCCAAGTATATACTGACTGGAATAAGGTCGAGGACCCATTATGAGGTATTATATATATATATATATACCTATATTGGATCGGGCTGCACGCTGCAGCAGTATATATATTGGATCGGACTGCACGCCGCAGTGATATACATGTGGAACGGACTGCACGCCGCAGTATTATTGCGCTTGGGCTGTAGGAGCCCCTTCGGAGTCCGAGTCCGCACACATTCTCAGTGAGCGCTGGTGTATATCATGGGATCGGGCTGCACGCCGCAGCAGTATAGAGATATATACATATATATATTGGATCGGACTGCACGTTGCAGTAATATTTGTGTGGATCGTGTTGTACGCCGCAATATTATAGTGCTTGGGCCTAGGGAGCCCCTCCGAAGTCTGTATACACCCCCAGTGGGCGCCGTCGACGTTAAATGGAGCGGGCTGCGCGCCGCAGCGGTATATGTATTGGAGCGGGCTGCGCGCCGCAGCGGTATATGTATTGGAGCGGGCTACGCGCCGCCGCATCATACTTATTCATATTCATATATATACTAAAATATTTATATGTTATAGACAGATGTATATGTCTCCATATATTGAGATGGCTGTATATCGTAGTGGTACGAGCAAGGATGTGGTCAGTGTGGGACCTAGATGAGATAGATGTGGACTGGGGATCAGAGTACTCATCACTATGACCTAGATGAGATAGATGTGGACTGGGAATCAGAGTACTCATTATAGTGATGACTAACCTGTGGGGGTTGCCTTAGAACTGTTTAGTGATAGTACAGGAGTTCTTATTTTCAGTTATTGTTTATTATTGTTACCACTGAGTTGAAATATACTCACCCCACTCCCCTGCACTTTTTATGCAGATATACAGGTTCAGGAGGGCAGTTGAGCTATCGCAACTGCTTTATTATCCCCATTCTGCGGAGACTTCGAGGTAGCTGCCAACGTCCGCAGTACCTGACCTCTTTTTTTTTATCATTTTGTTGTCTCCATTCTGGTTAGACTTGATTTTGTAGTAGATCTCATTTGTAGAGGCTCAGACTTGTGACACCACGATTTGGTTGGGACTGTGTTCTTGTATTTCATTTCTACACTTCTTGATTTGTTATGAAAACAGGCTAATCACGCCGATTAATCAGTATTAATTATACTTGGCTGGTAATTGGATAAGATGGTCGGGCTTGCCTAGCAATGTGTTGGGCGCCATCACGACCGGGGTTTGGGGCCATGACACTATTAATCCTGATCATCTTGGATTCTTCTTACTGTAATGATCATTAGGCCACACTTTGTTTTTCCCCTTTTAAATTAGGTATAAAAAGTCTAAAACAAAAGTTATGGACATTCATATTGGGAATGCATAGAGGGAGTGTGCCCGCCTCTTGTTGCTTACCTTTTTATTTTATTTTTAATTACAATAATCACAACCAAAAAACGAAAGAGTAAAACTTGTCAAAGAAATTTTTTTTATGTTTTAAGTTTAAAAGCATATGGCAATTGTAGATGCATGTGTACCACAAATATATTAATTAGTGAATAAAGTAGTTACTTCACTTATATTTTATACCAAAAATTAATTAAGAGATTGCAGTAATCCAAATTAATTAAGATATTGTTGTAATCTAGGTAATCCATATTAGGATTTTCTTAATGAAGTTTATGATCTTCAGGTTATTTATTGACAATATAAATTAGATGAGGATTTATCAAATCAAAATAAAAAATATGCGTAAACTATTTATTAATCATTTAGCAGAATTTGGAAAATAAATATTTATTGTTACAAAATTCGTAAGTTTAAGCTTAATATAAAACTAAAAATAATTAAAGGAAATGGAGTAAAGAAAGGAAAAAATGTGTTAGTAACTATAAACTCAAGAAGGAAGGCTCTTTTGCTCGAAGCCAGATGTATTCAAGGGTGTCACAACCCCAAACTGGCCCGATCGTGATGGCACCTCTCGTGAAGATAAGGCCAGCAGACACAATACTCACATTAACCCTTCAATCATTTAGAGTCATTTTTTAAGACTTTAATTAAATAATATTCATAATATAACTCTGAAATAACAATACGGAATAAAAATACAAGTCCGGCATCGGGGTGTCACTAGTCATTAGCATCTATCAAGGTCTGAATACAACAAGAGTCTAAAAATGAACTAAATATAGTAATAGCTATGAGAGGAAGGAAGCGATGCTGTGAACTTCGTGCAGCAACCTTGCTAACTCTGATGACTCCGTGTTTGAGCAATAAACACCCGCTACCGGTTTTCGATATACCTGAATCTGCACATGAGGTGCAGGGAGTAATGGGAGTACTCCAACCTAGTAAGTAATAAGAGTAAATAAAGACTGAGTAGTAGGAAATAATGAATTCACATTTATGTTAAACTCAATAAGCACAACTTTCAATTCAGAATATGAGTCAATAGTCACATTTAAAATCCAGCTTTTGGTCAAAATCATTTAAAATACATTCCGATAATTTCAGTAGGGATTTGTGAGCACGTGATTTTTGCCCTAAGTAAATAAATTCTAATATAAATACAAATAAATACAAAAATAGTTTTTGGTGTGCAATTGTGTGTTTTAATCAAAGTACTTGTGTGTTTGTCTTTTAAAATAAATTTTGAAATTAAAATTACAAAGGAATCAATTAGAAAATAGCACAAAAATATGAAAAAATAAGAAAAATCAACAAAAAACACAAAATACCGGAAAAAAGAAAAGAAAATGGCAAAAAATATCATAAAATACCAAACAAATCAGGAAAAATAGGAAAATAAAAGAAATATAACAATTGAAAATAAATACAAAAAAAGAGGAAAATGAAATACAAAAGAAAATACCAAGAAAATAATTAAAATACAAGAAAAATACAAAAATGTAATAATTTTTTGGGCTGTGTAATGAAATATATATACATATTGGAACAAGCCCAAGCGTAATAAACCCAAGAGACCAGCTGGTCCGTGTAAGCTAGTAACCAAACGACGACGTACAGGGCTAATTCAATCTTAACCGTTGATGAAATTAATCTAACGGATCAGATAAGGCGGCTTAATTGAAAACCAAACTACACCGTATTTGAAATAAATCCTGGTCGTCCAAACGAATGATCAGACAGATGTTTTTTGAGTCTCATTAGGAATTAAACGACGTAGTATTGTGAAATAATCCTGGCCGTCCAAGTTTAAGCATCTAACGGACACAGGGTCGTCTTTCATTTAACTAAACGACGCCGCTTAAAAGGAGAAATCCTGGCCATTGATCTCAGTTGATCCAAAGGCCAGGATCACATGAGATCAAGAGGGTATATAAGTGCCCATCTCTGTTCATTACATACACATTCGTGTAATACATTAACCCTAGCCGCCCATCTCTATCTTCTTCTTCATTAGTCTCTCATGGAGACTCGCCGGACTGGCCTTGAACCACTATAGTCTCTTGCTCAAACAACCGTCAAACATCTCACCCGTAACCCCCATACACGACAACCACCATAAAACCCCAGAAAACCTAAAGACCCCCTTTCTTCTTGAAAATCTAGTCGCTGGAACCCTCGCCGGCGACCTATAATCTATGAACCAGTCTTCAAGCTTAACACCATATGACCCCCTTAAGGAGACCTTTCACCTCATCTAGGTGGCTGGTCTCGAATCTGGCCATAATTGTTCGAATAAATCAAAGAAGCTCGCTGGAACCTTACTCCGGCGAGCACCCAAAGTAAACCCTACCCCCAAAACCTCTGAACCAAGCCCCAAACCACCCCCTTACCCACCAAAACTCCAAAAAGAATCCCCATCGGAAAAATCTAACTGTCAGAAGACTTTAAGACTTCAAAATTTCTGAGATCTGGAAATAAAGAAAGAAAGAAAGAAAGAAAGAGGAAATAAAGAGGAAAGAAAGAAAGACAAGAAAGAAAGAGAAAAAGAGAAAAAGAAAACCTAAAAACTAAGTTCTACTACTCATCTTCTTTCTCTTTGTCTGTATGTCTTCTGAAAATGTTCTTGTTGATCTGTTCTTGATGTTCTTATGAGCCTGTATTCTTTGCATGCTTAAGATCTATCACTATTTCGTTACACATGCGTAAAATCTGTTATAGCATTCTTAGGGTTTTTAATGATTATTACACATGAATCATGGTTAAATAGGCTTCTTTCTGTGTTTGTTCAGCATGCCTTGTCTGAAATTATGCTTTGATTAATTGGAATTTAACCATTATCAAAATTTCTCTCTGAGTTCTAATTGATTGGAAATTAATTTACGATTAAGGCTATGTGTGCAATATAACATGAATTGGCTATATTTGTAATCTGATTCATCTGTTAGACCATTCTGAATACTGTGATGTTTTTTTGATTTTGGTTATAGCTGTAAAGATTTGGGGTTAGTTCTGAAAGTTAAAGTATGTGTGGCTATTTCTGAAAGAACTAGGTCTATTTATTGAGGTCGTTATCCCTGCTATGAATTGGTTATGATGTTAAGTGGTTAATTTTGCAAACTTATATCTGATTAGTTACTTTGTATTAATAATAGGTTACATTTTAAATAAGATTGGGTCTGTTAAATGGGGTTAAATTTGAAAGGGATTTGGGGTCTGAATCTAGCTAAGTCTTAAAACAGTTTTAAAATTGGCTATTAGTTAAATAAGCCTTAACCCTAATCTACCAAGACCTTAGTAGGTCGGGTAAATAAGAAAAATAATAAGGGTATAATAGGAAACAATAAATGGCATTATTGAAGATCTAATAGAGCATGTAGGGTTATAAAGGATTTTATTGCCTAGTATTCTTGAGATTAACCACAAAATAAAGGGTAAAATAGGCATAATGAAAAGGCAGTCTTGTAATAACACTTAGCAAGTGAAGGTAACCTAGTAAAATAGCCCCAATAGAACATAAAAGAACTACCTAGAACCTTCCAGCAAGGGCTGGAAGGCATTTCGACACACAATTCAGGGAATTAAACTGTAAATAATTAAAAAAATAAGGGGAAAGGATTAGAAATAACTTATTTGAATTCCCCCCCCCCCCAATTTCACCCCAAATTAGTCTATAAATAGGCTTCTAGCAAGCCTGAAAAAGGGGTTACAAAAAATAGAGAGATTGAACATTCCCCAAGAAAACTAAGGCTAAAATTCGAGTATCTAAAAAGTTCTGTGTTCTAGATTCTGCAACTAGTTCAGCTCTGAAATTCTTAGTTGACTACTTTGGGTATTAATCTGGGAGTTCCTGTTAGAGTCTATTGTTCTTCAATTCTGCTGGATTCTGCTTGAGCTTTTCCATTCTACTTGTTGATTTGCTGGACTGTTGAATTTGGAATTCTATTTGCTGCTCTGTTGCTGCTCTATTGCTGCTACTTTGCTGACTATTCTTCATCCTCAACCTAGACTCATAGACTATTTTTGGTGAATCAGGTACACTCTTATTTCTGGGGATGTAATTGCATATTGATTGAAGAAATGAAAATCATATGATGCTGTTTGGACGATTCTACTTTTGTTTTCTTTTCTTTTTTTAACTTTATAGTTATTATGTTTTAGAATCTCTGTAATTCATTAGGTTGGTTTGTAATAATTAATGCTTGTATGAAGTCGAAACACAAATAAAGTAGATAGTATAGTAGTAATATATAAATAGATATAGCTAACACTTAATCTAAATTCGAAACAGGTTAACACATGAATATAATTCACCTAATGAAACTGGTACAAACATATGAAGTGGTAATCAACTACTTTCGCTAATTAGGATCTGATTCAGGAATGATTAGTCCATAAAAGGAAATAAGTAAATTAGTTAAAACTGTTTCGCTATTCAGTCTCATTTAACAATAACATCACTTAAAACTCTGTAATCAATATAATCCAAACCTGTTTAGTTAGTATCAAAACCAATGCTTAGGTATTTGAAATAAAAGTGTTAGTACTTAATTCCTGTTAGTGTTTAGTCAGTTATTAGAATTTGTAGTTAATATCAATTGACATGTAATCTGAAGCTTTATGAAATAAAAATGAAATTTATTGGTTTATTCTGTTGTTTAATGAATTTTTGTTTGAATTTTATGAAACTGCAAGTCTGCTTTACATTTTAACCATTTGTTCTAGGCCCGATCGAGAACATAGCCCAGATTCGAATAAATTCACTTCTGGATCTCTAAGTGGTGATGCTTGCGTATACTGGGTTCCAGAAGCCCAGTCACACATAATGGACTATTAATACAGTCCAGAAGTCTAGGCCTGGTAATAAATAATTGGCCTGGACATAACAACAACAAATACAGAAAATACTAAAAAATTATATCATGATTAAGAGAAAAAACAGAATTAGCAAATATAGTATATGATAAGTTTGGACCTATAAAATAAAGGGATGAGCCTCGTATAAATTAAAAAAGACACATGGGGCCCACATATAGATTTTAATGTAAATATTAGATTCGGAAGGACCGTTTAGCAAATTTCACGGTCTTTCCTAAAGATAATAAGGCATAGACGTTATAGGCACGATTAAAATATACATTCCTAAATACGAGTGCACATTCATGTGACTCAAATCTCAATTCATGGCGAAGCTGAAACGTATTAAAGTCATAGGCGTACTGGTTACGGTGTGACTCGAAATGTGTTTTCGCGGCATCGCATGTCGTTAAAAATAACAAAATGGGACATTCACATTTGTAAAAGCATATAAAGAAATCAAATAGGTCAAAAACAACAGTTGAGCGACCCTGCTAAAACCACGGAATTCGGGAGTGCCTAACACCTTCTCCCGGGTTAAAAGAATTCCTTATCAGGATTTTTAGTTTCGCGGACTGTTAAAACAAAGTCATATTTCCTCGGATTCGGGATTAAACCGGTGACTTGGGACTCCAATATCTTCCCAAGTGGCAACTCTGAAACTTAAATAAATCCCGTTCCGATTGTCCTTAAAGTGGAAAAACTCCTTCTCTGTTGTTATTATTATATCCTATCTCGGGGTGTATTAGTACTTAACGGGTATGCTTTATTCTTCGGAAAAAGTAGTAAAAAGGGAGGTGTGACAGGGTTCAATATCATTTGAAATAAAAAGGATGGAAACTATAATCGGCCCTTCTGGAAAAACATAGTTCGTAAAACAGCCCCTCTGGTGTCACGATCCCAACCTAGTCGTGATGGCGTCACGCACACTACTAGGAAAGTCCGACCATTTCCCATATACTCAAGTGAAACGGTAATTCATTAATCCATTTAAGTCAAATATGGAAATACTGAAGAAAATACTAAAGTTTCGCAAAATAGAGAATATAGCCCAACCATGGACCCGGTGTCACGAATATGATCATCTACAAATAGAGTGTCACCCTACTACATAGTCTGTCTAAAACTCTGAAAGCGCAGAAATGGAAGACAAGGATGGAGGGAAGTCTCAACGACTGCGAATGCCATGTAGCTACCTCAACACTCTCAGAAGCAAATCTGCTGATCACTGAAAGTCTACTGAGCCTGAGAATAAGAACCTGGATCTGCACGCAAGGTGCAGGTAGTAAAGTGAGTACTCCGACCTAGTGAGTAATAAACATAAATAAAGTCTGAAAGTAAGAAAACACCGAAAATATACAAAGTACTTTATATCTAGCAGTTCATAACCAAATAGTGGAGACAATATGTAGAAAGTAAAACAACTAGAAAATAATGCATGATGATGGCGTATGTTACGTTAGAGTTTACTAACGTGCGCCAAATGGAGATGACGAGGAAGAAGAAGCAACCCGGTCCAGCGTCAGTCTCGCCAAAAGCTATGGTGCTGGAAACTAGGTAGATAACACTAGAATCAGGCATTCCCCATATCTTAGCTCCGATTCAATTAGGTCACTGGCTCCAATGAATGGGGAGTGCTCTTACAGTGTTACAAGCAGGATCTCCACCGGAAATTGCATAAAATTCACTGGAACTTGATGCAGGAGCTACGAATGCAACTAAGAAATTGACTTTCTCAACAACGTTGAGTGGGATTAAACATATGACAGCTATAGTGAGAAACACACGGTATTGAAGCCAAATTACTTTCCATCGGTTCTGAATGATCGGAGTGAAAGTAGTTAAGCTAAACCCCCAGGAGATAGCTAAACAGAATTAGAGGTCGAGTCTAGCCTTAATTGGGTATGTGATTGGTGGGAACCCTACCTTCAAGGAAATACTCAAATTCATGTATGGAGTATGGAATTTCGTTAGTATTCCTCAAGTATTTCTCCATAAAAATGGGTATTTCATCTTCAAGTTTGAGAATAAGAAAGATAAAGCAGCGATTCTTTAACAAGGGCCATACATGTTCAATTATAGGCCGTTTATTCTAAAGCAATAAGATCCAGAGCTCCAAATGCACAAGGAATCTACTCAAATTGTTCTGATGTGGATTATGTTTCCAAATCTGCTAATCCAATTTTAGGCTCCTGGCAATTTAGGTAGAATAGAAAGTTGTCTTGGGAATCCTAGATGCGCTGATAAACTAACTGCTCAAGGGCATACGATTGCTTATGCTAAGATATTGATAAAGATGGATATATCACATCCTCTTCCAGATTCACTTTCTCTTGAATTACCTGATGGATACAGTCCGTTGAGTATGAATAGAAGCTTATGTACTATCAAGATTGCTTGAAATTTGGACATAGCACAGGGAATTGCAAGGAGAGACCAGCATAATATAAACAACCTCAATAGAATATCAAAAAGAAACAAAATAAGATGGAATTAAAAGCTAATATTATGCTTAATCAGACAGGTGATAATCAAAACAATGTGCCACCAACTGAGCAGGGTACTAGCAAGGAGCAGCCTAAGAATGATCAAACAACTAAAGGTGATGGGCAACAGCAGAGGAAGCAGATTGATATGGAAAAGAGAGCCATGCAAGTTACTACAAAAAAAACCAAGAGACTAATGAACTGGAGCTGATGCGTAGAATAAATAAATTTAGTGTTTTAAGAATACACCCAGAGGTTACTACTAGCAATGTGGTAAGGGACATAAATCCAACCAAGTAGCTCCCATGATCTTTGGATCATGTAACATTCGAGAGCTGAATAAGCCCTATAGGCAGAAGGAATTCAAATCCTTTATGCTAATGAATAAAGTGGATCTTTTGGGCTGCCTAGAAACAAAAGTTAAGTCTAGACGAGCGGGGAAGATAGAAAAGAAGTTATGGGCAGAATGGCAGGTTCACTATGATTATGTATGCTGTCCAAATGGAAGATTATGGGTCTACTAGAAATCACTATTGGTGGAAGTAGATGTACAGATTTCAGGACCTCAAATTATTCATTGCAAAGTGAAGGATAAGGGCTCTCAATTTGCATGCTATACAATATTTGTATATGGATATAACACCATAGAAGGAAGGAAAGACATCTGCAGACAAGTGAGATCAGTTAACAACCTGATGGTAGATCCTTGGATCATTCTTGTGGATTTCAATAAATATTATATGTTACTAATAGAAACAATGGATCACCACTTCAACTGATTGAAACACCGAATTTCCAAGATTGTGTAGATGAACTTGGGCTAGGTCAGATCAGAACAAAAGGATGGTAGTACTCTTAGTGCAACAAAAGGGATTCTGAAAATAGAATCTATAGCTAGATAGATTGGGCATCGGACAATGCTCAATGGTTTGTATAGAAGCTCACTGCCTAAATCTTGGTTGTTCAAATCGCTCTCATATGCTACTAACTACTACTATTGTCATACAAAAACTTCCAAAACCATTTAGACTCCTTAATGTCCTGCTAAAGAAACATTCATTCAAAGAAGTGGTGGAATCTATATGGGAACCCAATGTGGATGGTTATGCTATGTATGTAGTTTGCAGGAAGTTAAAGCAAATAAAACAAGTTGTAAAGCTGATGAATTAAAAAATGAATAAACTGGATCAAATAAATGAGGCCTTGCACGCAAAGCTTAAAGAAACTCAGGAAACAATGGCAGTAGATCTTTACAATGCACAACTGATTATATAAGAGAAAGAGATAGTGTTGGAAGTGGAGAAATGGACTATAATTCAGGAAAGAGACCTTAGACAGAGATTCAAAACTGTTTGGATCATATAGGGTGATTCAAACTCTAAGTTTTTCTATGCTCAACTCAAAGCACGGCATGCCAGGAATAATATTGCAACTATATACAATGAGCAGGGAGTACAACTAATAGATCCACAGCAGGTACAACACGAATTCATAGGGATTTTTTCAAAACTGATGGGAAACAGAGCAAAAGAATTAACCTGCTAAAACACTCACATTGCCAAATATGGCCCTTGTTTACAGAGGGATCAACAAATGTTGTTGATCTAACCTATCACAAAAGGATATGTCCGACGGGCATTGAAAGAGCTACCAAATGATAAGGCTCCAGGGGTGGATGCATTTAATGTAGAGTTTTTTAAAGAATATATGATTGTAATAGGGGAGAAAGTAAGCATAGTTGTCCTACAATTATTTGAATTTCGGAAAATGCTTAAAGAAGCATATTGCACCACTCTTACCCTAGTGCCAAAAGTAACCAATCCTACTTATGTGAAGGAATATAGACCAATAGCTTGTTGTACAACTTTGTATAAGTTGATAGCAAGAATTCTCACTGCTAGGCTCAAATTAGTAGTAGAAAAAATTGTTGGAGCCTTATAATCAACATTCATAGCAGGAAGGAGTATCATAGACTATCACGACCCCATTTCCAAACCCGGTCATGATGGAGCCTCTCGTGAAGAAAAGGCCAGCCAACTAACTCAATCCGTCTCTTTAACAATTATTAAACATAAATGAATGGATAAATAGCATTAATAACTGATATTTAAAACCCAACATAGCCCGACCGGGGTGTCACAAGTCACGAGCATCTAATGAAAATCTGAACACAACTACAGGGACAATAATATACAAAATAAGATTTAGAATCAAACGACAAAGTCTGATGCCGCGAACGTCGGTGGTCACCTTGCTCAGCTATGATAGCAAAATCCTCAATCAGCTCAACCCGCTACCGCGTAACAATTTCCTGCAACTTCACGCGAGGTGCAGGGAGCAAAGTGAGTACTCTAACTTAGTGAGTAATGAGAGTAAATAATAACTGAGCAGAAAGAAATCACGTAATCACTCCATCATGCTCTATAGAACGGTGCAACCTTTTGAGAAAATATTAAAACTGTGAAATCCTTTAGAAAATACCTGGGCTCACTTAAAACCTCTTTTGAAAATATCTTTTTCAACATTTAACCAAATGAATGTGAAACAAATAGTGCAAGTCAGCATATAACTCAGCCCCTCGGGCACAACACTCCACTAACAAATAACCTCAGGTATCTGGTAAACAGTGCAGGAAGTAGCATGGTTTCCAATGAAATGAAAGTGTTGAATGTCATTCCAAGTAGTACAACAGGAACCAATGCATAAATGCAATGCATATGACCGCTGAGGCGCGCAGCTCGATCTATTTGGGTACCCGCGCTCATTATGGGGGTTCAGATTCCGGAGGGGCTCCTACAGCCCAAGCGCAATATCAATGTAATACCGTTGCGGTGAGCAGCCCGAGCCATCCATATATCCAGAAATCACCATAACACTGCTACGGCGTGCATCCTGACCCATGCTCAATCCAAAAATCCACATAATCCACTTAGGCACTATTAAAATCATAATTCTCATCTCAAAACGTCAATAAAATGTTGTTTAAGTTTTCAAATCTTAGAAAATAGTTGAATTTGCAAAATAATATTAAAACCTTGGACCAAGAACAAATAATATGCAAAGTAATATGAAATAGTGATATCAATCCCTAAAGGATTCACATAGTTGGCACGAAGCCCAAACATGGCAATTAGCCCAAATTATGATAATAACAAGTAGTTTCTGTCAAATACGCGATAAAAATCAATACCCGGGACGAACTAAGTCACAACCCCCAACGGTGCTCCACCCCACGCTCATATTTAGCGTGCAAGTCACCTCAATACAACACTATAATGTGCAAATCCGGGTTTCAAACCCTCAGGATATCATTTCCATATATTACTCACCTCAAACCAATGGAATCTATAGCCCGTGATGCCTTTGCTCCTCAAACCGGCCTCCGCACGCATCGTATCTAACCAAAATCAGAGTAAATACATCACAATATGCTAAGGGAATATTACCCAATCGAAAACAATCGATAAATAGCAAAAATCTCAAAACTAGCAAAACCTGAGCCTCGGGCTTGCTTCGTAAAAAATTAAAAAACTCATATTATCGGATTCCTCGTCTCGCCACGAGTTCATATATGCCAAGAACTCCCAAATCCGAGCTCAAATGATCAAATCCCAATTTGAAATATCAAAAACTCAAGCCCCAGTTCATCAATTTTAGGCTTAATTTTCATGAATTTGTAGACCAATTTTACAATATAATCGTGTTTTAAGTTCAAAAATACTATCTCCAATCGATTCTCCTTGAATCCCTCTTCAATTTCCTTCAAAAAGCTCTCAAAAATATCAACAATGAGTAAATGAGCCCCAATATCGCGACTGACGTATTTTAAAATATTCGGCCCAGGTATTTACTATTTGCGATCGCGGAAAATACTTCGCGATCGCGAAGAACAATTTTTCCAGCCCAAAATTTACTCTTCGCAATCGTGGTCAATGCTTCGCGATCGCAATGAACAGTTCCCAGCTCTTTCGAAAAGCCTCCAGTATAACGGTCATAACGTTTTGCACACAACTCAAAATTATAAAATGCTTGATGTTATGAAGACTATACACATAGAGCTATAATTTCATATTTTTTTCATTTCCTGAATCCTTATACATTGCGAGATATAAGCTTTCAAACTAATCTTTGTGTATTAAATACCTTCCCGGGCAGACTATAGTATAATCACCATAATGTTTTGTACACAACTTCAAATTCTAATTAATTTTCATTTCTGAAAACTAGACACAAAGGGCTACAAGTTCCATTTTAGGATTGTCTCCAAATTCTTTATACATTGTGAGATATAAGCTTCCGAAGTGGGATCAATGAAACAGAGTATTTCTTCTCCACGATCGCGAAAGTCTTTCCGCGATCGCGATTCATTGGAATATTTCTCACATTTTACTCACCGTGATCGCATAGAACACTGCTGTAACCAAAAACTAGCAGTTAAAAATGGCCTAAAAATGGTCCTAAACCATCACGAAACTTACCTGAGGCCCCCGGGACCTCAACTAAAAGCACCTACATGTCTTAAAATATTGTCCAAACTTGTTCCAATCATCAAAACACATCCAACAATAATTAAATCATCAATTCTCATCGGATTCAAGCCTAAGTTCTTAAAAGCTCCTGAAACACGCATTCAACCAAAAACCCAACTAAATGGAATCTGAATGACCTGAAATTTTTCACACACATCACAAATCACATATCGAAGCTACAGCAACTCTCGAAATTCCATTCCGACCCTCGGATCAAAATCTCACCTATCAACCGGAATCTATCAAAATACTAACTTCACCAATTCAAGCTTAATTTTACACTGGACCTCTAAAATATATTCCGATCGCACTCCTAAGTCACAAATTATCCCCTAAAGCTAATCGAATCACCGTAAATCACATCCGAGCCCTATAACTCATAAGTCAACGTCCGATTGACTATTCCAACTTAAGTCTTCCTTAAAGAGACTAAGTGTCTCATTTTTTATCAAAACCAATCCAAATCAACTCTAACACACCACATACTGATAACGAAACATGAAGAAGCATAAAATTGGAAAAACAGAGTGGTAACTCATGAGACGACGGGTCGGGTCGTCACATCCTCCCCAACTAATTAAAACAACGCTCATCCTCGAGCTTACCCAGAGTTCTCCTAGACGCCAACTAATATCTGAATAACCTTACCAAGCATATACTCGGTATGATCCCACATCACTCAATCTCGTATAGGTCCGATAACACAATATAGTTGAAATCTCACAACCCATCTAAACCATAAACGATAGATCTACATTGCTCTTTCCGAAAACATACACAAGATCATAACCTCACGTATGTACTAAAAATAAGTCCGAACCAGCTGTAATAACCTATACCTGCAACTGTCATACCTCCTTTTTCCGCTTACCCGCGAGGGCGTGAGGATATAAAAGGGAGTTTTTCCAATTAAAGGACAACCAAAATGGGATTCATTTATTAAGAGATTCAGAGTCGCCACTTGGGAGATTTATGGTGTCCCAAGTCACCGGTTCGAATCCCGAATTGAGGAAAGGTTTGACTCTATTTAATAGTCCACGAACCAAAACTCCGGATAAGGAATTCTGTTAACCTGGGAGAAGGAGTTAGGCATTCCCGAATTTCGTGGTTCTAGCACGGTCGCTTAATTATCATATTTTGGATTAATTATATGATTTTTAACAATTATGAACTTATGTGCCAATTATTACTTCGAACCGCTTTTATCACTTATGATATTGTAAGAGGATTACAACGTCGTGAGAATGTACTTGGAATTTCGTCACATAAATGTGTCCGTAATTTTTTATGCGTTCCAACTTCATTGAGATTTGGATTAGGGTCACATAAATGTGTACCCTAGTTTAAGGAGATAATTTTATTAAGTACGTGCCTAAAGATGCTAGCGCATTATTACTTTTAGAACGCCGTGAAATTCGCTAAACGACATGTCCTATAATCTAAGTATTTTTAATATATATGTACACTTAGGAGGGCCCCGCAATTTTATATTTTATTGAGCAAGGCTCGTCTTATTTATTTTTTGAAGGTCAATCCTAGAGTACTACATTTCATGCATGCTTCATCTCTAATCATAAATGATAGTAAAATCTAGTTACTAATTATTATTTAAGTATTATTTGGTTAAGTCTTCTCCTTTCAGCTACCTTGATTTTTGTCAATGACTCGTGCATGTAATCAATTAAATTAAGAAAAGATTTTTACTTAATGTGCATCAAAACTTTAGGCAACAATGACGAGGAACCACTTAAAGATCACTAATGAATTATTTCAAAACAATTCTGATGTCAATTGCACATTTATTTCCACTAATGCATTAACTGAAATTTTCAAGATAAAAGGCGTCAATTTTAAACTAACTAATCATAGCTCAATCCGGATTCAATTTTGATGGCAAATTAACATGATTTAAAACAATTTTATAATGACATGTTACCAATTGGAACAACGACCTATTACTAATGACACTAAAGCTTTATTCAACATAACCAGGGAAGAAGAAATTAATATGAGACCTAGTTTTGAACCATCCAATAATCAATTGCAACAAAAACTAATTCATGACTTTTCCTCCAATTCTAATAATTTCAATAAGTCCCAATCAACTAAACATGTTACTAAGCGATTGTATACTATATACTAAGTTAACACTAATGAAATATCACAGATCCAGAAATTTCAACAGTCTACGGTTCAACTTAACATTCCATATCAATTGGCAATAATCCTAACTTAAACAAATCACGATCTAGTATATTTTCGACAAATTAACACTAAATATCATCATTTAGTTGACTGTAACTACAAGTAATCAAATAAGCTCAGATCTGGCATAAAACTTCATTTCACTTTAATGTTGAACTTACATCAGGGTAATTCAAATGTGTACCTAAAATTTGATAGTAATGAGGGAAGGAAGGATCAGCAATAGCAGTAAGACCAGCAACAGCAACAGAACAGTTTCAAAACAGTAGCAAGTCCCCAGGAATACCAGTTTCACAACCCTGTAATACCAAATGTGATTGCAAGCAGAAACAGAAGAAACCAGCAGTAAAGCACAATAATTTCTGGTTTTAGACACTCTAAGGAAAGGAAGCTTCAAACTCAAGATGAAACACAGTTGCTTCTCAAGAAGACTTCACTCTCAGTATTCACTCTTAAAATCTTTTCTGTTTACTCTGTATTTGTGTGTGTTTGAAACTCTATTCCAAAAATCCCTCCTTTTCTTTCTCTCCAGTCTCTGTTCTCCCCCTTAAGTGTCCTAAGTCTCTTCCTTTATACCCAAAGTCTTATCCCTTTTCCATCTCTTAAGAGCACTTAAAACATAAAATATAACTTTCTCCCATCACCCTCTGATTTTAAAATACCAGAACCAGAACCCCCTACTCTATTATCCCACTTTCTTATTATTCTATATCTTTAATAAGGCCAGCCTGCAATTTAAATAAGGCGTGCCCTGACAGTCCATGTTACCTCTATTTTTCCTGCCTCTAAAGGTATTTTATAGGGTGTATTTTTGCACTAATTGTTCGTTTTGATTAAATAATCCAATATCTTAGTGGTAGTAATATTTAACATTGCAGATCACTTAAATTGAACAATTTCAGGTTCCAATCCCCTAAACCACCCCATTTGATTGTTAAACTGTATTAACCTTAAGTTGATAGGCCTGAAATTACATGCTATGTAACCTTGTGTTCAATCTCTTATTTTGAGCTTAAAAACCTATGAGTTTCTACAGTTATACCAATTCATCCTAAGCTTAACACTTATTTCAGTTTCAAATCAAACAAATCACATAATGGGTGTTGACTTAACTACAGTTCAAATAATAAAAGCTGACAATTCATGTTCTTTTAGATTCTATCAGTTTTTTCAAGTGAATTCTGTAGACGACCTTTAATTAATTGACCATACAAGCTATAATAGACAACAAACCCACAGTAAACAAATAGTCTACCAAAATGAATTCAGTGGCTTTGGGCAAAATAGGGAACAAAACGAACTAACTACCCGATGATGTTAATCGAATCGAGTATATAGTGTTTAACACATATAATTAACAACAAACATAGCAATTTGACCGAATAAAAAGGTCTTATGGAGATGGGCAGAACAATTGATACGAAAATTTAAAAAATCAATTAAAACTAAACTAAACACAGAAACAAATACTAATAAAACATAAATAAAACATAGGGAAAGTAAAATACATCAGAGAAACTCAAGAACCAAGCGACCCAGATTCGAACTCATATTTGAACACTTTGGAGGTCGAACAGACCTTAAGCGAGTGTTCTTAACTAAGAACACTTTGACTAAGGTCAATTAGACCCCAAATCTTTATTTAATTTGGACAGAATCCACAATTTGGAATTTCTAGCATTTTTATGCCTAATTTAGGGCTCAACCAGTTCCGGCCAGATTCGAGCCGGACCAACGATGTTATGGGTATGAGGACGGTCAGGAGAGTATATGGTATATTTGGGGGCGCTTGGGTGAATTATGGTTTTGGTTTGATTCTTCTGAAGAAGATTCGAAACGTTTGGTAATGATTCGAGAAGAAAGGGTTGTGCATTCATGTAGAGGGGAAGGAGGGGAGCTTGTGGTGTAAATTTGGTAGTGTTTGGCCACCGTCCGCCGGCAGAGGCGATTTTCGGCCGGCAATCAAAGGCGGAGATGGGCGAAGGCTGGTGAACACATCTCTGAAGGTTAGAGATGGTCGAGGGGTCTGAAAGGTGGCGGGGTATGGCTTGGGAGTTATATACTAGGCTAGAGAATTGATCCTGGCCGTTGGATAAATTGAGATCGATGGCCTGGATCAATTCCCTTGTGAGGGACGATGTCGTTTGGTTTAATGAGACTGGGTTGGTCTTTGGGCAAAATGGGTCGGGCTATGTAATGGGTTGGGAGACGGAACCTCCACCGTTGGATTAAAGATGGGTTTACGGACATGATTAAGTACCTGAAACAGCGTTGTTTAGACATCTATGGGACGTACTGGACCGTTTGAGCTTGTGGAATCAACGGTTCGGATTGAGTAAGATTCAGCGACGTCGTTTAGACGTCTATGGGCACATGGTCGACTGAACTGGGCAAGACAGCCTTCTTTAGGCCCGGATCTCTTTGCAATTTTAGCCTTTTTTCCCCCTTTTCTTCACTAACCCTATTTTAATAACAGCCACTCTTAAACAAAATTGAAAGAAACAAATTACATGCCTATCACACATACATTTTTTGTATTTTTTGATTAATTTAACAGATAAACACATATGCGGGCGAACGTTAATGCAAAACAAAAACCACATAAGATCAAGTCAAGACACAGGACTATTCTATTTTATGACTTTGGGAGTAATTCGTGTGAGGAAAAAATTACGTGCTCGCAGCTGCCCCTCTTTGCGTGGAAATACGAAGAGTTTTCGTGCAAAGATAATGAGCAAATACGAGCGATTTTTGCCCGTTTGAGCACTCCGTGTGAAGCATTTTTAAAAGATCTTGACCGAGCCTTTGATTCGGGAGGCCTCCTACATATCCTGGGCTAAACAGGAATCAGGTGAAGTTTTGGTATCTGGGAATACCAAGGGATTGTGGCTTTACTGTCACTGATGTTGCTGCTGCTATCATTGCTTACTGATCTCCTTGTTACACCGTGGTAAAAAGGAAAAAGAAGAAGCTAAGCTAGCCTATGGATCATAAGATCTCATCTATCTTCAACTTATTCATGTCGTCTTGCCTTCTTGTTGTCTTATGATTCTTCCAGTGCTTTCTTTCGAGAACTTTGAGGTGGCTCTGGCCTTCGCTTCTTTGGACATCAGTTTTTCTTGTTTTGCTCAATCTGCTGGGGATGAAGCTTTCTCAGTCAAGTCTATTATTTTGATAGGGTAGACAAAGTTTGAAAGTTGTTCCTCTCCGGATGCGTCTCATATCTCTTCTGACTCATGTGCTTGGATTTTCGCTGGAAACTTTGCTATAACCTTCTGCTTTAGGGTGGGTTACTGTTTTCAAAACCTGTAACACGAAGAGCTTTTCCGACCACTTGTAACGTCTCGGCCCATCATTACGGGAATTACCACCCTGTTACCTTGTATTTATATGTTTCCTGCTTTAATATCAGTGTTAGAGTCTATCGTGTGAGTTAGGAGTAACTCTAGTTGAAAACGAGGCAAATAGCATTTTGGAAGGAAGCTTGAATAGGGAAAGTCAACCTGGAGTTGACTATTTAGTTAGAGGGCTCAGAATCGGATTCTGATGATTTGGTTAGTTTTGAGAGGTGATTTGTGACTTAGGGGAGCAATCGGAATTTAATTTGGATGTCCGATGTAGAAATAGGCTTGAATTGGCTAAGGTTGAATTTTGGCAAATTCCGGTTGATAGATGAGATTTTGATCCGAGGATCAGAATGGAATTTCGAGAGTTTCTGTAGCTTCGATATGTGAATTGTGATGTGTGTGCAAAATTTTAGATTATTCGGAGGTGATTTGGCTGGGATTTGATCAAATGCGTGTTTCAAAAGTTTTAGAAGAAATTAGGCTTGAATCCAATGTAAATTTGGTGTTTTGATGTTATTTTTGGTATTTTGAGAGTTCAGCTAAGTTTGCATGATCATATGTGACATATTAGTATGTTCGTATGCGGTCTCGAGGAGCTTGGGTGAGTTTTGGATAGGTTTGGATTGTGTTGTGCTCATTTTTCTTATGCTTCGACATCGTTTCTTCAAGCATAAATAATATCATATTGAACACATGAGCTCCTATTACTTTTTTGAATGAAGCATTAGATCCGTATCATAATTACGGACCCGTAGCAAAAAGAATCATCGAATTTGGACATCATATGAGGATTTTATGGCCATTTTACTAAAATTGCCCAGATTTTTTAGGTTATTGACGAAACTGCCCATGACGGCGTATTAAAAACCTGCACTATTTACAAATCTTAAAACCTACATATCTCCTTCATTATAAGGTAAAATTGAGTAATTCAAAAGCCTAAATTCATTAGAATTTTACACGAAATCCATTGGGAGTAGTAAAACGCGTGAATGGTATACCTATAACATAATTTTGGAACGGGAAGAAGCTTCTGAGGTGATTATTAAAGAGAAATCAATGGGTAATCGATGGAGGTAAGTTTCTTGACTCAAAAACATAATTTTATGTTAGAATCAACACCAAAATTCTTGAAATTTGTAGAATTTGTGAAGAACTAGGGCCTTGAAATTCTTGAAAGGCCATTCGAACTCCGATTTTGATAAATTTTATATGCACGGACTCGTGGCGAGATGAGGAATCTTTTGGTATGATTTTCGGAATTTTTTGAGAAGTGGGCCCGGGGCTCGGGTTTTTCCAACTTCGTGAATTATTGCATTTTTCGAGTAATTTTGATTGGGTTATGTTTTTTTGACCCATATTTATGTTATTATTGTAGTTTTGGCTAGATTTGATGCACGATGCAGCAAATTTGAAGGGAAAAGGTATTGCGGACGAGTCCACGGCCGGCTAGAGGTGAGTAGTTAGTATATATGATAGCCTGAGGGTTCGAAACCCCGGATTAGCACATTATGACGCTAGTAGGGCGTGGTTCGCACCCCGTGGCCGGTGCGGGATTGATTGTGACTGGGGATTAAGACTTAGTCCATCCTGGATGTGAATAATATGCTATATGCGGTTGAAACGCACATTGTGTTTGATATAATTGTGGGCTGTAAGCCGTGTTTGGGGCCTTGTGCCGACCTGTGGTATCCCTAGGGGATAGTTATATATGTGATAGATATACTTGCTTAATCATGGACCTCAGTCGTTGTTTGAAATCACAGTTGCTAAGTCACCTATTTTCTAAAATTAAATAAAAGTTAACGTATTTTCATAATTAATGAAAGGGAACCTGGAAATAAATAATTTAAGTTGTTGTGTGACTTATATGATTGTTGTGGACTGAGAATGGATCGGGCTGCACGCCGCAACGGTTGATATGATATGAGGATCGGGCCGCACGCCGCAGCGGTATTGCGCTTGGGCTGTAGGAGCCCCTCCGGAGTCTGTACACGCCCCCAGTGAGCGCCGTTGACGTTAAATGGTTCGGGCTACACGCCGTAGCAGTTATGTGCATTTCATTGCATCTTTATCTGTGATAATTGTATTGTACTGTTGTTGCTAGTTCGTAGGAGGATCGGAATGTAGTTTAGCTTCATTTTGTGGTATTATGTGGATTTCTTGCTTTCAGCTACTCGTATATATTTATTACTCACTAAGTACTTAGTACGCACCCCTACTCCCTGCACCTTTGTTGCAGATTTAGGTACACGGGAGGGACAGACGAGCACTCTAGCTTTTATCAGTATTTATCTGAGTTCCTGAGGTAGCTGTTGGCGTTCGCAGGACCTGGCTACTCTTCTTATTCCAGTTTTCCTTTGTATATACATTATTCAGATTTGAGTATTTGGTTTAGATATTGATATCCGATCATGTTTAGAGGCTCTAGACTCGTGACCCTAGATCTTTGGGTGGTTATTCAGTTTAGCTTTATTGTTGATAACAATATCCAGGTAATTGATTTGAGCTTCATGCTTGGGATGAGAGGGTAAATGGTCGATCTTGCCTAGCAGTTGTGTTGGGCTCCATCGCGATCGGGATTGGGGTCGTGACAAGTTGGTATCAGAGCCTAGGTTACTAGGCCTCATGAGTCTTGAGCCGGTTGGTGGAGTCTCGTGGATCGGTACGGGGACGCCTGTATTTATCCTCGAGAGCCTGCAAACCTTTAGGAAACACTTCACATTTCTTGGAATTCTTATCATGCGTACTTGATTCAGCTTGAGATATAATCTTTGAAATTCCTTCCACACGCCTGTGTACGCATCGAGCGCTCAGTTATATGATTGCCTTGATGGCTTGTGATTTCCTAATCAAGGACGAGATATAATCTCTACGAGTTCATGTTGGGACAGTCGGGAGGACTTGAGGCCAGATCTTTGTCTATGACATGAGCACCAAAGTGTTGATTTTACAAACTGGTATTATGAAATTTCGTGTGATCGGTATTGTTCCTAACTGTGGAAATTGTAGCTTAATAATGTATAAGCTGTCAGGTGTTAGATCCTTATTGTAATCTATTGAGTAGCCCCGAGCTATGGGCGTGGTGAATATTTATCATATCACTTAGTTGGAAGGTAAAGTGCCTTACGTGTAGTAAAATGAGTTTAGACTTAGGAAGACTAAACTGATTATGCTATGTATATCCTGGTGGAAAGTGTTGTACTGAAATACTAGATTGAGGCAAAATAGGTGGGTTGATTGTGATGTGTAATTGAAATGTATTTGATATATGTTATGATTCGAGCAGATGCAGCGCATGTTCATGTATCAATTTTGATAATATAACCCGTGTAATATTGAGATTAATGTTGTTGATATACATTGTGATGTCTTGTTGAGTTGTGGATGTATTATTAGGATGGTTTTGGTGATTCTTTGGCAGGTGGATAGGCCAAATTACAAAGGAAACTCTGTCAAAATTTTTGGAAAAATTTGGGACTTAGAAAAGATTTCTGTCACCTAAAGAGAGTAGGCTTAACTGTAGTGTGTGTATAAATGCAAGAGTTGCAGAAGAATTAAGGTCTTTGTTGATTTGAGTCTCTGTCAAGGCTCGTAAATGACTTGAGATTAATCTCACTATAACATTGTAGCATCATTTGAGTAAGAATGCTATAAGTGGCTAAAGGTGCTTTGATGAATGGCTCCGAGCCAAGTTGGGGAGGTTGTTATTGATTAACTGATTGCACTGTTGTGTGCGATGTTGGTTCTGTCTCTAAGTATGTTGGGAAAATTATGATAAAGGTTATGGTGCTTTGTAGATTTGAAAAAAAAAATCCTAGGATGATTTGAACTACTGTTGGTAAAGAATGTTCGATGTATAGAAAAGAAAAATAGCTAAGTGCATCTGTATGTAATCATGTTCTGCTGGTGTCAGAGTTCTAACAAGGCACGAGTGGTTATGTCCAATAAGGCAGTTGAATGGTAATTGAATAAGGGTGCATGATGCCCGAGAATAGTCTTGCGGTGTTCAAGATTTTGCTTGTAACGGTAAGGTGTCTTAAGATTGTGTATGTGGCTAAAGACGGTGGTTTTGTTATAAGGGATCAAGACTTGTGTAATGATATGTGAATGATGAGATTCTATGTATCTATATTGGAGAGTCATGATAACGAATTCAAAATCGCAGGAAGTTCTTCAAAACAAAGTATTGTAGAATGTGGTACTTCTAGGAAACATTGAGAGAGCATTCAGCGGCCTGTGAGCCTTAGACCGTGTAGTCTTGTGTATGAGTCTCATGTGGTAACATGAGTTGAGATATTGTAGTGCTACAGTAAAGAGAATATTAAATTTAAAGATGAATCAGAAAGGAAATTGGGCAAATGGAGCAACTTGTTAATAAATTGGAACAGTATAATAGGGATACAATTAACTTCTCGTATGTGTTCGAAGTAATGAGTCCTGCAGATATGGTGCAACAAAGCTCTTGAGTGCTGGTTGTGAGCACGTGATTTTTGCTCTATAAGAGAAATACTCCCAAAAATTCAAAATAAAATAATTTTGTGTCGTTTGCAATTATTGTGGATTTTGTGTTATTTTTCTTTTATTATCTGTATTTATGCGTTCGTGTTTATATGTCTAAATTATCCAAAAATATAAAAAATACAAAAATATATTGCATTTATATATAAAATTCATGTTTGAAATTTAGAGCAATTAAGTTTGTTTACGAAAATGAAAAATAACAAAAAAATATGTATTTTTCACATTTTTAGTATTTAATATCAATTGTGTGATTTTTCGTTTAATATGATGTTTAATTATTTGTGATAATTGTTAATTAGAGTTAATTAATATTTTGGTCAAGAATTAATTTAGGATTGTATTTTTTGTAATATAATTTAGAGTTTAGTTTTAATAATTAGGAAACAAAGAGAAAGAAAATAGGAGAGGGAAATTAGATTAGGCCAAATCCAATTTCAACATAACAAGGCCCAAACAAAATATCCCAAAACCATTCCCTTATCCAGTCCAATAACCCGTATTAGACCCAACCCATTACCAAACTGGATCGCCCCATTACCCCTTTTTAAATCTGAGCCGTTGGTTGGTATAATCCAACGGCCCAGATTAAAACATTAATATCAATACCCTAAAAACCCTCTACCCGTCTCAAACCCTAGATCCCCCGCCTCTTCATCTCTCAGAGGCGATGAAACGCCGCCGCCCCCACCGTATTCCACCGGCTGAAAATCGCTCCCGCCGGCGGCGTTCATCCAAACACCTCCATTTTTACACCAAATAACCCCCATCACACCCTTAACCCAAATCCGCAAACCCCTTACCTCAAATCAACCTCTAACTTCTCGAATCTTCGATTGAAGATTCGAGCCAAACTCAAACATGTCCCAATCCAATCCAAATCGATACCATACCCTCACCAGACCTCCATCACCCTTAAACCATCCTCAGTTTGGTTCGAATCCAACCCAAAAGCCCCAAACCCCAAATCGACCCTCATGAACCCTAAATTCAAAATTAGATATTCCGTCCAAAATTAAAAAAATTTGAAGTGTAATAGACTTTAATTAAGATGTTTTTGTTTGAGAACATCTCAATTAAAGTCCGTTCGACTTCAAAAATTGCAATTTCGAGTCCAAATGGTCGCACCGATTCTGATTTTTTTTTCGAGGTATTTATTTCTTCTACCCTATATTCTTTGTATTAATTGTGTGTTGAATATGTTAATTTTGGCATTTTTTATCTTTTCCGTTTTTAATTATGTTTCATCTTTCTTAAACGACCTTTTATTTGGTCAAATTTCTCTGTATTGTTAATTATATGTGTTATATGTTGTGGTCAATTCAACGAGTGTCGTCGAATAGTCAGTTTCACAATTCTTTTGCTTTTACCCGCGACTTATGAATCACTGTCGTCGATTGGATGTTGTCGATTATACGTGTTGTAATCAACTAATCGAATGTCATCGCTTAGTTTCTCACAAGTTTGATTGGTAGAAAGATGTGGCAGTAAACTTGAATGTGAACTTGATTGGAAATTGCCTTGGTTTGATAGTTATAATTGAACTTAATTTCAAACTATTTGAACCAAATGGAAGCCATGTGATAATCAGGCATGCCTGATTCAGCCTGGCATTGATAATAAAATAAAATAATTTTATAAGAAAAAGGGGCTGTCAGGGAATATTTTGGTCATAAATTAGTTTGTTAAATTCTTTTTAATGCTCTTAAGAGCTGGAAAATGAAAACACATGGGGGGAGTGATCAAAAGGGTAAAGGGATGCATGTGCAAGGCAATGAATGGGTTTTATCTTAGTTTACGGAGGCTGCCTGGTTCTTCTTGGGCTATAAAAAGGACTGGACTGAAAACAGAGGAGGGGGAGTTCATTAGAGATTGAGAGTTTAAGGGATACTCACGGAGAGAGCTTAAAAATAGGAGAGCAATAGAGGTTACAAAAACAGAAAAAAAAAAAAAAAAAAAGTGATAGGGAGAGATTCTGGGTCTGTTTTGGGGTTTTTAATCGCTGCCATAGTTAAAACCGACTGGGCTCGAGTCATTCACTTCCTAGGACTGTTATTTTTGGACTTCTAAGCTGATATTTGAAACTATTACTGGATTTTCCTGGGGTTACTGTTTAATTGCTGATTTGCCGTGTTTGGGTTGGAAGTTTTCTACTGAAACTGTTTGGCCGAGACTGGTATGCTGAATCTGCTTTGCTGTGTTAGCTGAGATTTTTCTGTTGAAATTGTTTGGCTGAGATTATTCTGCTATGTCTGTTTTGATGTGCCTTTGCTGTTTTGCTGGGATTACCGTTGGTTGCTGTTATTGTTGTTGTTCGCTGTTAGTTTGCCGAGGGTTATTGCTGACTTTGCCTCCATTTCTCGGTTTTCAAATTCCAGGTACGCTATTGAACTCGTTATGGTTTAACCCAAACATTTGAAGTGAATTGAAGTCACAAAAGAAGCGCTTCTGTTTAGTTTAAAAAACCACTGGAAGTGTATTGAACCTGAATTGTGTTTGTAATTAAGAAGGACTGATGGACTGTTATTCATTTCATGTAATTTAGCAGAATGTAATTCATTATTGTGCTCGTTGGATACATTCATATATTATTGAAAGAGTAGAAAAATATTGCCTTGGGTTTATGCCTATTAGTTTTCTATTTCGATTGCGGGGATTATGGTAAAAGCAGAAATTGCTCTAGCATTGGTCTAGTAACACGAGCTTGAAACACATATAAGTAATATCGGGAAGCTATCAATATTGGTCTAGTAACGTGAACTGGATATTAGCATTGCCTTCGAGTCTTGTTTAAGGTATATTCGGAAGTCAAAAGACATGCAGTAGATAGATAAATAGAACATGGAAACTGAAATTTCACATGGCTAAAGTGTCATTAGTTTGGGTATCTGTATATTATTATAATGATTGTTAACATTATTGGAATTAAACTCTCTTAGTGCCAATAGCCATTAGGCTTGATCCATCTGATTTTGTATTTAACTCGTTGCCAGCCCATTGGCTTGAATAACTCGGCAGACGGCTCAGGATTAGAGCCCAAGTGATATGCGGGTTGCCATTCCTTATGGCCTTGCCGTACGTATCATATCCAAGCCCAAAGATGAATGGAATTTGAATACGATTAAGAAAAGGTTAATTGTTAAGACTGTTATGTTAATTAATTAGGATGACTTTATTATTAGAGACAAATAATATAGAGGATCATAGTCGCTTTAGGATATCCTTAAATTGAAATAAAATGTGAGATGAGCCTCTCCGTATTAAACACACCTTTGCGGGGCTGTTAAATAATTAGCTATCTAAAAGATTTAGACTTCGGGTCCGGCCGCGTAGCGAATTTTGCGGTGTTTCCCAAAGATAATAACGCGTTAGTAGCTTTAGGCGCGATTTTAATAATTTTACCTTCTTAAATACGGGTGTGCATTTCATGCGTCCAAATCCAAATCCCAAAATGTTGAATAAGAATGTGTCGAGGATCCGGGTGCATTTCATGTGACGTGATTCGAAACATATTTTTTAGGCGGCGTTCTCTTTCGTAAATAATAATAATAATAATAAAAGCGGTAAATGGATATTAATTTGCATTAAGTACATAACTGTTAAAATCAGATAAATAAGCAGAATATAACAGTTAAGCGACCGTGCTAGAACCACGGAATTCGGGAATGCCTAACACCTTCTCCCGGGTTAACAGAATTCCTTATCCGGATTTCTAGTTTGCGGACTGTTTAACAGAGTCATTCTTTTCCTCGATTTGGGATTCAATCGATGACTTGGGACACCATAAATCTCCCAAGTGGTGACTCTGAATTAATTAAATAAATCCCGTTTTGATTGTCCTTTAATTGGAAAAACTCCATCGCGCCCTCACGGGTATGCGGAAAAATGAGGTGTGACAGCTCTGGCGACTCTGCTGGGGAAACAAACCCAGAACCAATGGTTCGGGGTTTAAGAATTCGAGCTTTGAATAGTTGTTGTATTTGGCTTATTTATTATCTGATTTTATTACATGTTTGTCTTAATGTGCTAAATATTTCTTCTACCGCTTTGATATTTTGTGAATTGTATAAAAATTGTGCCGATACCAACCTCCTCTCTGAGTCTTCTAAATCATGAAGAAGGGTGCACTTCGTGTGACTTCTTTTCTGTATAGTGTCTAATTCCCACTTTAGAATGAGGTTTGGATAAGTTGCAAAACCGGTGAAGCTTATGTATTCCCGGGTTGCTGCCTCCTCCTCGGCTCGAGCTGTCCGCTCGGGTAAGCCAGGTCTAGAACAATAAATCCAGGTTTTTGAACCTAGAATAACAAAGCTTCATGCCGGATCCCTAGTAGGAACGTTTATTTGCATCATGTTGCATTTGACTTAGGGGACTCAACACAGGGGTTGGGTCCATCTAGGACAGGCGACCTGAAATGAAAAGACCATCCTGCTGTATCATGTTTGTTTTACGCATTTATTTGCTTCAGACTTGCATGCTGACCGGTTTTTAATATGGAGAATTTTATTTTACAGAAAAAGAAAAAAAAAGAAAAAAAGTTTTTTTTTTGAATAATAAAAAAAAAATTAGTGTGTTTTATTCTTAAAATAAAAAAAAATAGTTTACTTGTTTTTCAGTAAAATAAAAAAAAATAGTTTTCATTTACAGATTGTAGTTCGTTTTATTAATACCGAACTACGCGGGTTTGATTCTCATTTGATGTGAGATACGTAGGCAACCTTTATCTGGTCCAACCTCCCCTTTGCAAAAAATAGCCAAAAAATATCAAAATTAATTTTTCATCGTAAATAAGTTGGTGATGTTGTTTTCAAAAACAACCAAATGTTCCCGAAAGGGACGCCGGAAGGTTGATTTTGTATAAACAGCCACCTTTGGGTCAATTTTTAGATTTTTAACCCACACAGCCTTAAAATCTCTGTCCCTGAGGCATTGAAAGGCCGTGATTGAAAACTGAGTTTTTTTTCTTCCAGTAAAACAAAGTTGTTTTTCTTTCTTTAATCACCTTAATAAATGTGCAGGATGAGCACAAATCAGAATAAATTATTTTCAGTCTATAGCGAGGTCCCTCAACAGCTCCACATATGGTGGAATGATTTGGAAGACAGTAGTAAAAGGATAGTGGAAAGAATTTTGGGAGGTTTTGTTAATCTGCTGAATATCAAGCCAAGGAAAGACATCATCGAGGCACTAATATCGTTCTGGGATCCGACCCGCAATGTGTTCCGTTTTGCTGACTTTGAACTTACACCCACGCTAGAGGAGATTGCAGGCTATGCAGGATTAAATGGGAAATTAAGAGGACAATACCTGCTTTCACCAAGGCCGGTATCTCCGCATGGGTTTCTGGATTTGCTAAGCATTAGTCGGAAGGTGCAAAATAATGATTTATCAGGAGGATGTTGCGATTTCCAATTCTTATACCAACGGTATGGCACTCATCGGGGTTTTGAAGAGTCAAATCTTGGACTAACTCACGCTGGGAATAGAACCAAGTGGGAGGCCAGACGAATTCTAGCATTCATAACGACGTTCCTGGGGATTGTGATTTGTTCGCGCGAAGATAAGAAAATAGAGATAAATCTTGTAGGAATAGCCGATGTTGCAATCAAAAAAGCTACCAGCACGGTAGTCCCTTTGGTTTTGTCCGAAATCTACCGAGCCTTGACTATATGTCGAGAAGGGGGCAATTTCTTTCAAGGATGCAATCTGTTACTCCAATTGTGGATGCAAGAACACCTCCATCACCGGGCACGATACATGAACCATGGGTTAACTGGAAAAAGCTGTATTAGTGGTTTTGAGGAATGGATGATAGGCGCTATATTCCCCGAAGGCGTCGAAGCATGGCTTGCATGACTAAGTTCAATAGAAGTCGATCAGGTTGAATGGCCATTCGGATGGTTGCCTGATACCGAAGTAGTATACATGGCAGCCGAGGAATGTTATATTCTTCTGATGGGGGTTCGCAGTATCCAACCATATGTTCCTCATCGGGTACTACGTCAGCTAGGAAGATTTCAGGTTATTCCTACTGATGATGATCTAAGAAAGCACGCCATTGAATTGAGCCCAGGGAGTCGTATTCCCCGAAGAAAAGATTAGAAAGCTGTGGCATGAATGTAGATTCCTTGAGCCTAAGACTATGGTTCGAGAACTGGCTAAGGGTGAGGTAGATCCAAAGTACAATTTTTGGTTCGGGAAAAGGTTTCAGATTCGTAAGAAATATGCTAAAAGAGCCCATGTCCAATAGTTCAACGAAGATTCACAAGAGCAATGGAATTGGCTAGCAAAGGAAGAAGGTTACAGGACGAAGATTGGTAAGATAGAACAGCAGGTCTGGGACCTTCAATTCGAGAAGTGTATGCAAGTTGCTGCCGACGAAGGAGATAAAAAGAAGTTTGCACAAGAAAATGACTTCTTGAAAGCTCAAATCCGGCAAATGAAAATAGATGCTGACAGACAATTGAGGAGTCGATCAGACAAAAAATTGATAAAGGGTTTAAAAAATCGAGTCGCAGATGTCCAAAAAGAATTGGAAGAGTCAAAAGCCCAAACGATGAGGATCCGCGCTAGCTGGAGAAGGGAGGCACATCAACAGGCACTTCATCTACAACGAGTGTAAAAAGATTATACTGAGATCATCACCAATCTGAGGGAAGTAAATGTTACCCTCAGGGAACAGGTTTTCAAACAAGCCCGGGATGCCAGGGTAGACCTCGACCGTTGCCACAATTTGATGGCTTGACTGCAAGAACAAGTGGATAGGCTCTTAGACCAGGTCACCAACAATGCTCGAAGATTGGGGGCGAAGAGCCAGCGAATAGAACAACTACTCAGAGAAAGGGACAGGATCAAGGACAAAATTGAAGAAATCGTGCATTATGTCACCATGAAGTGCTTAGCTTGTGAACAAATGCCCCGCACCGCCCTTTTTTCGGTTATGGACTATGTTCATCAGATCATGAGAGAGTTAAGGGGACTACACAGGGACATCACACTAAGGCCCGCGGCAAGGCTGAACGATGCCTTGCGGGCCCCTTGGAGTTTAAGAGCATTAGGCTATTGATTAAAGGATGTATTTTTTGAAATTTTGAAAATAAAACTAGTTGGCATTTTTATTTTTTCTTATTATTTTTATGTTTTTTCTTGAGTCAAGCATTTCTCTCATTTTGTTGATTATTGTAAGACGTGTTTTGTAACCGTAAAGGTTTTCATTATAAGAATTCCAGAATTTCACTACAATCTTGTTATCAAAACTACGCTCGGTCTGATTCACGCAGGGACGTGATACGTAGGCAATCTACATAAGAATCGACCACCACCAAATGAGGTTAATAACAAATGAGGTTTTCAAAGATAAAAGTTGGAATGACGCATGCGATGAATACATGTAGAAATGGTTAATTGATTAGGTGCATTGCATCCAACGTGCGATAACATATCTGTTAAACTCAGTGAGCTAACAAGTTTGTTGCAATTACCAGAAAAGTTTAGCAGTTGACTTGACAGAGTATACTGGCCGATCATCATTACCATACTAGATCAAAAGGTCCAATTCCAGCAAGCATGTCTAGTTCCGGCAAAAGTCTCGATGGAGAGAAAACAGAGATACAGATCATGAAAGAGGAGGTGGACCGGTTGAGACAGCAAATGACAGAGATGCACCTAGCCTGGGCTAAGGGACAGTCATCACCAAACCTTCCTACTCTTACACCAGCACCAGAGCATCCGCCCATTGATCCATCGACAAGTGCCCCGATCTATCCATATTATCAAGGGGAAAACCCCTTATGCATCCCAGGTTCCACCAGCTAGACAAAATACTCCTCCTCCGGTTACCCCTATTTTTGTGACATCTCCACCTGCTACTTTACGAAAGTCGTCCAGTGAGCCACTTTTTCAAATCCATGACAATCATTGTTATTCTCCTGAGCCTACCTTTAAGGCTCCTGAACCGCATTCACACACCCCTCACTGGGATAACCCGGCAGAACCGGAAAAGCACTTCAAAAGTTTGGAGCATGAGGAAGTTATTCGAAAAGTTAAAAGCCTGGAGCAGTCCTTCAGGAATATGCATGGTTTGGGCAACCAGTTCAGTGTCGCTTACAAAGATCTGTGTCCATTCTCAGATGTCCAGTTGCCAGCCGGGTTCAAAATGCCCAAGTTTGACCTATAGGAGGGGCATGGTGACCCAGTAGCTCATTTTCGAGGGTTTTGTAGCAAAATGCGAGGAGCCGGAGGGCGAGATGAGATTCTGATAGCTTACTTCGGTCAGAGTTTGGGGGGGTCTGCACTAGAGTGGTACACTAGGCAGGATCCCAGCGGATGGTTTACATGGGATGACTTGGCTCAAGCATTCATCGGCCAGTTCCAGTATAATCTTGAAATAATCCCCGATTGCTTATCATTGCTAAAGTTAGAGAAGAAACCCACCGGAAGTTACAGAGAATTTGGTTTCCGCTGGAGGGAACAGGCAGCAAGGGTAGATCCGCCGATGGGAGAGAATGAGATGGTGGATTACTTCCTGCAGACACTGGAGCCAACCTATTTCGGACATCTGGTGACGTCCGTGGGTAAGTCATTCACCGAGGTGATAAAGATGGGGGCTATGATCGAGGAAGGCTTGAAAGCTAACAAGATCATGAGTTATGCAGCGTTGAAAGCCACCACTCAAGCTATTCAAAATGGCACTGGAGGAGTGCTTGGAAAAAAGAGGAAAGAAGAGGTCACGGCAGTCGATTCCGGAGCATGGTTCAGAAACAGAGGCCCCGCACCCCAGTATAATCCGCCACAGCCCCACCACCAAAATTACTTCCACAATCCATATAACCACCCGCAACACTACTATCTAGCACCTGATCCCCATTTTACCGTCCATCACGCCCAGTCATATGCCACACCTCCCGTCCATGCACCATGGCGTGCACCAAACCCACAAAATAATTATCCACCCCCAAGAGCATACAGAAACCCCATGGGCGCGGGTTTTCATCCGAACCAAGCCTTCAAGAACGACAGGGCGCTAAGGCCGAAGACTTTCACTCCCTTGGTAGAGTCTTACACCAGTTTGTTTCACCGATTGAAGCAAGTAGGGTTACTGAATCCGGTCGAGGCTAAGCTACCAAACCCTCTTCCAAAGAATCTAGATCATTCAATAAATTGTACATATTGCTCAGGATGTCCGGGGCACGACGCAGAAAAGTGTTGGAGGTTGAAAACAGCTATCCAGGAACTCATCGACACTCGCCGAATTGAGGTCCAGACTCCAGCGGAACCCGACATCAACCGAAATACGCTCCCAACTCATCATGAAGCCAACATGATCGAGATGGTACGGGTAGAAGAGGGACATGAGAAAACCTCTCAGGCCAAGCTCTGACGAGTCGCTCATCCGTAAGAAGGAAGTACAGGATGGGTCGGAAGCAGAAAGGGGAAGTGCAAACAAAGTACCGGGGAGGCCAGAGGGAGTAAAAATAGTTGTACCAGGGGCAGCAACCAAACCCGTCCTAACTGTAGCAGGTGTTCGAATGGATCATTTCATTATCAAGCCAGTGATACAGTTGCCGATAGCTGATAGCAAAGCTATTCCATGGAATTATGATCGAGTCACGACGACTTACAAAGGAAAAGAAGTTAGAGAGGAAGTCTACGAAGCGCAAGGTTTGACCCGTTCAGGGAGATATTTTTCCCCTGCGGAATTGAGGAAGACTAATCCGGCAACACTAAAAAAGCCGGTAACTGACGAAGAAGCAGAGGAGTTCCTGAAAAAGATGAAGCTGCATGATTATTCTGTCTTAGAACAACTGAAGAAAACTCCTGCGCAAATCTCATTGCTTTCCCTATTGATACATTCTGAAGAACACCAGCAAGCCTTGATGAAAGTTTTGAATGAGGCCCGCGTGCCCGACAAAATCTCTGTCAGTCACTTGGAAAAGATCACCAATAGGATCTTCGAAGTAAATCAAATCACCTTCACCGATGATGAGTTGCCTGAGGAAGGCACGGAGCACAACAAGGCTTTATATCTTACGGTAAAGGGTGAAGAGTCTGTGGTTACCAGAGTTCTAGTCGACAATGGGTCCAGTGCGAACATTTGTCCTCCCTCTACACTAAACAAGTTGAAAGTGGATCTCAGCAGGGTACGCAAGAACAGCATATGTGTCCGAGGGTTCGATGGAGGAGGCAAGGCATCGGTCGGGGACATAGTGTTAGTCTTGACAATCGGACTTGTGGAGTTCACCATGGAATTCCAGGTGCTGGACATGGTAGTTTCATACAACCTTCTGATAGGACAACCATGGATCCATGCTGCAAAAGCAGTTCCATCCAGCCTACACCAACTAGTCAAGTTTGAGTGGGATCGACAAGAGATCGTAATCCATGGAGAGAATGATCTACAACCAGGCACCGTCGTCCCCTTTGTTGAGATAGAAGAGGATGTTGGGCCATGGGTATACCAGATCTGCGATGCGGTATCCGTCAACTGAGTTCTAGAGGGGAAATGCGTTCTCAATGATAGAATAATTACTGCATACGTCATGGTGGCTCATGAAATGTTGAGAAACGGTTTCGTACCCAGCAAAGGTTTAGGTGCATCTCTGCAAGGAATCATACAACCGGTATCTGTGGTCGAAAATATGGGAACCTTCGGCTTGGGATTCAAGCCAACACTAGAGGACATCCAGCGAGCCAAGAGGAATAAATAGAAGACATGGGTGCTCCCGAAGCATGTTCCTCGCGTTTCCCGATCTTTTGTCAGGTCCGAAATAAGAAGACATCCGACGACAAAGGTTCCCGGTCCTATGGTCAGGCAGACGAAGAGTTCTTGAGAAGGTTCGAGGACTTATTCTCAGATGTATGCATGTTAGAGGATGGCGAAGGACCCAGCCATGTTGAGATACAGTTTGTGGGATCGAAAGCAAAGTTGAATAATTGGAATGCTACTCCTCTCCCTATCCGGAAGGAGTCTTGGTAGTCTGTTTTGGATTGTTTTCTTTCAAATTTTGTGTGGGGCTATCCCGGAGTAAAATCCATTTGTTTTAGTTCATTTTCTTTTGTTTGGGTATGCAAGCATATTTTCCTTGTATTGTTCCCATTAATGAAATTTTGTTCCCTTTGTTCTTAATTTTGTTTATTTTTCTTTCTTTTACTTTTCTGAGCAGCTTTCTTTCAACTGATCTTAATGATATGGCGTGCGTAAAGATTAATCAACCCAGTGTAGAAAGTCAATCTAGTTTGGAAATAATAACGCATGAAATAAGAAGTGACGAGAGTGAATCGGAATACGGCGATGATGAAGCCGTAGAAGAAATCGGCAAAGAATTAAGTCACTTCGAGGAAAAGCCCAAACCTAATTTAAATGATACTAAGGCTGTTAATCTGGGGGATACGGATGATGTTAAAGAAACCAGAATAAGTGTCCATATCAAACCCAACCTGAGAGAAGAATTGATCAAAACACTCATGGAGTTTAAAGACATTTTCGCGTGGTCGTACGATGACATGCCAGGACTCAGCACCGATCTAGTGGTTCACAAATTACCTACTGACCCGGCATGCCCGCCCGTCAAGCAAAAACTGCGGAAATTTAAGACGGAGATGAGTGTAAAGATCAAGGAGGAAGTAACCAAGCAGTTGCAGGCGAAAGTCATTCGTGTCACTCGATACCCTGATTGGTTGGCTAACGTAGTACCGGTGCCAAAGAAAGACGGGAAGATCAGAGTATGTGTGGACTATCGCAATCTCAACAAGGCGAGCCCTAAGGATAATTTCCCGCTTCCCAATATCCATATCCCGATTGATAATTGCGCCGGGCGTGAGATTGGATCCTTTGTGGACTGCTATGCGGGGTATCATCAAATTTTAATGGATGAAGAAGACGCGGAAAAGACGGCTTTTATCACACCATAGGGAACTTATTGCTACCGGGTAATGCCGTTCGGCCTGAAGAACGCAGGGGCAACATACATGAGGGCGATGACTACGGTATTCCATGACATGATACACAAAGAAATTGAAGTGTACGTGGATGATGTGATCATAAAATCTAGACGTCAAGAAGACCACATAGCCGACCTCGGGAAGTTTTTCCAAAGACTTCGAAGATATGATATCAAGCTCAATCCGGCCAAATGTGCATTCGGGATTCCGTCAGGAAAGTTGCTAGAATTCATCGTCAGCCGACATGGCATTGAGTTGGACCCATCCAAAATCAAGTCCATCCAGGAGTTACCCCCGCCAAAGAATAAAACAGAGGTAATGAGTTTGTTGGGAAGGTTAAATTACATCAGTAGGTTTTTTGCTCAGCTTACAGCAACCTGTGAACCCATATTCTGTCTGTTGAAGAAAGATGTTGCGATAGAATGGACGACAGAATGTCGGGAAGCGTTTGACCAAATCAAAGGGTATCTGTCAAACCCACCCGTACTGGTTCCGCCTGAACCGGGTAGACCCCTAATTCTTTATCTAACGGTCTTGGAGAATTCGTTCGGCTGCGTACTTGGGCAGCATGATCTTACTGGCAGAAAGGAACGGGCCATTTACTATCTCAGTAAGAAATTCACGGTCCACGAGGTTAAATACACTCATTTGGAAAAGACCTGTTGTGCCTTGACTTGGGTAGCCCAAAAGTTGAAACATTATTTGTCTTCTTACACTACTTACCTCATTTCACGTTTGGATCCATTGAAATATATTTTCCAGAAGCCTATGCCTACAGGGGAGGTTAGCAAAATGGCAAATATTACTTACGGAATTCGACATCATATATGTGACGAGGACGGCTATGAAAGCTCAAGCCCTAGCCGATCACTTAGCTGAGAATCCTGTCGATGACGAATACGAACCTTTGAGGACGTATTTTCCAAATGAAGAAGTATTGCAAATTGATGGGTTAGAATTAACCGAGGATCCAGGGTGGAAGCTTTTCTTCGACGGAGCGGCGAACGCAAAAGGAGTCGGAGTAGGGGTTGTGCTTATCTCTGAAACAGGACATCATTATCCTGTTACTGCTCAACTGCGTTTTCATTATACCAATAATATGGCTGAGTACGAGGCATGTATCTTGGGGTTACGATTAGCGGTAGACATGGATGTACAGGACGTCTTGGTCTTGGGAGACTCGGACCTTCTAGTACATCAGATTCAGGGAGAATGGGAAACCATAGATTTGAAGCTTATCCCGTATCGTCAATGTTTGCATGATCTGACCAAGCGTTTTCGATCAGTAGAATTCAGGCATATCCCAAGGATGCATAATGAGGTTGCCGATGCTTTGGCTACGTTGGCATCGATGTTACATCACCCGGACAAGATTGATGTTGATCCATTACATATTCAGATCCGGAATCAACATGCTTATTGCAATATGATAGAAAAAGAGATGGATGGTGAGCCATGGTTTCATGATGTCAAAGAATACCTCAGGTTAGGAATATACCCAGAGCAGGCAACTGGAGATCAAAAGAGATCTATTCGGCGATTGACGAACGGATTTTTCCTTAGTGGAGGGGTGCTGTACAAAAGAACCCTAGATTTGGGATTGTTGAGATGTATAGATGCAAGTCAAGCCACAATAGTGATGACAGATATACACGCCGGAGTTTGTGGGCCACACATGAGCGGATATGTATTGGCAAAGAAGATTCTTCGAGCAGGATGTTACTGGCTCACTATGGAGCATGATTGTATAAGTTTTGTGCGAAGATGCCATCAATGTCAAATACACGGAGATTTGATTTATTCTCCACCGACCGAATTGCATACAATGTCAGCACCATGGCCATTTGTTGCTTGGGGTATGGATGTTATCGGACCTATAGAACCTACGGCTTCCAATGGTCATAGGTTCATTCTGGTAACGATCGATTATTTTACCAAGTGGGTGGAGGCTAAAACCTTCAAATCAGTGACCAAGAAGGCGGTGGTGGACTTCGTACATTCCCACATCATTTACAGGTTTGGAATCCCAAAGATAATCATCACGGATAACGGTGACAATCTTAATAGCGGATTGATGAAGGAGGTATGTCAACAGTTCAATATTACACACCGAAATTCCACACCATATCGTCCCAAAGCAAATGGTGCGGTTGAGGCAGCAAACAAGAATATAAAGAAGATATTGAGGAAGATGGTAGAAGGGTCTAGGCAATGGCATGAAAAGTTACCATTCGCACTGTTGGGTTATCGCACTACCGTCCGGACTTCGGTAGGTGCCACTCCTTACTTGCTGGTGTACGGGACTGAAGCAGTAATACCAGCAGAAGTAGAAATCCCATCCCTCCGAATTGTCGCTGAAGCTGAGATTGACGACGATGAGTGGGTCAAAACCCGATTGGAGCAATTGAGCTTGATCGATGAAAAGAGATTGACAGCAGTATGTCATGGCCAATTGTATCAAAAGAGAATGGCGAGAGCATATAACAAGAAGGTACGTCCCAGGAAATTTGAAGTGGGACAGCATGTGCTGAAGAGAGTTCTACCACATCAGGCCGAAGCAAAAGGCAAGTTCGCTCCAAATTGGCAAGGACCATTTGTTATGACTAGAGTATTATCCAACGGCGCTCTATGTCTAACTGATATTGAGGGAAGATGCACTGATATGGCTATCAATTCTGATGCAGTCAAGAGATATTATGTGTAATTCTTTAATGTATTTGTCAACGTTTGGTTTCGTTTGTTTGTATTCGGCATTTTTCGGAGAATGAAATGACAGAGGCAATTTTCCTACTACCCAAACACTTTAACCCTTGTTTTCCCCTTTGAGCCTTAATTATTCTTTCATATACCCTCTTTTGGAATCCTCAAGGAAGATGTATAACAAAATAGATAAAGAAACAAAGAAAAGACACAAGAAAAAGTGAACTACGTTCGACCTGATTCCTCAAGAAGGATACGTAGGCGCCACACGGCTCGGTCATAGTAAAATAAAAATCAAAGATTCCCCAAGCAACAAAACTGGGGTAGAAGTCATGTTTCATTTGAAAAGATAGTGTGGATTCCAAAAGTTGTAATGAGCTACCCGTTGAGGATAAATCCCTTTGCTATAGCCTCACACACAAAAACCACATTAATGACCAGAAAGACCTCTCGATCAGTATTTGAGAAATGCCAAGTCATGCGAATGAAAGCCAAGAATGACACTCCGATCCTCGACTGAATCCAGGACTCACCAGCTGAAAAGGGATAGCCCTCTAGAGGGAATCTCGTGGATAATACCCCAGCCCACCACAGGGAAAGAAAGCAAAATGAGAGAGTCTTAACGGTGAAAACCCTTGCGGGCACCTTAAGGCGAAGAAAGCTGAGAGAAATAAAATAAGAGAGTCTTATGGTGAAAACCTTTACAGGCACCCTAAAGCGACGAGAGGTCGAGAGAAATGAGAGAATCTCATTAGTGAAAACCCTATGAAGGGCACTATGAGGTGACAAGGTGAGATGGTTGCAAGGTGTCTGCGTGAGACGAGGTTGGGACATTCATTTACTTCTAGCAAAACGAAGCCGTCAGAAAAATGATTGACATAAATAGACTGGTTAGATTAATCTCAAAGGCATGACATAACCATTGGATCGGTTATACATTCTGATAAGTTTTTCCCGGTTTTGAGTTCAGAAAAGTTTTCCCTTTTGTCTTTTGCGGTCAACATTCTTTATTTCATTTTTATCTATCATTTTTCTCTCTTTTTAAAGATTTTTATGTTTATGTCGAAAAATTGACTTTTCAAAGCTTACTACCAAGTCTTCCAAAGAGGTACAATGAAGATGAATAGGCGTGGAACAAGGCAATAAGGCAAAAGACGTTCCGATATTAAGATTAGAACGACAGGTTGATTGGAAGGTTTAGAGGCATTATGGAGTAGGGCAGACACATATTACACATCCAGAAGATAGTTTCTCACAACAGATCATCGACTAAGAGGGTCGGACCACACTGAAGTTTGGAATAAAAGGAGAGATGAGAGATCATCTTTGGAAAGAGCACCATCCCCAGAAAGTATCAACGTCGTCCCCAAAGTTCGAGGAAGGCAAAGCAGCTAAAGAGAAAAGGAAAATTTCCCCAGCAAGAGCGGCATGACCACTCACTGTGTTTTGAAACTAACAATTTTTCTTTGATTTAAAGCAGGAAAATAGGGTTCGTCGGCGGAAAGGCATGCCACATAGAAGGTTATCAAACTGCGCAGAAAATTTTCTCCTATTGCGAAAATTTTCTTGAAAGCAAATACCCAGTGGATAAGGACAGAAAGCAACACAAGATTTTGGGAAGAAAAAATATACCAGCTTCGAGCGGAGTAGTTTTGAAAGATGCCAGACAACACGAGGAAGTGATCTTTGAGCCTGGTACCATCCCCAGCAGTTCTTGGAGAAATGAAACACTGATTTCGAGATTTCCCCAGCAACATTATATCCCATAAGTTTTTCAAGGAAGCAAAGCGTGAGTCCCGAAGGAGGTTTGGAAAGAGGATAAAGGAAAAGGGATTCCCCTCCAGGGTAATCCTCAGTTAATGACATTTCAATCCCCAGCAAGCCCGGGAGAGAATAAAGGTTGAAGGAAGTAGAAAAAGAGGAAATAAAGAATACTTCCCCAGCAGCATTATCTCCAGCAGGTGAGTAAACAGTTCCGAAGATATCCCCAGCAGTCAAAGAAAAAATAACATGACCCAGGATGAAAGCAATCCCGAAACAAGGTAATTCAGAAGAAAGGGTGGCCTAAGAATCGATGCAGGAAGAATAAAATGGTACAGGAAGCAAAGGAAGGCGATCTAGTTTTGAAGTTGTAGTTGAAGTCAGGGAGCCCGCCTGAAGAATGAAGTGGCGATTTATTTTGAAGTTAGTTGAAGTCAGGGAGCCCGCCTGAAGAATGGAGTGGCGATTTATTTTGAAGTTGTAGTTGAAGTCAGGGAGCCCGCCCGAAGAATGGAGTGGCGATTTATTTTTGAAGTTGTAGTTGAAGTCAGGGAGCCCGCCTGAAGAATGGAGTGGCGATTTAGTTTTGAGTTGTAGTTGAAGTCAGGGAGCCAGCCTGAAGAATGGAGTGGCGATTTAGTTTTGAGTTGTAGTTGAAGTCGGGGAGCCCGCTTGAAGAATGGAGTGGCGATTAATTTTGAAGTTGTGGTTGAAGTCAGGGAGCCCGTCTGAAGAATGGAGTGGCGATTTAGTTTTGAAGTTATAGTTGAAGTCAGGGAGCCCGCCTGAAGAATGGAGTGGCGATTTATTTTGAAGTTGTAGTTGAAGTCGGGGAGCCCGCCTGAAGAATGGAGTGGCGATTTAGTTTTGAGTTGTAGTTGAAGTCGGGGAGCCCGCTTGAAGAATGGAGTGGCGATTAATTTTGAAGTTGTGGTTGAAGTCAGGGAGCCCGTCTGAAGAATGGAGTGGCGATTTAGTTTGAGTTGTAGTTGAAATCAGGGAGCCCGCCTGAAGAATGGAGTGGCGATTTAGTTTTGAGTTGTAGTTTGAAGTCAGGGAGCCCGCCTGAAGAATGCAGTGGCGATTTAGTTTTGAATTGTAGTTGAAGTCAGGGAGCCCGCCTGAAGAATGGAGTGGCGATTTAGTTTTGAGTTGTAGTTGAAGTCTGGGAGCCCGCCTGAAGAATGGAGTGGCAATTTATTTTTCGAAAGTTGTAATGGAAGTCAGGTACCCGTCTGAAGAAAGGAATGGCGATTTATGATTAGAATTTGTCGATAAAGTCATAAGCTCGCCCGAAAAGCAGAATGACGTCTCAGTTTCTAAGATTTGATAAGGAAAGTGAAGAACCGGAAAGTGACACAGGGTAACGGAAATCCCCAGCATGAATCCAAGTTCGTAATCAAAAGGAAGGCAACAAGGATCAGAAAGACAGGTTCGGACTTCGAAGGAGAATAGTTCGAAGATCACAAAGAAGGGACCAATGGTCGGAGTTCGGCAATCAAGATGGGCCGAGATAACAATTGTCAGAGGAGAAGAAGCATGTGAAGAAACATCAGAGCCAGCAGGATGGCAAAGAACATGACAAGATCAAGTTGAAAAGATAGATAAGAATTTGCAATACTGTAACTTAGTCTAGCTTCATATTTTTCGTTTAGCACGGTGTAATAAGGAGATCAGTTAAGCAGTGGCATCAGCAACAACAGCAGTAACAGCAAAATCACAGCAGTCATGGTAGTCCCAGCTACCAAAACTTCCCGAACTATATTGACCTGATTCATTTTTAGCCAGAGATATGTAGGAGACCTTCGGAAGCAAAGGTTCGGTCAAACTTTTTCAAAAATGTTTCATACGGAGTGCTCAAACGGGCAAACATCGCTCGTATCCGCTCACTTATCTTTGCACGAAAACTCTTCATGTTTCCGCGCAAAGAGGGGCAGCTGTGAGCACGTGATTTTTGCCCTATAAGAGAAATACTCCCAAAAATTCAAAATAAAATAATTTTGTGTAGTTTGCAATTATTGTGGATTTTGTGTTATTTTTCTTTTATTATATTTATTTATGCGTTCGTGTTTATATGTCTAAATTATCCAAAAATATAAAAATACAAAAATATATTGCATTTGTATATAAAATTCATGTTTGGAATTTAGAGCAATTAAGTTTGTTTACGAAAATAAAAAATAACAAAAAAATATGTATTTTTCACATTTATAGTATTTAATGTCAATTGTGTGATTTTTTGTTTAATATGATGTTTAATTATTTGTGATAATTGTTAATTAGAGTTAATTAATATTTTGGTCAAGAATTAATTTAGGATTGTTTTTTGTAATATAATTTAGAGTTTAGTTTTAATAATTAAGAAACAAAGAGAAAGAAAATAGGAGAGGGAAATTAGATTGGGCCAAATCCAATTTCAACATAACAAGGGCCAAACAAAATACCCCAAAACCATTCCCTTACCCAGTCCAATAACCCGTATTAGACCCAACCCGTCACCAAACCGGATCGCTCCATTACCCCTTTTTAAATCTGAGCCGTTGGTTGGTATAATCCAACGGCCCAGATTAAAACATTAATATCAATACCCTAAAAACCCTCTACCCGTCTCAAACCCTAGAACCCCCGCCTCTTCGTCTCTCAGAGGCGATGAAACGCCGCCGCCCGCACCGTATTCCGCCGGCCGGAAATCGCTTCCACCGGCGGCGTTCATCCAAACACCTCCATTTTTACAACAAATAACCCCCATCACACCCTTAACCCAAATCCGCAAACCCCTTACCTCAAATCAACCTCTAACTTCTCGGATCTTTGATTGAAGATTCGAGCCAAACTCAAACATGTCCCAATCCAATCCAAATCGATACCATACCCTCACTAGACCTCCATCACCCTTGAACCATCCTCAGTTTGGTTCGAATCCAACCCTAAAGCCCCGAACCCCAAATCGACCCTCATGAACCCTAAATTCAAAATTAGAGATTCCGTCCAAAATTAAAAATATTTGAAGTGTAATAGACTTTAATTAAGATGTTTTCGTTTGAGAACATCTCAATTAAAGTCCGTTCAACTTCAAAAATTGCAATTTCGAGTCCAAATGGTCGCACAGATTCTGATTTTTTTTTTGAGGTATTTATTTCTTCTACCCTATATTCTTTGTATTAATTGTGTGTTGAATATGTTAATTTTGTCATTTTTTATCTTTTCTGTTTTTAATTCTGTTTCATCTTTCTTAAACGACCTTTTATTTGGTCAAATTTCTTTGTTATTGTTAATTATATGTGTTATATGTTGTGGTCAATTCAACGAGTGTCGTCGAATAGTCAGTTTCACAATTCTTTTGCTTTTACCCGCGACTTATGAATCACTGTCGCCGATTGGTTGTTGTCGATTATACGTGTTGTAATCAACTAATCGAATGTCGTCGCTTAGTTTCTCACAAGTTTGATTGGTAGAAAGATGTGGCAGTGAACTTGAATGTGAACTTGATTGGAAATTGCCTTGGTTTGATAGTTATAATTGAACTTAATTTCAAACTATTTGAACCAAATGGAAGCCATGTGATAATCAGACATGCCTGATTCAGCCTGGCATTGATAATAAAATAAAATAATTTTATAAGGAAAAGGGACTGTCAGGGAATTTTTTGGTCAGAAATTAGTTTGTTAAATTCTTTTGAATGCTCTTAAGAGCTGGAAAATGAAAACACATGGGGGTGATCAAAATGGAAAAAGGGATGCATGTGGAAGGCAATGAATGGGTTTTATCTTAGTTTAAGGAGGCTGCCTGGTTCTTCTTGGTCTATAAAAAGGACTGGACTGAAAACAGAGGAGGGGGAGTTCATTAGAGATTGAGAGTTTAAGGGATACTCACGGAGAGAGCTTAAAAATAGGAGAGCAATAGAGGTTACAAAAACAGAAGAAAAAAAAAGAGTGATAGGGAGAGATTTTGGGTCTGTTTTGGGGTTTTTAATCGCTGCCATAGTTAAAACCGACTGGGCTCGAGTCATTCACTTCCTAGGACTGTTGTTTTAGGATTCTAAGCTGATATTTGAAACTATTACTGGATTTTCCTGGGGTTACTGTTTAATTGCTGATTTGCCGTGTTTGGGTTGGAAGTTTTCTACTGAAACTGTTTGGCCGAGACTGGTATGTTGAATCTGCTTTGTTGTGTCAGCTGAGATTTTTCTGTTGAAATTGTTTGGCCGAGATTATTCTGCTATGTCTGTTTTGCTGTGCCTTTGCTGTTTTGCTGGGATTACCGTTGGTTGCTGTTATTGTTGTTGTTCGCTGTTAGTTTGTCGAGGGTTATTGCTGACTTTGCCCCCATTTCTCGGTTTTCAAATTCCAGGTACGCTATTGAGCTCGTTATGGTTTAACCCAAACATTTGAAGTAAATTGAAGTCACAAAAAGAAGCGCTTCTGTTTAGTTTAAAAAACCACTGGAAGTGTATTGAACCTAAACTGTGTTTGTAATTAATAGGGACTGATGGACTGTTATTCATATTATGTAATTTAGCAGAATGTAATTCATTATTGTGCTAGTTGGATACATTCATATATTATGGAAAGAGTAGAAAAATATTGCCTTGGGTTTATGCCTATTAGTTTTCTATTTCGATTGCGGGGATTATGTTAAAAGCAGAAATTGCTCTAGCATTGGTCTAGTAACACGAGCTTGAAACATATATAAGTAACATCGGGAAGCTATCAGTATTGGTCTAGTAACGTGAACTGGATATTAGCATTGCCTTCGAGTCTTGTTTAAGGTATATTCGGAAGTCAAAAGACATGCAGTAGATAGATAAATAGAACATGGAAACTGAAATTTCACATGGCTAAAGTGTCATTAGTTTGGGTATCTGTATATTATTATAATGATTGTTAACATTATTGGAATTAAACTCTCTTAGTGCCAATAGCCATTGGGCTTGATCCATCTGATTTTGTATTTAACTCGTTGCTAGCCTATTGGCTTGAATAACTCGGCAGACGGCTCAGGATTAGAGCCCAAGTGATATGCGGGTTGCCATTCCTTATGGCCTTGCCGTACGTATCATATCCAAGCCCAAAGATGAATGGAATTTGAATACGATTAAGAAAAGGTTAATTGTTAAGACTGTTATGTTAATTAATTAGGATGACTTTGTGATTAGAGACAAATAATATAGAGGATCATAGTCGCTTAAGGATATCCTTAAATTGAAATAAAACGTGAGATGAGCCTCTCCGTATTAAACACACCTTTGCGGGGCCCTTAAATAATTAGCTATCTAAAATATTTAGACTTCGGGTCCGACCGCGTAGCGAATTTTGCGGTGTTTCTCAAAGATAATAACGCGTTAGTAGCTTTAGGCGCGATTTTAATAATTTTACCTTCTTAAATACGGGTGTGCATTTCATGCGTCCAAATTTAAATCCCAAAATGTTGAATAAGTATGTGTCGAGGATCCGGGTGCATTTCATGTGACGTGATTCGAAACATATTTTTTAGGCGACGTTCTCTTTCATAAATAATAATAATAATAATAAAAGCGGTAAAGGGATATTAATTTGCATTAAGTACATAACTGTTAAAATCAGATAAATAAGCCGAATATGATAGTTAAGCGACCGTGCTAGAACCACGGAATTCGGGAATGCCTAACACCTTCTCCCGGGTTAACAGAATTCCTTATCCGGATTTCTGGTTCGTGGACTGTTAAACAGAGTCATGCTTTTCCTCGATTCGGGATTCAATCGGTGACTTGGGACACCATAAATCTCCCAAGTGGTGACTCTGAATTAATTAAATAAATCCCGTTTCGATTGTCCTTTATTTGGAAAAACTCCATCGCACCCTCACGGGTCTGCGAAAAAAAGAGGTGTGACACTGGCAGTTGCATAGCTCGACGTGGGTAAAAGAACTCAGAACTTACGCAATGAATTGGGAGAAAGAGTTTGTGATGTGTTCTATCGTGGTTTGAAAGTGAGTATATTCCTGTTGGTATGCGAAGTTGGGAATGTGTAATGTGTTTTCTTCTATATGGGATCATGAAGGTCCTTGACTAGTTAAGTGCGTCGATGTTTGCGGCGTAGGAAAGGGATAGAAGTTCCATGTTATCTTAGTGTGGTATGGTATATGCTATGTGTTATGGAAAGTTGATAATGGCATGTTCAAGGTTTTGAGATCAGTTCATAATATATGGGATTTCAAAAAAAAATTATTGAGCAGCGCAAGCAGCTGCAGGTGATCTAAGAATCAATCTTTCTGGTGATTAAAAAAAATGATATTGCCATTCTAGTTATTTGGCATGGTATATGGTCAAAAAGGGACAATGTGCTATAAACTGATAATATCTAGTGGTATGGTGGTATTCTCTTGTTGGATCGACTGTGATGATTGAGTTGGTGATGGCACAGGGAAATTTCTGAATGACTCTCGTGGTATGAATGGATGCTTGATGTGTGCTATGTATTCGTACAGTGTGGAGTGTGGAATCAGGCACAGTGAATCGTGTGTTATATAGGCGATGAGGACTAGAAGTTCTCGTAATCCGCCTATGCAGTGATTGTATATCGTGTGTATCGGCACCGTTTAGCTATCATTGAAGTTGGAAGCCCTAGTGGCTCTCCCTTAGCTCGATATAATGAATTAGAGTTACGATACTTGATTTCAGACTGGTTGTCATAAGTTAGGTCGTCTAGACTAATGTGATATGGACTATGTCAGAAATGGAACAAATTGCTTAGGAGAGTGCATCAGAGTATGCTCCAGCAGGGTAGTTGTACTCAGGACCAGCGGGCGGCTGGTAGGTATTGCTTTGTCAATTGGGCCTTCGTGGCGGATATCAGTGCAGAGGTTTCTACTATTGATTCAGTTCCGGTATTGGGGAACTTTGTAGGATGCGTTTCTTGTGGCCGAGCTTGAGGCTATATATATGTTTATTGTAATGAGCAATTTGACTCGGTGTGCATTTCTTTTTGTGAGAGTTTTGCATGGATTGGGTGGCACTCCGCCACGGGTTATTTGGATCGGGTGGCACGCTGCCACAGGTATGGTATTTGGATCGGGTGGCATGCCGCCACGGGTATGTCATTTTGAGCAGGTTGCACGCTGCAACCGTGTAATATGGAGCATAGTTTTTTTTTCCTATGGGTTACCTTGCGTACTATACTTCCTAGTCTCTGAGGAAAGTCAGTGTTGGGTGTCGCTCGGCAAATGGTGCATCGGTTGTGTCCTTACAAGATTTGATGGCGTATATTAATTGTTTCACCGTGGGTAAGATTGATTGCTTGAGTTCAGACCTAGATCTGTGCGTGGCTGACTGTTTTGAGCATGATGAGATGACTTGAGGTGCTTCATGGGTAATAGTGTTTGGATGGAATCATAAGTTGTGGCAAGGCCATATGATGTTATGACCTTTCGAGGAGAATTCGGGTACTCTATTTCTATAATGCGAGACTGGATCTCAGTCATATGTTAAGATGGTACGGAGGAATTGAATTACAGCTTTTGTGTTTGAGTTAGTTGTCATGATTTGAGTATGTTTAGACGTTTCTTATTGGAGCCTGTGTTGTGCTCATCGTGGCTTTGGCCGGTGTTGAGGTGTCATATCACTAGTGCGGTGTGTTATAATCGAAATGATCGTTGGAGCCATTAATGAGTGCGGGCATATATGATTTCAGTTGGTTAGAAATGTAATATCGAGGTTTGGCTCCAAAATCTATTATGGTATTAGTTAAAAGGGAAACGGAATCAAGCATGGATGACCTGAGAAATGGATTTGATATATCGCGCGTTCCAGCTGCCGTGGGCAGTATATGAAGATATCGGAACAAGACTTTAGCTAACGAGAAAGGTTCTTCATTAATATTTGGTTATCGTGAGAATTTGTTGCGATTAGAGGCCATCGTCTCGAGTGATTGGGTTTTTTGGTACATCATAAGATCTCACCCGGAGTGGCGAGTATGGGCTATTACAGTTGGTTCGGGTGTATTCTGAGTATAGATGTGGGAGTCAGATTTGGTATATGCTTTCGAAAGTGCAATGTGGTCTATGGTTCAGATGGACTGCAGAAGTTTAGCTATATTGTGTTATCGAGCTTATGATTGATAGCCTGACGTGGTACCGCCCCGAATATATGCTTGGCAAGGTCATTCAGCTATTGGGTTGCTTCTAGTACAACTGTTGGTACGCTCGAGGACGAGCGTTTGTTTAAGTTGGGGAGAATGTAACGACTCGGCCCGTCGTTACGGGAATAACCACCCTGTTACCTCGTATTTATATGTTTCCTGCTTTTATATCGGTGTTAGAGTCTATCGGGTGAGTTAGGAGTAATTCTGGTTGAAAACGAGGCAAATAGCCTTTTGGAAGGGAGCTTGAATATGGAAAGTCAACCTAGAGTTGACTATTTAGTTAGAGGGCTCGGAATCGGATTCTGATAATTTGGTTAGTTTTGGGAGGTGATTTGTGACTTAGGGGAGCAATCGGAATTTAATTTGGAGGTCCGGTGTAGAAACAGGCTTGAATTGGCTATGATTGAATTTTGGTGTTTTGATGTTATTTTTTGTATTTTGAGAGTTCAGCTAAGTTTGCATGATCATATGTGACATGTTAGTATGTTTGTATGCGGTCTCGAGGAGCTTGGGTGAGTTTCGGATAGGTTTGGATTGCGTTGTGCTCATTTTTCTTATGCTTCGACATCATTTCTTCAAGCATAAATGATATCATATTGAACCCATGAGCTCCTATTACTGTTTTGAATCAAGCATTAGATCCGTATCGTAATTACGGACCCGTATCAAAAAGAATCATCGAATTTGGGCATCATATGAGGATTTTATGGCCATTTTACTAAAGTTGCCCAGATTTTTCAGGTTACTGACGAAACTGCCCCAGACGGCGTATTAAAAACCTGCATTATTTGCAAATCTTAAAACCTATATATCTCCTTCATTATAAGGTCAAATTGAGTGATTCAAAATCCTAAATTCATTAGAATTTCACAAGGAATCCATTGGGAGTAGTAAAACGCGTGAACAGTATAACTATAATGAGCAGGTCGAGTTTTCTTCCAATTTTGGAACGGGAAGAAGCTTCTGAGGTGATTATTAAGAGAGAAATCAATGGATAATCGGTGGAAGTAAGTTTCTTGACTCAAAAATATAATTTTATGTTAGAATCAACACCAAAATTCCTGAAATTGGTAGAATTTGTGAAGAAGCAGGGCCTAAATCATGAAAACGAATTTTTGGGTTTTGAAAGGCCATTCGAACTCCGATTTTGATAAATTTTATATGCACGGACTCGTGGCGAGACGAGGAATCCGTTGGTATAATTTTAGGAATTTTTGGAGAAGTGGTGCCCGGGGCTTGAGTTTTTCTAACTTCGTGAATTATTGTATTTTTCGAGTAATTTTGATTGGGTTATATTTTTTTTACCCATATTTATGTTATTATTGTGGTTTTGGCTAGATTTGACGCACGAGGCAGCAAATTTGAAGGGAAAAGGTATCGCGGACGAGTCTACGGCCGGCTAGAGGTGAGTAGTTAGTGTATATGATAGCCTGAGGGTTCGAAACCCCGGATTAGCACATTATGACGCTAGTAGGGAGTGGCTCGCACCCCGTGGCAGGTGCGGGATTGATTGTGACTGGGGATTGAGACTTAGTCCATCCCGGATGTGAATAATATGCTATATGCGGTTGAAACGCACATTGTGTTTGATATAATTGTGGGCTGTAAGCCGTGTTTGGGGCCTTGTGCCGACCTGTGGTATCCCTAGGGGATAGTTATATATGTGAGAGCTATACTTGCTTAATCACGGACCTCAGTCGTTGTTTGAAATCACAGTATTGAATTGCTAAGTCACATGTTTTGTAAAAATTAAATAAAAGTTAACGTATTTTCATAATTAATGAAAGGGAACCTGGAAATAAATAATTTAAGATGTTGTGTGACTTATATGATTGTTGTGGACTGAGGATGGATCGGGTTGCACGCCGCAGCGGTTGATATGATACGAGGATCGGGCTGCACGCCGCAGCGGTATTGCGCTTGGGCTGTAGGAGCCCCTCCGGAGTCTGTACACACCCCCAGTGAGCGTCGTCGACATTAAATGGTTCGGGCTACACGCCGTAGCAGTTATGTGCATTTCATTGCATCTTTATCTGTGATAATTGTATTGTACTGTTGTTGCTAGTTCGTAGGAGGATCGGAATGTAGTTTAGCTTCATTTTGTGGTATTATGTGGATTTCTTGCTTTCAGCTACTCGTATATATTTATTACTCACTAAGTACTTAGTACTCACCCCTACTCCCTGCACCTTTGTGTACAGATTCAGGTACACAGGAGGGATAGACGAGCACTCCAGCGTTTATCAGTATTTATCCGAGTTGCTGAGGTAGCTGCTGGCGTTCGCAGGACCTGGCTACTCTTCTTATTCTAGTTTTCCTTTGTATATAAATTATTCAGATTTGAGTATTTGGTTTAGATATTGTTATCCGATCATGTTTAGAGGCTCTAGACTCGTGACCCTAGATCTTTGGGTGGTTATTCAGTTTAGCTTTATTGTTGATAATAATATCCAGGTAATTGATTTGAGCTTAATGCTCGGGATGAGAGGGTAAATGGTCGGGCTTGCCTAGCAGTTGTGTTGGGCTCCATCGCGATCGGGATTGGGGTCGTGACACCATTGTTGCCTTCTTTCTCACTTCTGAACTTGGATTTGTACTGGGGATCTTATTATGCGTACTTCTGCCTTTGTGGAGGGTCGCTGGTTTCAAGACCTGCGATGTAAAAACTGAAAAATATTCCTCTTGTTATACATGTGGGCGCCTATTTGCTAAGATACAAAAATTGTATTTCCTTGTTATGCAGGTGGGCGCCTAATTTCTAAGACATGAAATGTATTCCCTCGTTATACAGGTGGGCGCCTAATTTCTAAGACATGAAATATATTTCCTCGTTATACAGGTGGGCGCCAAATTTCTAAGATATGAAGAGTATTCCCTTGTTATACAGGTGGGCACCTAATTTCTAAGATATAAAAATGTATTCCCTCGTTATACAGGTGGGCGCCTAATTTCTAAGACATGAAATGTATTCCCTCGTTATACAGGTGGGCGCCTAATTTCTAAGATATGAAAAAGTATTCCTTTGTTATACAGGTGGGCGCCTAATTTCTAAGATATGAAAATGTATTCCCTTGTTATACAGGTGGACGCCTAATTTCTAAGATATGAAATGTATTCCCTCGTTATATAGGTGGGCACCTAATTTCTAAGATATGAAAATGTATTCCCTTGTTATACAGGTGGACGCCTAATTTCCAAGATATGAAAATGTATTCCCTGGTTATACAGGTGGGCGCCTAATTTCTAAGATATGAAAATGTATTCCCTGGTTATACAGGTGGGCGCAAATTTCTAAGATATAAAAATGTATTCCCTCGTTATATAGGTGGGCGCCTAATTTCTAAGATATGAAAATGTATTCCCTTGTTATACAAGTGGGCGCCTAATTTCTAAGATATGAAAATGTATTCCCTTGTTATAGAGGTGGGCGCCTAATTTCTAAGATATGAAAATGTATTCTCTCGTTATGCAGGTGGGCGCCCAATTTCTAATATATGAAAATGTATTCCGTCGTTATACAGATGGGCGCCTAATTTCTAAGACATGAAAAGCATTTGCTTGTTTCCTCGTTCAACCGAGAAAATTTTTTGACAATGACAGAAAATTTTCTGCCCCAGTTTGTGTGACTTTCCTTGTGGCGTATCTTCCTGCCATTACCAACCTTTATTTTCTTGTAAGACTAAAGAAAATTTTGTTAGTTTTAAAAACATGGTGAGTAATCTTGACACTCCTGCCGGGGACTATTTTTTTTTTTCTTTTTCTTCTATCTTTCTTGCTATGTGCCTCCCAACTGGTTGAGGATAATATTACTTGCTGGGGATGATTTCTCTATTGGGGATGGACTTTCCATTCATCTGTTTCCCTCTCTCTTGCTTCAAAACACTATGGGGGAGTCTTTTCAACTCCAAACCACTCTCTTCACAAGTTACTCCATCCTTCAATACTACAAGGGATAAGATGTTATTAGATGCGGGTACTGGGATCATTTCGCTGTGCATGGATTTTCCTTTTCTTATTCCCTTTTCCGTGTAGTCTAACCATCTTAGAACTTGGTCAGTGGTCCATCGGAGTTCTGTTTGGGGTTTTATGGGAACTCGATCTATAAGTTCCTCAACCATTACTTTCCAGTTTTTCTCCCCATTTCCCTTTGTAATATCTCGGCGACTGGTAGTAGACTTTGAAAAATCTTTCTTTCAAATATAAAGAAAACAAATTTCTGGAAAAGCCTTTTAGACAAAGAGATGAAAAGATAGAAAAATAGAAAAATATTTCTGAACAATATGCCGGGAAAAGAACAGAAAAAAACTTATCTTGTGGTATGACTGTTCCCAACGATCATGTCGTGCATTCCGCATTAATCGACCCAGTCTATTTGCATCAATCAAACTTTCTGATGGCCCCATTTGCTCGGGGTAAACAGATGCGCAACTCTTTGCCAATATGGATCCTTTCCACCAAACTCATCCTGTCGACTCATAGCACCCTTCAAGGGGTTTTCACTAATGAGACTCTCTCATTTCTCTCAGTTTACGTCGCCTTAAGGAGCCTGTGAAGGTTTTCACCCTAAGACTCTCTCATTTTAATTCATCTCAACTTACGTCGCCTTACAGTGCCTATGAAGGTTTTCACCGATAAGATTCTCTCATTTTATTTTTCAGTTGGGGATTAGAGTGCTACTGATAAGATTCTCTTTGTTGAGAATTCTTTCAGCTCGTGATCCTTTTCAGTCGAGGACCAGTGTATTACCCTAAGCTCTCATCTTCCTCTCCTGACACTTATTAAACAATGATCGGGAGGTCTTTTGGACATAAGATGGGGGTTTTGTGTGGGTAAGAAAAAGAAAAGATTATCAAGAAATTTAAAGTAACTTGATGAGTAAAATAATACAACTCTTGGAACCCCAATTTCTTAAAGGAAATATAACTTCTGCCCCAGTTTTTCTTGCTTGGGGATTTTTGAATCGCATGACATTTGTCACATTGCGACCGAGCCGTGAGGCGCCTACGTATCCTTTATTGAGGAATCAGGTCAAACGTAGTTCACTTTTGCTTTCTTGTGTTTTTCTTATCATCATTTTCATCATCATTTTTTTTTTCTTTTTATCTTTAACGATTCCAAGAGAGGGGTATGAAACAAAATAATTAAGGCTCAAAAGGGTAAACAAAGGTTGAAAGTGTTTGGATAGAAGAAAGAACTGTCTCCATCATTTCATTATTCAATAAGCACCAAATACAGACAAACGAGCAAATAATTATCATGATCAAGGAAATTACACATAATATCTCTTGACTGCATCAGAATTGATGGCCATATCAGTGCTTCTTCCTTCGATATCTATCGGACATAAAGCGTCATTGGATAACACCCTGGGCACAGTATAAGGTCCTTGCCAATTTGGGGCGAACTTGCCTTTTGCTTCAACTTGGTGCGGGAGGATCCGTTTCAACACTTGATGCCCTACTTCAAATTTTCTGGGGTGCGCCTTCTTATTGTATGCTCTCGCCATTCTCCTTTGATATAATTGGCCATGATATATTGCTGCTAATCTCTTTTTATCGATTAAACTCAAATGTTCTAGCCGTGCTTTGACCCATTCATCATTATCAATCTCGGCTTCAGCGACAATTCAGAGAGATGGAATTTCAACCTCCGCTGGTATTACTGCTTCAGTTCCATATACCCACAAGTAAGGAGTTGCACCTACCGAAGTTCGGACAGTAGTGCGATTACCCAATAATGCGAATGGCAGCTTTTCATGCCATTGCCTAGACCCTTCTACCATCTTTCTCAATATCTTTTTTTGTATTCTTGTTTGCTGCTTCAACAGCGCCAGAGTGAAATTACGGTGTGTAATCTTGAATTGTTGATGTGAGCACGTGATTTTTGCCCTACATGAGAATTACTCCCAAAAATGCAAAAAACATAAAATAGTTTTTGTGTTGTGCGTGATTTTTTGTGATTTTTGTGTTATTTTTCTCTTATTATTTGCATTTTTTGTATGTGCATGTCTATTTATTTAAATTAATATAAAATACAAAAATATGTTGCATTTTTGCACATAAAATTCAAGTTTACAATTAACAGTAATTAAGTTTGTTTTATGAAAATGAAAAATTCACAAAATAATGTATTTTTTGCATTTTTACCATTTGTTGTACAATTGTGTGATTTTACTTTTGGTATTTGATTATGTGTGTTTAATTGTTATTGGAGGTTAATTAATACTTTTGATAATTTAATTTTTTGTTTTATAATTTAGTTTAGGATTTTTAAAATCTAGTTTGAAATGAATTAGGAAAATAAAAGAAGGAAAAGAAAGGAAAATGGACTAAAAATCGGAAATAGATTAAAAGCCACAAACCAAATTAATCCAGCCCAAATTTTACCCCTTTTACTCGGCCCAGTCTAGTACCCGGTTTAAACCCACCTCATTGAACCGAAACGACCCCATTTTTATCAAGAGACTGATCTTGTCCGTTGGATTCTTATGATCCAACGGTTGAGATTAAACATTCATTTTAATCTCCCAAAAACCCCCTAAACCCCTCATACCCGTCTCATTTCATCTCTCTCACACCAGAGAAGACCAGCCGACCTCCGCCTCATTCCACCGCCCATCGCCTACCGGAAATCGCCTCACGGCAGTTCTGGTAGGCCAATGACCACCATTTTTTCACCATGGAACCTCCAAGACCCCTTCTTTCAAACCCCGAGTACGGTTAACCTCGAATCACCCTGGGTCACCTCGAATCTTCGTTTGAAGATTCGAGCAAAACTTGAATCCACTCCGACCAAGCCCAAACTCACACCTTATCGTCCCCTAGCCTCCCTCTCACCTTAATCAACTTTATTTTTGTTCGAATCTAGCCCTAACTGTTTGAACCCCAAATCAAGATTTCAAGAACCCTAAAAATCCGAACTTTGGGTCTTTGTTTAAATTCAAGAGAAATTGAAGTCTAATAGAAATTAATTGGGATGTTTTCATTTGAAAACATCTCAATTAAAGTCCATTAGATTCCAAAATTCAAGTCCAAGCTCAAACGGCCCGGATTCTGTTTTGATTTTTTTTCACTTCGAGGTATTCTTTCTTCTCTTTTCTCCTATCTTTGTTTTCTTATTAGTTTTAATTCGCGTTTGTTATTTTACCCTTCTCGATTTTCTGCCTCCCTCCCTCAAAGACCCTTTATTTGGTAAATTATTTTTTTGTTTCGCGTATTTGATTGTGTATGTTGTAGGATAGATATTCGCTTTGATTAGCGTCGTCGAATAATTAGATTTGTATTTTTTCTGTTTTGTCCGAAAACCATGAATTACTGGTATTATTCGTCGATTTGTTGTTTGTCGATTCTCACGTGTTGTGATCGACTTAACGAATGTCATCGTTTAAATTCGCGAAATTGTTGTTTGAAATCCCGGGCAGTGGGTCATTGTTGTTTGAATTGAATTGATTTGATAGTTTGTGTTTGTTGGTTGATTTTGGTTGTTGAGTTAGCTACTGAGTTGGTTATAGTTGTATAATTCTTATTAGTATTAATCAAGTAATGGTCATATTTCAGTTGATTTCTTTACATTTTTTCGGTTTAAGATATAGAACAGAATAAGGGATTTAAGGTTTGGGATTTAAAAATTTATGAAAAATGTGAGTTGGTCTGTCAGCTTGGGAATCTCAGATTAATTAAGAAGGAGTTTTCAGTTGTTTTAGCACCTTTTGCTAGTGGAAAACCAGAAGTAACATGTGATTCAAATTAAATGAATTAAAATTTCAGGTTGCCCATACCAATTTAGTTTAATAATGAAAAGTGGTTTTTGTCAGTAGGTTATGATAGAAGAACATGTTGCTATTAGGCTGGAAAGTGGAAAACACAGAGGGAAGAACATGGCCCTTTTGATTTAAAAAAGAAGGGAAAGGGTTTGCAAGGCTGGCTTTCAGCCTGTTTATATAGGACTGAACACAGACACAAAGAATACACACTGGGGAACAATTTGAGAGTCTGTGAGCAGAAATTTTAAAAGAACAGCAAGTTTTTCTTTAAATCTGGTTAGGAGCTTTTACAAAAGAGCAGTAAGTTCTTGAGGTTCGGGGATTAGTTCTCGAAAAAATCTAAACAAGTCTAGAGTTTTCTCTCTTCATTGCTTCAAAATCATTTTAGTTGTGAGGGAGATACTGTTCTGTTGAGGATTATCTTCCATCGAGAAATTGTGGAATTTCCTAATCACTTGTCTGTTTTGTTGAGTCGAATCACTGGTGGTTTGTAGTTCAAAATAGCATTTCCAGTAGCCTCGGGTCCAATTAAACTAGTTTTGGTAACAAGTTTAGTGGTCAGTTGACATTTCCAATTGTTTACGGGGTATCTTCAAGTCAAAACTGGTCTATCCGAGCTATTTCTTGGGGTTGTTTGTTGATTACTGCTCTTGCTGGAGTTTACTGCTGTTTTTTGTTTTGCTGCTGCGTTCACTGCGAAATAAATCATTGATCCTCTCGTTTTTGCTTTGAATCCCAGGTATGTGTCGATCTCTGAACAGAACATGGGAAGCAAAGTAAAGTTTTGTAATCAATTTGAAGATGAAATGACATGATTGTTAAACTTTCCTATGTTCCTTTTGATATGTTTTAGTTTACTCAACATATATGGATTCTTGCATAATCAATATTGTAGTTCGTATGTTAGAGTTAGATTTGAACTTGAAGTAATGACTGGACTGTTTCAACAGTTGAAGTAATGACTGAACTTGAAGTAATGACTGGACATTTTCTTAGCATGTCGTGTATATTTTCTGAGTTGTTAGTGATACCTTAAGTATGAAATGTCATTACTTAATTCTATATTAGTTATATGTTCAACTGTTGGAGACCCTTCTCTGGTTTTACAACAATTAAGTATGAGATGTCATTCCTTAAGTTCTAAAATTGATTGGGAACCAGAGTTTTCAATTTAGTAGTTAATTTTTCTGGATCTGTCTAGTAAAAGGTTGGTTAATTAAATCAGAGATTGAGATTCCGTGATAGTATCCAAGCATGTTTCGTATTAATTTTATATAGGTTTGAGAATTGGATTCATTTTATCTGCTTAGAACATTCCTACACTTGCAAATTCAAGAACTCAATGTTGAGTCCCCTTGCTAAAATACATTGGATTCTTGAATTTGGGCTCATTTACAGGCCCAAATGAGATTACCTCTTTCAAATAAGACTTGGACTCTCTCTTTTTTTTATTTATTTATTGGGTTTTCATTTGTTCCTTTAGACTGGACCATCCCTCTTTAAAATAATTTACTCATCGTGTAGATGTTAGTTAATATAAAAGCTATGGCCGCATACTGTAATAAATCCCTTTTCTCTTTAAATAATTGTAGGTGAAAACATAATTAGATAACTCATAATGATTGGCTTTAGTGAATCGTTTTAGAAAAAATGACATAATAAAAAATAAGTTGAGACATACCACGTCAAATAAAATTACTAATTGTGTATTCCCCTTTAGTTATTTCTTTAAAATATTGTAGAACTTGAGGCGTGTCATTTAGCGAATTGTCATAGTTTTCTTCATAAAATTGATAATGCGTTAGTGTTTGTAGGGGACGTTCACTTTCATAATAATGTTAAAAGCGTTTAAGGTTTAATCAGAGTGTGTAATTCACAACATATATATTAAAATCAGATATTGTTTAGCCATTTGCAATAATTGAAGCGACTGTGCTAGAACCACGGGATCCGGGGGTGCCTAACACCTTCCCTCGGGTCAACAGAATTCCTTATTAAGAATTTCTGGTTCGCAGACTTCATTTGGAAAGTCGTAAATTTCCTCGATTTGGGATTTAGATAAATCGGTGACTTGGAACACCATAATTTATTCCAAGTGGCGACTCTGAATTAAATAAATAATCTCATTTCGAATATTGTCACTTAAATTGGAAAAAACTCCCTTGCGCATCTACCCCCCCCCGGGGTAGTGGGCACGCCAAAAGGAGGTGTGACAGTTGACATACTTCTTTCATTAAACCACTGTTAAGATTAGCGCCATTGTCCGTGATGATTATCTTTAGGATCCCAAATCTACAGATGATATGAGAATGGACAAAGTCTACCACTGCCTTCTTGGTCATTGACTTGAATGTCTTTGCTCCACCCATTTGGTGAAATAATCAATGGTTTCCAGAATGAACCTATGACCGTTGGAAGCTGCCGGCTCAATCGGTCCGATGACATCCATGCCCCACGCAACAAATGGCCATGGTGCTGACATTGTATGCAATTCCGTTGGCAGAGAATGAATCAAATCTCTGTGTACCTAACACTGGTGGCATTTTCGCACAAAACTTATACAATCACGCTCCACAGTGATCCAGTAATATCCTGCCCATAGGATCTTCTTTTCCAATACATATCCGCTCATATGTGGCCCACATACTCCGGCATGTACCTCTGTCATCACTGTTGTGGCTTGACTTGCATCCATACATCGCAACAATCCCAAATCCGGAGTTCTTTTGTACAACACTCCTCCACTAAGGAAAAATCCATTTGCCAATCGCCGAATAGCTCTCTTTTGATCTTCAGTTACCTGCTCTGGGTATATTCCCATCCTGAGGTATTCTTTGACATCATGAAACCATGGCTTTCCATCCATTTCCTCCTCTATCATGCTACAGTAAGCATGCTGCTCATGAATCTGGATATGTAATGGGTCAACATGAACTTTATCTGGGTGGTGCAACATTGACGCTAAGGTGGCCAATGCATCGGCACCTCATTATGAACTCTTGGAATGTGTTTGAACTCTACTGATAGAAATCGCTTGCTCAGATCGTGCAAGCACTGTCGATATGGTATAAGCTTCAAATCTCGTGTCTCCCATTCACCTTGAATTTGATGTATCAGGAGGATCGAATCTCCCAAGACCAAGACGTCCTGGACATCCATGTCTGCAGCTAATCGTAATCCCAAAATGCAGGCCTCATATTCAGCCATATTGTTGGTGCAATAGAATCGTAGTTGCGCCGTAACAGGATAATGACGTCCTGTTTCTGAAATAAGCACTGCTCCTATTCCAACTCCTTTCGATTTTGCGGCTCCATCAAAGAAAAGCTTCCATCCCGGTTCCTCCGTTAATTCCACCTCGTCTATATGCATCACTTCTTCAGCAGGGAAATATGTCCTCAATGGCTCATACTCTTCATCAACAGGGTTCTCAGCTAAGTGATCAGCCAATGCTTGGGCCTTCATGGATATCCTCGTCACATAGATGATATCAAACTCCGTGAGTAATATTTGCCACTTTGCTAACCTCCCTGTGGGCATAGGCTTTTGGAAGATATATTTCAATGGGTCCAAGCGTGAAATGAGATAAGTAGTATATAATGACAGATAATGTTTTTCAACTTTTGTGCTACCTAAGTCAGGGCGCAGCATGTCTTCTCCAGTTGAGTGTACTTAACCTCATATACCGTAAACTTCTTACTGAAATAGTAGATGGCTCGCTCCTTTCTCTCTGTACTATCGTGTTGCCTCGGTATGTAGCCAAAAGAATTCTCCTATACCGTTAGATAGAGAATCAATGGTCTTCCTGGTTCAGGTGGAACCAATACGGGTGGATTCAATTAATACCCTTTGATTTGGTCAAATGCTTCCTGACATTCCGTCGTCCATTCTACCGCGACGTCTTTCTTCAACAGCCGAAATATGGGCTCACAGTTTGCCATGAGTTGAGCAATGAACCTGCTGATATAATTCAATCTTCCCAACAAACTCATTACCTTTTTTTATTCTTCGGCGGTGGAAAACCCTGGATGGAATTGATCTTTGATGAGTCCAACTCAATGCCTCGTCGGCTTACGATGAATCCTAGTAGCTTTCCTGATGGAACCCCAAAGGCGCATTTAGTCGGGTTGAGCTTAATATCATACCTTCGAAGTCTTTGGAAGAACTTCCTTAGGTCTGCTATATGGTCTTCTTGTCCCTAGATTTTATGATCACATCTTCAATCTCTTTGTGTATCATGTCATGAAACACAGTGGTCATTGCTCTCATGTACGTTGCCCCAGCGTTCTTCAAACTGAATGGCATTACTTGATAGCAATAAGTTCCCTATGGCGTAATGAAAGTTGTCTTTTCTGCATCTTCTTCATCCATTAAGATCTGATGATAACCTGCATAGAAATCCACAAAGGATCCGATCTCGCACCCGACGCAATTATCAATCAGGATATGGATGTTGGGCAACGGAAAATTATCCTTAGGGCTTTCCTTGTTGAGATTGCGGTAGTCAACACATACCCTGATCTTCCCATCCTTCTTTGGCACTGGTACCACATTAGCCAACAACAACAACAACAACAACAACAACCAATCGGGAAATCGAGTGACGCGAATAACGTTTGCTTGTAGCTGCTTGGTCACTTCTTCCTTGATCTATACGCTCATATCTATCTTAAATTTCCTCAGTTTTTGCTTGACAGTAGGGTATGCAGGGTCAGTGGTAACTTGTGGACTACTAAATCGATGCTCAATCCGGGCATGTCATCATATGACCACTCGAAAACATCTTTGAATTCAATGAGAGTTTTGATTAGTTCCTCCCTATTACTTGGCTCAATGTGGATGCTGATTTTGGTTTCCTTAACGTCATATGTACCCCCTAAGTTAACAGCTTCAGTTTCGTTTAGATTGGGCTTTGGTTTCTCTTCGAATTGGCACAATTCCCTGCTTATTTCCTCGAAATCCTCATCCTTTTTGTATTCATATTCATTATTTAACTCAATCTATTATTCAATTAAGTTGGAGTTGGATTGATTATTTAGACTAGGTCGAAGATCCGTTGTGCATTCCATGTATTTAGTACCATTAAAAGAAGAACTGTTCAGAAAAGAAGAAATAAAAATTAAAACCATAAAAAAAAGGAAACTTTCATTTTTATTAAGAAATGCGGATTAAAAAGTTTCACACTTAAAGAAAAATACAAACAAAACAAAAGGATTACAACTTTGAGATAACCCAAGAAACAAGAAAGAAAATACAAAGCCTACTACCAAGACTCCCTTCGAGTGGGAAGAGGAGTAGCTGCCCAGTTGTTGGTACCGGTCTTAGGCTCCACAAATTGTATGTCCGCTTTGCTGGAACCCTCTCCAACTTCTACCATATGGACATCAGCAAACATTCTTTCAAAGCTCCATTCTAAATTTCCATCCATATCGATCAATGGTCCTAGGATTTTCGGAAACGCCGACTTCTTGGCTCTTGCTTTAACAAAAATTTTGGAAAGAAGTGGAACTGGCTTGGGGAGAACCCAAACTCTCTTCTTCATTCTCTTGGCTCACTGTACATCTTCCACAGTGGGTCTGAACCCCAATCCAAATGTCCCTGAATTTTCGGGCAAGGATAGAGGCTGAACAATACCCTGAAGCTCTACCCCCAGGCCTTTTCCTGGCACAAACCCATTACCCAACATCTCTGAAATTGTCATGACGGTTGTGGGAGCTATCCCGGGGAGTGGGAGGTTCTCTCCTTCAGAACTTTTATCCACTAGAACCCCGTCGAAGACTTGGTACACCCACGGTCCTTTGTCATCTTCCGTCTCTATGAATGGCACGATATTATCTCCCACAAGGCTTGTGCCGTCATCTCCGTACACCACTACCTCCTGCATGTCCCATTCAAATTTCACCATCTGGTGTAGTGTAGAAGGTACTGCTTTGGCAGAACGGATCCAAGGTCGCCCAAGCAGAAGATTGTATGATATTGTTACATCGACCACTTGGAATTCCATGGTGAACTCTACTGGACCAATGGCTAATTCTAGTATGATGTCACCCACCGTGTTGGTACCACTTCCATCGAAACCTCGGATGCAGATGATGTTCTTGTGAATCTGGTTATGATCAATTTTCAATTTGTTCAAAGCAGCCAAGGTACAGATGTTGGCACTAGATCCATTATCAACCAATAGTTAGGTGACTATCGAGTCTTCGCATTTCACCGTTAAATACAAAGTTTTGTTGTGTTCTGTACCTTCTATCGGTAACTCAAAATCAGAAAAAGTCACCTAATTTACTTTGAAGATTTTCTGCACCATCTTCTCCAAGTGATTTACCGAGATTTTGTCCGGAACGTGAGCCTCATTCAGGATTTTCATTAGTTCTTGGCAGTGGTCATTAGAATGAATCAGCAAAGACAACAATGAAATTTGAGCTGGAGTCTTCCTTAATTGATCCAAAATGGAGTAATCTTGGGCCTTCATTTTCTTCAAAAACTCCTCGGCTTCTTCTTCCGTTACTGGCTTCTTCGTCACTGCTGAGCTGGGATTTCTTAACTCGACGGGAGCAAAGCATCTCCCTGAACGAGTCAATCCCTACGCCTCACATATGTCCTCCTCCAATTGCTTGCCCTGGTATATCACTGCTGCTTTCTCATACTTCCAAGGTACAGCCTTGTTGCTAATTATTGGCAGTTAGACTACAGTTTTGATTATGACCGGCTCTCGGCAAACTCCCTTTACAACAAATACGGGTGCGGACGTCACCTCCGATATTACCATTTTGGTAGATCCTGATTGTTTCGGAGTAACGGCTGCATTCTTTCCCAATATCACTGTAGGTTCAACCTCTACCTTCTCCACACCAATCCCTGCTTCCTTACCGATCATCTTTTCTTTCGGAGTAGCTCGAATCATCATCACCATCTGTGATGGTTTTTTTGACTCTCCTCATTCATGCACGAACTCAGTCATATGAGCCTCGTGGTGCGCCGGCAATGGGTTTTGATTGATGTTGGGCACTTCTGGTGTTTGGACCTTAATCTTATGGGTGTCAATGAGATCTTTCACTGCATGCTTCAATCTCCAACACTTCTCGGTGTCATGCCCTAACATCCCTGAACAGTACTTACAGCTCTTTGATTGGTCTAAATTCTGGGGCGGGGGATTTTGCACCCTAAGCTCGACAGAACTCAACAAACCTACCTGTCTTAATTTGTGGAATAAGGCGGTGTAGGTTTCTCCCAATTCAGTAAAGGCTCTTTGCCTTTGTAGCCTGTCATTTTTGGAAGCTTGATTTCCGCAAAAACCTGCTCCTGGAGGGTTCCTGTAAGCCCATGGTGGAGGATAAGCATTCCGGGGTGGTGGGTATGTGTTTGAAAGTGGAGAGGTGTTCTGAGGAGGTTTATATGCGTTTTGGGGAACCAGTGCGCGCCATTGTGGGCGAACCGGTGGTTGATTATATGTTTGTGCTTGGTGCACAGAAAAATATGGTTCTTGCTGAGGATAGTAGTGTTGTGGTGGGTTGTGCGAGCAATATGGATAATTTGGAGTGTGGGGTCTGGGTTGGTTATAGTATGATCTGTTGGCCCTGGACCAATTGCCTGCTTCCACGTAACGACCTCTTTTTTTTTCTTTCTGCCCAGCGCACCCCCTACACCACTTTGAATAGCTTGGGTTGTGGCTTTGAGTGCTGAGTAGGTCAGAATTTTGTCGGACCTCAATCCTTCTTCTATCATGACTCCTACTTTTACCACCTCGTTGAAAGTATTTCCAACCGTTTTCACCAAGTGACCAAAGTAGGTTGGGTCCAACGTTTGTAAGAAATATTCCACCATCTCTCCCTCTCTCATGGGTGGATCTACCCTGGCTGCTTGTTCTCTCCATCGAAAACCAAATTTGCGGAAAGTTTCTCCGGGTTTCTTGACTGTCCTCAGTAATGTGAGACGGTCGGGAACTATCTCAAGATTGTACTAAAAATGAGTGGCGAATGCTTGGGCCAGATCATCCCACGTGTACCATCTGCTAGGATCTTGCCTAGTGTACCATTCGAGCGTCGACCCGCTTAAACTCTGACAAAAATATGCTATCAGCAACTCATCTCTCCCACCTGCTCCTCTCATCTTGCTACAAAACCCTCGTAGATGTGCCATTAGATAACCATGTCCCTAATATAAATCAAACTTTGGCATTTTGAATCCTGCCAGCAATTGAACATCGGGGAAGGGACACTGGTCTTTGTAGGCCACACTGACCCGATTTCCCAACCCGTGCATACTTCTGAGGGTTTGTTCAATGCTTCTGACCTTTCTTATCATATCATCTTGTTCCAGGGCCTTTTCCGGCCTTTCATGCTCCGTTGGGATTTCCATGCGAGGGTTGTGAGGTTCTGGTGCATTGAAGGTAGGTTCTGGGGAGTAATACTGAGTATCATGAGCCAGGAATAATGGCTCGTTGTTTGGTCTTTGTAGTGTGGCTAGCGGGGGTCCCATAAAACAGGAGTGCTTGGTGGTGGAAAATGTTGGTTAAGTGGTGGAGTTTGAGTGTCATAGGGGCTTCTCCCCTGATAATAGTGAAGACTGGGTATGTGCGTTGAAGGTCCTGGGTGCAGGTACTCCGAAGCATGTCCTGTTGTAGGATTAACCGGTAATTCAGGGCTCTTTTGTTCTTTTGCCAAAGCCAAGTGCACCGCACTTATTTCTAGTCCTATCTGTTCTATTTTTTCCATGGCCTCTTTCAGTAGCTGGCTAGTGAGCCTTTCCTCCTCGGCGCTGTGCTCTGAAGTAGTCATGCATGAAGGTAGGGGTCCTTTAGATCTAGTTGGATAACGGTGCAGTGCCAGAACGCGCTAACAACTGACCGAATATAGGGATTATGAAACAACAAACTTGTTAGTGTTAGGATTTAACAGATTTGGTAATCACATATTGGAATGCAATGTTCCCTAATCAATTAATCCTTTATAACATGTATTGCATGCGTCATCCCAATTTGTCTTTGGAATCTTCATACTTTCCCTTTTTTATTTCACTTTCTTTTGATTATTAGTGGCGGTCGAATCTTATGTGGATTGCCTACGTATCACGTCCTCGCGTGACTCAGACCCGGCGTAGTTCGTGTAAATACAAGACACAAAATATTTTCAAAGGTTTTTAATTTTTATTCAAAAAACTTGATTACAACAACCAAACTTTAAACGGTGGTCAAACATATTACAGCTTGTTTTATAAGAAGAGTACTCTCACGACTAGACTCAAAATAAAATACAAGTTCAATCTAGACAGGTTCTAAGGTTTTGAGCTTCTGTGCCGGTGGGGCCCTGTTTGGCCTGGCTGTGGTCCTTGGTGCAAGACCTCTTCGCAGATCTTTCAGTTCTCCCATAATCTGATGGACATAACCCATGATGGAGGAGAAAATGGCATCCCGGGGCATCTGTTCGCACGATAGGCATCTCATGTGAATGTAGTGCCCAATCTCGTCGATCCTTCCCCGAATGCTATCCCTTTCTCTGAACAACTGCTCTATCTGCCGGTTTTTTAACCCCAATACTCGCGCATTGTCGGTAAGCCGATCTTGGAATTTTTCCATTTGTTCTTCCATCAGGGCCATCATGTCGTAGCACCGTTTCCTGTCCTCCCTAGCTTCATGAGCCTGTCTGTAGATCCGTTCTTGGAGAGTGGAATTTGTCTCTCTCAATATCTCGATGCACATCTCATGATTCTTCTTGACCTACTGCAAGTACTCCCTTCATTTTGTTGTACCTCTCTCCCATCTAACCTACATCCTTTCCCTGCTAGCCTTGGACCTCTCCCACTTTTCTTGGCTTTCCTTGAGCTGTTGGTTCAATTTGTCCATCAACCTTTGATCAGCTCGACTTCTTGGTTGGTTGTTGGCTTTTTTTCTGATCCGCCAAATTTGACCCTTGAGAGTATCATTTTCTTGAGTCAATTTCTTTTTGACCCCTTCGTCGGCTGCGATTTGTAAGCCATTTTCATATTGGAGATTTTGTACATGCTTCTATAGTTCTCCAATGCATTCTTTGTACTCGCGTTCTTTAACCAACCAAGCTAATCTTTCTTGGATTTTATCATCGAAAGCTTGAACGTGAGGCCTTTTGGCAGGTCTAATTGCTTCAAGCTCGGTTCCAGGGCTCACGTGAAAACTCCTTTGAAACCAAGCAACATACTCGGGATCGACCTCGCCTTTAATTGGGTCTGGTACTATGGTGCTATTTTTTAGATACCGGCAACAGTGCCAATCTCTATTTACAATCTCTTCAGGGATAGCTGCCTCTAGGTGCAATTCAATGGCTAGATTGCTTAAGTCCATTTCGTCTGGTATCACCTGATATCTCCCAAGCTGTCTCAAGATTCTTTGCGGCGCATATGGCTGTATACTTCTTGCTCCTATCAACATCAAGTAACCCTTTGAAGCAGTCATAAAAATTATCTTCATTATCGGGAGCCACCCTATAGTCCACTCGACATGATTGGCTCTCAACTTTCTAAAATAGGAAATCTATGCTTCAAACCCATCGGGTGTTTTATAATCTTCCACCCTTTCTTCGTATTTAACGATGAAGTTGGTCCCATCTGAAACATGCTTCAAGAACTTAGGGTGGTGCCGAACATGTTCGATCATCCACATTTGTAGGAGAATGTTGCAACCTTCAAAAAGCTGACTTCCAGATTTGCACAAGGTCAAGGCCCGGTATATATCGGATAAGACAAGCGGGACAAGGGTGTGATCTTTTTTATCGACAAGAACCTGCACGATCCTAGCCATGCGGATGTCTATTGAACCTTCCGAGTTTGGAAACACCATGATTCCTAGAAATTCCACAATAAAAGTGAACCGGCGATGAATCTCCCATATGCCTTTATTCTGTTTGTTGTTTAGTCCCTTATCATGTGTTTCAAATCCGGCTGAGTTTCCGAATATGTAATACAAGAAGTAGAACTTGCAACTCCCATTTCTTATGCGATCGTTGCTTGTTTTCTTGCTGATTTTCAAGAGATCGAAGAATTTATGACCGAGGGGACCCTGGGAAATATGAGCTTCTGCTCCCTTAACTTTTGGCCGAAATCAATGTACCCGGCTATTTCTTCTAAGGTAGGAGTGAGTTCAAAATCGGAGAAATGGAACACATTGTTAACAGGGTCCCAAAAAGTCACCAAAGCTTTGATCAATTCATTCCGTGGCTTGATATGCAGTATGTCTAGCAAAGGACCCAACTGCTCTTTGACCCAAACTTGACCGTCTTTATCCAGATCATTCCACCACTCTCGAAGTTGTACATGAGCTCTTTCTATGATGACTTAGGGTGATTCTTGGATAGTATCCATTTGATCCTGTGGAAATTCAAGGTTTCAGGGGTGACTCTTATAAACTCTCTGTGAAAGCACGTTTTCTAAATAAAACAGTATTACCGGCTTATTTATGACCAAAAATATTTGACACATTTTTTACGACTATTTTTTGCAAAAAAGGAGATTGGACCCGATGAGGGTTGCCTACGTATCTCACATCCGGTGAGAATCAAACCGGCGTAGTTCGCCAAAGAAAACAAACCAAGTTTAAAACAAGAATCCTTTTATTTTCTTAAATGAACCCAAAAATATTATTTTTTTGAAGACAAGCTAAAATAAACTCTTTTTTTTTCTTTTTCATTTTATTTTGTTTAAATTTCTAAAGTAACTCAACAGGATTTTGACATTATTCGGGCAAAACTACGTTGTTATTATTTTTTTTCTTTTCTTCGGTTTTCCAGTATTTGAAGCTGGTGAGCATGCTAATCTAACCAAGTAAATGCACAAAATTTGATGCAGCAGGATGGTCTTTTTATTTCAGGTTGCTAGCCCTAGACGGACCCAACCCCTGTGTTGAGTCCCCTAAGTCAAGTGCACATGATGCAGATAAGCGTTCCTACTAGGGATCCGGCATGAAACTGTGTTTTATCTAGGTATAAGAAAAAATATGGGTTTTGGTCTAGAGTTGGGGTACCCGAGCGGATAACTGGGGCTGAGGAAGGGGCGACGTAACGGGAGCACTAAGTCTGCCCGGCCTTGTCACTTACCCAATACTCGCTCTATTTGGAATAATTTTTCAAAAGTTGGGCTACGCGAACATATGCGCCATTTTTCAGAAGACTCAGAAAGAAGTAAGGTTTCGGCACAGTTTATATATATAGTTCAAATAATATCAAAGCGGTAAAAATTATCATTTTGCACATTGAGCATGTATCATATAAAATATCAGATAATTAAGCCAAAGTATAATAATTTTTCATAAGCTCAAATTTCTAACCCTGAACTCGTGGTTCTGGGTCTTTTGTCCCCAGTGGAGTCGCCAGAGCTGTTACACCTCCTTATTCTGCTTACCCGCGAGGGCGCGAGGATATAAAAGGGAGTTTTTCCAATTAAAGGATAACCAAAATGGGATTCATTTAATAAGAGATTCCGAGTCGCCACTTGGGAGATTTATGGTGTCCCAAGTCACCGGTTCGAATCCCGAATTGAGGAAAGGTTTGACTCTATTTAATAGTCCGCGAACCAGAAATCCGGATAAGAAATTTTGTTAACCCGGGAGAAGGTGTTAGGCATTCCCGAATTCTGTGGTTCTAGCACGGTCGCTTAATTATCATATTTCGGATTAATTATCTGATTTTTAACAATTATGAACTTATGTGCCAATTATTACTTTAAACCGCTTTTATCACTTATTATATTCGAAGAGGATTACAACGTCGTGAGAATGCACTTCGAATTTCGTCACATAAATGTGTCCGCAATTTTTGATGCGTTCCGACTTCATTGAGATTTGGATTAGGGTCACATAAATGTGTACCCGAATTTAAGGAGATAATTTTATTAAGTACGTGCCTAAAGATGCTAGCGCATTATTACTTTTAGAACGCCATGAAATTCGCTAAACGACATGTCCTGTAATCTAAGTATTTTCAATATATATGTACACTTAGGGGGGCCCACGATTTTATGTTTTATTGAGCAAGGCTCGTCTTATTTATTTTTTGAAGGTCAATCCTAGAGTACTACATTTCATACATGCTTCATCTCTAATCATAAATGAGAGTAAAACCTAGTTACTAATTATTATTTAAGTATTATTTGGTTATGTCTTCTCCTTTCAGCTACCTTGATTTTTGTCAATGACTTGTGCGTGTAATCAATTAAATTAAGAAAAGATTTTTACTTAATGTGCATCAAAACTTTAGGTGACAATGACGAGGAACCACTTAAGGATCACTAATGAATTATTTCAAAATAAATCTGGTGTTAATTGCACATTCATTTCCACTAATGCATTAACTGAAATTTTCAAGATAAAAGGCGTCAATTTTAAACTAACTAATCATAGCTCAATCCGGATTCGATTTTGATGGAAAATTAACATGACTTAAAACAATTTAATAATGACATGTTACCAATTGTAACAACGACCTATTACTAATGACACTAAAGCTTTATTCAACATAAGCAGGGAAGAAGAAATTAATATGAGACCTTATTTTGAACCATCCAATAATCAATTGCAACAAAAACTAATTCATGACTTTTCCTCCAACTCTAATAATTTCAATAAGTCCCAATCAACTAAACCTGTTACTAAGCAATTGTATGCTATATACTAAGTTAACACTAATGAAATATCACAGATCCAGAAATTTTAACAGTCTACGGTTCAACTTAACATTCCATATCAATTGGCAATAATCCTAACTTTAAAAAATCATGATCTAATTCGACAAATTAACACTAAATATCATCATTTAGTTGACTGTAACTACAAGTAATCAAATAAGCTCAGATCTGGCATAAAACTTCATTTCACTTCAATGTTGAACTTACATCAGGGTAATTCAAATATGTACCTGAAATTTGAAAGTAATGAGGGAAGGAAGGATCAGCAATAGCAGTAAGACTAGCAACAACAACAGAATAGTTTCAAAACAGTAGCAAGTCCCCAGGAATACCAGTTTCACAACCCAGTAATACCAAATGCGATTGCAAGCAGAAATAGAAGAAACCAATAGTAAAGCACAATAATTTCTGGTTTTAGATACTCTAAGGAAATGAAGCTTCAAACTCAAGATGAAACACAGTTGCTTTTCAAGAAGACTTCACTCTCAGTATTCACTCTTAAAATCTTTTCTGTTTACTCTGTATCTGTGTGTGTTTGAAACTCTATTCCAAAAATCCCTCTTTTTCTTTCTCTCCCAATCTCTGTTCTCCCCCTTAAGTGTCCTAAGTCTCTTCTTTTATACCCAAAGTCTTACCCCTTTTCCAGCTCTTAAGAGCACTTAAAACATAAAATAGAACTTTTCTCCCATCACCCTATGATTTTTTAAAATACCAGAACCAGAACCCCCTACTCCATTATCCCACTTTCTTATTATTCTATATCATTAATAAGGGCAGCCTGCTATTTAAATCAGGCGTGCCCTGACAGTCCATGTTACCTATATTTTTTCTGCCTCTAAAGGTGTTTTACAGGGTGTATTTTTGCACTAATTGTTCCTTTTGATTAAACAATCCAATAACTTAGTGGTAGTAATATTCAGCATTGCAGACCACTTAAATTGAACAATTTCAGGTTCCAATCCCCTAAACCAACCCCTTTGATTGTTAAACTGTATTAACCCTAAGTTGATAGGCCTGAAATTACATGCTATGTAACCTTGTGTCAATCTCTGATTTCGAGCTTAAAAATCTATGAGTTTCTACAGCTATGCCAATTCATCCTAAGCTTAACACTTATTTCAGTTTCAAATCAAACAAATCACAGAATGGGTGTTGACTTAACTGCAGTTCAAATAATAGAAGCTGACAATTCATGTTCTTTTTTATTCTATTAGCTATTTCAAGTGAAATCTGTATACGACCTTTAATTAATTGGCCATACAATCTATAATAGACAACAAACCCACAGTAAACAAACAGGCTACCAAAATAAATTCAGTGGCTTTGGGCAAAACAGGGAACAAAACGAACTAACTACTTGATGATGTTAATCGAATCGAGTATATAGTCTTTAACACATATAATTAACAACAAACATAAAAATTTGACCGAATAAAAAGGTGTTATGGAGATGGGCAGAACAATTGATACGAAAATTGAAAAATCAATTAAAACTAAACTAAACACAGAAACAGATACTAATAAAACAGAAATAAAACATAGGGAAAGGAAAATACCTCAGAGAAACTCAAGAACCAGGTGACCCAGTTTCGAACTCATATATGAACACTTTTGAGGTAGAACAGACCTTAATCGAGTGTTCTTAACTAAGAACACTTCGACTAAGGTCAATTAGACCCCAAATATTTATTTAATTTGGACAGAATCCACAGTTTGGAATTTCTAGGGTTTTTATGCCTAATTTGGGGCTCGACCAGTTCCGGCCAGATTCGAGCCAGACCAACGTTCGTATGGGTACGAGGACGGTCAAGGGAGTATATGGTATAAATTTGGGGGCGATTGGGTGAACTATGGTTTTGGTTTGATTCTTCTGAAAAAGATTCGAAACATTTGGTAATGATTCAAGAAGAAAGGGTTGTGGATTCGTGTGGAGGGGAAGGAGGGGAGCTTGTGGTGTAAATTTGGGAGTGTTTGGCCACCGTCCGCTGGCGGAGGCGATTTCTGGCCGGCAGAGGTGATTTCCGGCCGGCGGTCAAAGGAGGAGATGGGCAGAGGCTGGTGAACTCATCTCTGAAGGTTAAAGACGGTCGAGGGGGTGTGAAAGGGGGCGGGGTATGGCTTGGGAGTTATATACTGGGCTAGAGAATTGATCCTGGCCGTTGGATCAATTGAGATCGATGGCCTGGATCAATTCCCTTGTAAGGGACGACGTTGTTTGGTTTAATGAGACCGGGTTGGTCTTTGGGCAGAATGGGTCGGGCTATGTAACGCGTTGGGAGAGAGATGGGTTTATGGACAGGATTAAGTACCTGAAACGGTGTTGTTTAGACGTCTATGGGACGTACTGGACCGTTTGATCTTGTGGAATCAACGGTCCGGATTGGGTAAGATTCAACGACGTCGTTTAGACGTCTATGGGCACATGGCCGACTGGACTAGGCAAGACAGCCTTCTTTGGGCCTGAATCTCTTTGCAATTTTAGCCCATTTTCTCCCTTTTCTTCACTAACCCTATTTTAATTACAGCCACTCTTAAACAAAATTGAAAGAAACAAATTACATGCCTATCACAAATATATTTTTTGTATTTTTTTATTAATGTAACAGATAAACACATATGCGGGCGAACGTTAATGCAAAAAAAAAACCACATAAGATCAAATAAAGAAACATGACTATTTTATTTTATGACTTTGGGAGTAATTCGTGTGAGGCAAAAATTCACGTGCTCACAGCAACCTCGGGTGAAATCATATAATATACCACATAATCCAAACACTCGAAACGGTAGCCTCTATTCACACTAGTTGCCCAATATAACCCAAGACCGATAAAAAACTTTTTATTAGCTAAAGTCTTATTCCAACACTTTCATATACAGCCAACGACAAATGAAACATGCGATAAAGCTTAACCATTCCTCAGATCAACCATTCATGAAGCCACTTCCCTTGACTAATATCACGATAGATTTTTTAGCCGAACCTCGATATTATCCTTCTAACAAGCTGAAATCAAATCTATTTGTATTCATTAATGACCCCAACGATCACCTGGAATCCAACACACCACTCTGGTGATATGACACCTCGATACTGGCCTAAGACACCACTTTCATAATACATGCACCAATAAGAAACTGTCTGAACATCCTCAAATCATAAAAAAATGACTCAAAAGAGATGTACCTCAAGCTCATCAGTACCATCACAACACAAGGCTGGGACCTCGTCTCACATTGTAGAAATAGAACAGCAAAATCTACCTCAAAGGGTTACAATTCCATGTAGCCCCTCTACAATGCGCGATCATATCGAAACACTGTTACACATGAAACACATCAAGTCACTATGATCAAAAATCGCCAGCCACGCATATTTTGATGTCTAAAACCAAGCAATCCATTACACCCACGGTGAAACAAATAACATACGACATGCAACCCGATAGGCCATAACCAATGCTCCATTTACCAAGCAACACTCAATTACTCTTCCCCGCTCGACTTTCTCTATGAATCCTCAATAGAACCGCACTGCATGTGCACATATCCAACAAATTAGGACGTCTCAAAACACCATAAAGCAACTCACAACTCTCCTTAGATCACTAGCAAGCTCAATAATGATCGAATCAACATATCCCTTATCAACACAACACGGCGCCAACCAAGCTAATTCAAGCCAAATACATAGCCATATCGGCCTGCCCACGAACTCAACACCAAGAAGCCTAAAGCTACTCCTTCGACTACTATGACTTATGCCGGAGCGGTATGATACGGTGCCCGGCACCAAATAAATACCAAAATCCACAATCTCGCCCGAGGACATGTCCGGCCATAAAAAATGCATCCGAAAAAGTCTCTCACTACGGGAACTGAATCAATTGTAGAAACCTTTGCACTGACATCCGTCACGAAGGCCCAATTAAGAAAAGCAATCCTTCTCAACTGTCCGCTGGTCTTTGGAATACAAACCGCTCTGATAGAACATGATCTGATGAACCTTGCCATGCTACCTGTGGTATTTTCCAACATAGCCCATAGCATAGTAGTCTAGAATAACCTAACACTGAGACAACCAGTCTACATCTCAACATCATATCCAAAATCTAACATACCAAACAAAGAAAGATCCACTCGAGCCTCCAAATCCCAGTATCCACTATACGGTATCGATACCCACGATCCACAACCAGTGCATAGCCTGAACATGAGAACTCCCAATCTCCAACTCCGTATAGCACACGAATCACTGTACCCGATCCCAGATTCCACTGTATGAATACATATCACACCTCACGTACCCAATCATTCGATGATAGATATTCTAAATTTCCCTTGTGCCATCATACAAACTCAGATATTAACAGTCGATCTAGCAAGAAAGAATCGCAATACTAACGCAATATCATCACTCAAATCACATCACCCTTCTTCCGAGACATATACTCTCGTCAAATCATTTCCATTTACCAGTACCATTTCCTTAATTACCTGAGGCTACCTGTTGCCTAAGAATTTTATGAACTTCTTTTCAGAACTAATCTATAACTCATCTAGACAAGACCTTCTTTCAATCCCCTATTAAAGAAGAATCATTACACATTCCATGCTTCGCATGCCTAAAGAAAATATATACATCTCCAAACCACGGTAAAACTCAACAAGAACTCTCTCTCAATTCCATTTGCACAAGCTAAACTGCTAGGACTGAATTCTGCTATCCAAACTAAGCTAAGCAAGTTGTCAGAACTTAAGAGCTTCGCTGCACAATACCTGTAAGGGCTCACTACATCGCACACATACAAAGAATTAATCATATCCTCACCATACCGACTCGGTCTACTATCAAGCTACTCCATCTATTTAATTTTCCTTCTGATTCATGATCAACTTGATATTCCCTCTTGTTGTAGCACCACAGTTCCTCAAACCAGGCTCACTACACGAGACCCAAACACAAGACCACATTGTCTCAAACCCATGAGCCACTGAATACCCCCTCAAATGTTCCCAGAAATACCACATTCCAGATTACTCTACTTGAAGAACTTCTTGCAAATCTGAAATTCGTTTCCATTACTTTCCAGATGTCAATACATAGTATCCTATAATTAACATAAAATACCACAAGCCTCGACATTCTCTGATGTATATACAGTATCTGACCATATACATAACCTTGAGACACCTGATTGTTACATGTAGGATCTTGAACACAATAAAACTATTCTCGAGAGTCATTACTTCATATTTGAACTGCAATTTACGTGATTAAACGAACATAACCACATGTGCCTCAGTAGCACTCTGACACCACAGGACACGATCTCATTCTGATACAACCAAACAACTTCCTTCTCTTTACGCTAAGCATTCGTTATCAATAACAGCTCAAGGCATCCTATTATTTCCACACATCTACGAAGTACCATATAACCTTTGTCAAAATTTTGCTTCACTCGTGCCACCCTTGGCTCAATTTCTGCAATCAGAACTGATCCGCCAGCATACCTCGAAACGAAACCAACATAGCACATAACCGTGCGATCAGCCAATCAACAACAACCTCCCAACTTGGCTCGAAGCCATATATTAGGACACACTCAATAACCTATAATATTTTTACTCTAATGATGCCACAATATCATGGTGAGTTTAAACTCAAAACATCTACTAATTATGAAAACACAGGTCATCAAGTACTCTAATCCTCTACAATTCTCACATTTATTCCCACCTCAGTTGAGTTTACTCTCTTAAGCGACCCGAATTCTCAAATTTCAACAAGTACTCTTAAATTACTCATGAGAGATTCTAACAATACAAATAAGAATTGTACCACTTAAGAACACTCCGCATGAGATAACCCACCTGCTCCGCCTCAATTTAGTACTTCATCACACCTTCCACCTTTATATAGATTACACAGTTATTTAGTCTTCCTGAGTCTGAACTCATACCACCACATGTAGTGCACTTTACTTTCTAACAAGGAGACACGAAAAATATTCTTCACGCGCCCTTAATTCGGGCTACACATTGAATCACAACAGGACTCGAACACTTAACAGTTCATCTATTATCCAACAAACTTCTTCGTCACTACCAAGTCATATAGATACATCTCACAGTACTAACATACTCAGCACATGGATATCCAACCGCCATTCAAGCTAATACGGGCTATACCAAACATATAGGTTCAAAACACTCGCTCACACAATCAACACCTCGGTTCTCAAGCCATAGGCAAAGATTTGGCCTCAAGTCCTCCAGACTAGCCCAACATACTCACGAAGATCACATCTCGCCCCTTGATCGGGGAATCACAAGCCATCAAGGCACATATAGTATTGAGCGCCCATGTGCACATACAGACGTGTGGAGGGAATTTCAAGAGTTATATATCTATCTCAAGCTGAATCAAGTACGCACGATAAGAATTCCAAGAAGGTGAAGTTTTTCCTAAAGGTTATGCAGCCTCTTAAGGATAAATACAAACATCTTTGTACCGATCTGCAAGACTCTACTAAACATTCTCATGACTCGTGAGACCTAGTAACCTAGGCTCTGATACCAACTTGTCACGGTCCCATTTCCAAACCCGATCATGATAGCGCCTCTCATGAAGACAAGGCTAGCCAACTAACCTAATTCGTTTCTTTAACAATTATTAAAAATAAATGAATGGATAAATACGACTTAATGGCATTAATAACTGACATTTACAACTCAACGCAGTTCGACTAGGTGTCACAAGTCACAAGCATCTAAAGAAAATTTGAGCACACTACAGGGCCAATAATATACAAAATAAGACTTAGAGTCAAAAGACGAAGTCCGATGCCGCGAACGCTGGTCAGTTACAATAGAAAAATCCTCAATCAACTCAACTCGCTACCGGACAACAATTTCCTGCAACTGCATGCGAGGTGCAGGGATTAAAGTGAGTACTCCAATTCAGTGAGTAATGAGAGTTAATAATAACTGAGCCGCAAAAAATCACATAAGGCACTTGATCATGCTATACAGAATAGTGCAACCTTTTGAGAAAACAGTAAAATTGTGAAATCCTTTAGAAAATACCTAGGCTCAGTTAAAACCTCTTTTGAAAATATCTTTTTCAACAGTTAAGTAAATGAATGCGAAACAAATAGTGCAAGTTAGTACATAAGTTCGCCCCTCAGGCACAACACTCCACTAACAAATAACACCAGGGTATCTGGTATATAGTGCAAGAAGTAGCATGGTTGCCAATGAAATGAGAGTGCTGAATGTCATGACAAGTAGTACAACGGGAACCAATGCATGAATGCAATGCAATGCATATGACCGCTGCGGTGCGCAGCCCGATCCATTTGGGTGCTCACGCTTACTGTGGGTGGTTCAGACTCCGGAGGGGCTTCTATAGCCCAAGCGCAATTCCAATGTAACATTATTGCAGAGGGCAGCCCGAGCCAACCCTATATCCAGAAACCACCATAACACTACTACGGCGCACAGCCCAATCTATGCTCAGTCCAGAAATGCACATAAGCCATTTGGGCACTACTAAAATTAGAGTTCTCAACTCAAAACGTCAATAAAATGTTGTTTAAGTATTCAAATCTTAGAAAATAGCTGAGTTTGCAAAACAATATTAAAATCATGGACCGAGATCAAATAATATGCAAAGTAATGCGAAAAGAGTGATATCAATCCCTAAAGGATTCACATAGTTGGCACGAAGTTCAAACATGGCAATCAGCCCAAAATATGATGATAACAAGTAGTTTCAGTCAAATACGCAGTAAAAATCAACAACCAGGACGGACCGAGTCACAATCCCCAATGGTTCTCCACCCCACGCTCATATTCGGCGTGCAGGTCACCTCAATACAACACTATGATGTGCAAATCCGGGGTTTCAAACCCTAAGAATATCATTTACAAGTATTACTCACCTCGAACCGATAAAATCTCTAGCCCGCGATGCCTTTTCCCCTCAAACCGACCTCCACGCGCATCGTATCTAACCAAAATCATAGCAAATATATCACAATATGCTAAGGGAATAATACCCAATCGAAAACAATCGAGAAATAGCAAAAATCTCGAAACTAGTAAAACCCTAGCCCCAGGCCCGCTTTGAAAAAATTACAAAACTCACATTATCGGATTCCTCGTCTCGCCACGAGTTTATACATACCGATAACTCCCAAATCCGAGCTCAAATGACCTATCAAATCCCTATTTGAAATATCGAAAACTCAAGCCCTAGTTCATCAATTTTAAGCTTAATTTCCATGCATTTGTAGACCAATTTCACAATATAATCATTTTTTAAGTTCAAAAATCTTACCCCCAATCGATTCTCCTTGAATCCCCCTTCAATTTCCTTCAAAAGGCTCTCAAAAATATCAACAATGGAGTAAATGAGTCCCAAAATCGTGACTGGCGTGTTTTAAAATATTTTGCCCAGGTATTTACTATTCGCGATCGCAGAAAGTACTTCGCGATCGTGGAGAAAAATTTTTCCGGCCCAAAATTTACTCTTCGCGATCACGGTCAATGCTTCGCGATCGCGATGAACAGTTCCCAGCTCTTCCGGACATCCTCCAGTATAACGGTCATAACATTTTGTACACAACTCCAAATTACAAATGGTTTGATGTTCTGAAAACTAGACACATAAGGCTATAATAGCATATGTTGAGCATTTACTGTATCCTCATACATTGCGGGATATAAGCTTCCAAAGCCATCTATGTGTATTAGAGACCTTCCCAGGCAGCCTATAGTATAACCAGCATAACGTTTTGTACACAACTTCAAATTCCAATTAATTTATATTTCCGCAAACTAGACACAAAGGGCTACAAGTTTCATTTTTTGGCTCATCTCCAAATTCCTTATTTATTTTGAGATATGAGCTTTTGAAGTAGGATCAATGCAATAGAGTATTTCTTCTCCGCGATCGCGAAAGTCTTTCCGCGATCACGATTCATTTGCACATTTATCACATTTTACTTACCGCGATCGCAACCTATTCCCCGCGATCGCATAGAATACTGCTATAGCCAAAAACCAACAGTTAAAAATGGCCTAAAAATGGTCTGAAACCATCCCGAAACTCACCCGAGGCCCCCAAGACCTCAACCAAAAGCACCTACATGTCTTAAAACATTATCCAAACTTGTTCCAATCATCAAAACATGTCTAACAACACCAAAATCATAAATTCTCATCGGATTCAAGCCTAAGTTCTTTAAGAACTTCTGAAACATGCATTCGATCAAAAACCCAACCAAACGGCATCCGAATGACCTGAATTTTTCCACACACATCACAAATCACATATTGAAGCTACAGTAACTCTCGAAATTCTATTTCGACCGTCGAATCAAAATCTCACCTATCAACCGAAATCCGCCAAATACTAACTTTGCCAATTCAAGTCTATTTCCATATTGGACCTTCAGAATCAATTTTGATTGTACTCCTAAGTCATAAAATCATCCCCTAAAGCTAACCGAATTACCAAAAATCACATCCAAGCCTTATAACTCATAAGTTAGCGTCCGATTGACTTTCCAACTTAAGCTTTCCTTAAAGAGACTAAGTGTATCATTTTGTAATGACCCGGCCTGTCGTTATGGGAACTACCACCCCGTTACCTTGAATTTACATATCTTATGCTTTTAAATCAGTATTAGAATATATCGGGTGAGTTAGGAGTGATTCGGGTTGAAAATGAAACAAATAGCATGTTTGAGGGAAGCTTGAATATGGAAAGTAAACCTAGAGTTGACTATTGCGATAGAGTGCTCGGAACTGGATTCCAATGATTCAAATAGTTTCGGGGTATCATTTATGACTTAGGAGAGCAATCGAAATTGAATTCGGAGGCCCGGTGTAGTTTTAGGCTTGAATTGGCGAAGGTTGAATTTTGGCGAAAACCGGATGGTTGGTGAGATTTTGATCCGGGGGTCGGAATGGAATTCCAACAATTTCTGTAGCTTCGTTATGTGATTTTAGATATGTATGCAAATTTTCAGTTCATTCGGACATCATTTGATCAGGTTTTGGATTGAATATTAGTTTCGGAAGTTTTGAAGAAACTTAGGGTTGAATTTGTGGGTAAATGGTTCTTTTGATGTTTAGGATGGTGTTTTTGTGATTGGAACAAGTCCGTATCATGTTTTGGAGTATGTTGGTGGTTTTCGTTAGGGTTCTGGAGGCCTCGGGATGATTTCGGACCATCAACCGGGCAATTTGAACTTGGCAAAATCTGCAGAAAATTGCAGGTTACTGCCCAAGCATTTAAGCCTTCGCATTCGCGTGGCATGGGTCGCGGTCGCGAAGGCCAGGCGGATCAAAGCATCGCGTTCGCGAGAAAGGGCGTCGCGTTTGCGTAGGCAAGGTAGGGTGAAGCTTCGCGTTCGCATGACTGGGAGTCGCGATCGCGTAGAAGGAAAATAGGCGGCTGGGAATTTTGTACATAGCGAACGCGTGGTATAGTTCGCGTTCGCGTAGTGTAAGCCAGAGTTGAACATCGCGAACGCGTGGGAGGCGTCGCGTTCGCGACGAGTAAAAGGGAGCTGGGCATCCCGAACGTGTGAAGACCATCGCGAACGCGTAGAATAAATTAGTCTGGCAGTGAAATTAAATTGCAGAACAGAGGGCTTACGGGTTTATTCACCCAAAACATAATTTTGAGCCCTGGAGAGAAGAAAACACGAGGAAAACACTGAGAAATCATCGGGTATTCATCGGAGGTAAGATTATTGACTCAAAAACATAATTTTATGGTAGAATTAACATCAATCTTCATGAATTTGGGTAGAAATTGTGAAGGATTGTGGCCTAGAAATTGAAAACGAAAATTTGGGTTTTGAAAGGCCAATCGAACTCCGATTTCAATAAATTTTATATGCACGGACTCGTGGCGAGACGAGGATTGCGTTGGTACTAATTTCGGAATTTTCCGACCAGTGGACCTGGGGTCGGGTTTTTACCAACTTAGCGTAATTATGAGTTTTTTATGTAAATTGAATTGGGTTATGTTTCTTTGACCCGTATTTGATATAATCATTGTGTTTTGACTAGATTCTACGCACGCGGAGGTGAAATTCAAAGGAAAAGGCACCACGGACGAGTCTTCGACTGGCTAGAGGTGAGTAGTTTGTGTATATGGTAGCCTGAGGGTTCGAAACTCCGGCTTAGCACATTGTGACGCTAGTAGGGCATGGCTCGCACCCCGTGATAGGTGCGGGATTGATTGTGACTGGGGATTGAGACTTGGTCCATACCGGATATGGATAATATGCAATTAGTGATGGAAATACAGTGTGTTTGACATATTTGTGGGCTGTAAGCCTTGTTTGGAGCCTTGTGCCGACCTGTAGTATCCTTAGGGGATAATGTTTATGTGATAGCTATACTTGCTTAATCACTGATCTCAGTCCTGGAAATTGAAATCACAGTATTGAAATGCTAAGTCACCGGCTTTTGCAAATTAAATAAAAGTTAAAGTATTTTTCATAAATTATGAACTGGAAATTGGAATTAAGAAAAATGAACTGTTTTGTGACTTATATGATTATTGTGGACTGAGGATGGATCGGGCTGCACGCCGCAGCGGTTATTATGATATGAGGATCGGGCTGCACGCCGCAGCGGTATTTGCGCTTGGGCTGTAGTAGCCCCTCCGAAGTCTATACACACCCCCAGTGAGCGTCGTCGACGTTAAACGGATCGGGCTACACGTCGTAGCGGTTATGTGCATTGCATTGCATCTTTATTTGTTAAATTATTTTGTGGTAGCTATATTTTACTGTTGATGCTAGTTCGTAGGAGATTCGGACTGTTGTTTAGCTTCATATTGTTGTATTCTGTGGATTTCCTACTTTCAGCTGCTTTTATATATTTATTACTCATTGAGTACTTAGTACTCACCCCTACTCCCTGCACCTTTGTGTGCAGATTCAGGTACACAGGAGGGATAGGTGAGCACTCCAGCTTTTATCAGTATTTATTCGAGTTGCTGAGGTAGCTGCTGGCGTTCGCAGGACCTGGCTTCTCTTCTTATTCTATTTTTCCTTTGTATATGAATTATTCAGACTTTAGTATTTGGATTAGATATTGTTATCCGATCTTGTTTAGAGGCTCCAGACTCGTGACCCTAGATCTTTGGGTGGTTATTCAGTTTAGCTTTATTGTCGAAATAATATCCTGGTAATTGATTTGAGCTTCATGCTCGGGTGAGAGTGTAAATGGTCGAGCTTGCCTAGTAGGTGTGTTGGGCGCCATCACGACCGGGATTTGGGTCGTGACAAGTTGGTATCAGAGCCTAGGTTACTAGGCCCATGAGTCTTGAGCCGGTTGGTAGAGTCTTGTGGATCGGTATGGGGACGCCTGTACTTATCCTCGGGAGGCTGCAAACCTTTAGGAAACACTTCACATTTCTTGGAATTCTTATCGTGCGTACTTGATTCAGCTTGAGATATAATTTTTGAAATTCCTTCTACACGCTTGTATACGCATCGAACGCTCAGTAATATGATTGCCATGATGGCTTGTGGTTCCCCGATCAAGGGACGAGATATAATCTCTGTGAGTTCATGTTGGACCAGTCGGGAGGACTCGAGGCCAGATCTGTGTCTATGACTTGAGCACCCTGGTGCTGATTTTACAAATTAGTATTATGAAATTTCGTGTGATCGGTATTGTTCCTAACTGTGGAAATGGCAGCTTAATAATGTATGAGCTGTCAGGTGTTAGATTCTTATTGTAATTCGTTGTGTAGCCCCGAGCTATGGGCGTGGTGAATATTTATCATATCTCTTAGTTGGAAGGTAAAGTGCCTTACGTGTAGTAAAACGAGTTTAGATTCAGGAAGACTAAAGTGATTATGCTATGTATATCCTGGTGGAAGGTATTGTACTGAAATACTAGATTGATGCAAAGTAGGTGGGTTATTCGGATGTGTAATTGAAGGGTATTTGATAAGTGTTATGATGCGAGCAGGTGTAGCGCAGGTTCAGGTATAAATTGTGATAATATGATTCGTATAGTATTGAGATTTAATGTTGTTGAAATACATTGTGATGTCTTGTTGAGTTGTGGATGTATTGTTAGAATGGTTTGGTGATTCTCTGGCAGGTGGATAGGCCAAATTACAAAGGAAACTCTGTCGAAATTTTTGAAAAATTTGGGATGTATTTCTATCACCTGGAGAGCAGGCTTAAATGTTGAGTGTGAATAAATGCAAGAATTGCAGAAGAGTTAAGGTCTCTGATGATTCGAGTCTCTGTCAAGCTTGTAAATGACTTGTTTAATCTCACGATAACATTGTGGCATCATTTGAGTAAGAATGACATAGGTGGCTAAAAGTGTTTCGATGTATGGCTTTGATCCAAGTTAGGGAGGTTTTTATTGATTAACTATTTGCACCGTTGTGTGCTATGTTGGTGCTGTCTCTAGGTATGTTGGGAAAATTCTGATAGAGGTTATGGTACTTCATAGATGTGAAGAAATCCTAGGATGACTTGAACTGATGTCGGTAAGGAATGTTTGGTGTATAGAAAAGAGAGATAGCTAAATGCAGCTGTATGTAATCATGTTCTGCGATGTCAGAGTTCTAACAAGGCATGAGTGGTTCTGTTCAATAAGACAGCTGAATTGTAATTGAATAAGGGTGAATGACGCTCGAGAATAGCCTTGCGGTGTTCAGGACTTTGCTTGTAATGGTTAGGTGTCTTAAGATTGTGTATGTGGCTAAAGACGGTGGTTTCGTTAGAAGGGATCAAGACTTGTGTAATGATATGTGAATGATGAGATTCTATGTATCTATATTGGAGAGTAATGATAACGAATTCAAAAATCGCAAGAAGTTCTTCAAAATAAAGTATCATAAAATGTGGTACTTCTGGGAAGCATCTGAGAGTGTTCAGTGGCTTGTGAGTCTTAGACCATGTAGTCTTGTATATGAGTCTCGTATGGTAACATGAGTTGAGATAATGTAGTGCTACAGTAAAGGAGAATACTAAGTTAAAGAGGATTCAGAAAGGAAATTGAGTAAATGGAGCAACTTGTTAATAAACTGAAACGGTATGATAAAGATACGATTAATTCCTGGTATGTGTACGAAGTAATGATTCTTGCAGATATTGTGCAACAAAGCTCCTGAGTGTTGGTAGTTGCGTAGCTCGATGTGGGTAGGAGGACTCAGTCCTGGTAGTTAAACTTACGCAATGAATTGGGAGAAAGAGTTTGTGATGTGTTCTACCGTGGTTTGAAAGTGAGTATATTCATGTTGGTATGCGAAGCTGGGAATGTGTAATGAGTTTTCTTCTATATGGAATCATGAAAGTCCTTGACTAGTTGAGTACGTTGATGTTTGCGGCGCAAAAAAGGGATAGAAGTTTCCGTGTTGTCTTAGTGTGGTATGGTATATGCAATGTGTTATGGAAAGTTGATAATGGCATGTTCAAGGGTTTGAGATCAGTTCATAATATATGGGAAGTCATATAAAAAAAAATTAATGAGCAGCGCGGGCAGCTGTAGGTAATTTAAGAATCGATCTTTCTGGTGATTAAGGAAAAAAAATGATACTGCTATTCTAGTGATTTGGCAAGGTATATGGTCAAAAAGGGACAAGGTGCTGTAAACTAATAATATCTAGTAGTATGGTGGTATTCTCTTGTTGGATCATTGGTGATGATTGAATTGTTGATGGCATAGGGAAAATTTCTGAATGACTTTCGTGGTATGAATGGATGATTGATGTGTGTTAAGTATTCGTACAGTGGAATGTAGGATCAGGCATAGTGAATCATGTGTTATATAGGTAATGGAGACTAGAAGTTCTCGTAATCCGCCTGTGCAGTGGTTGTATATCGGGGTATCGGCATCGTTTAGCGATTATCGGAAATTAGAAGCCCGGGCGGCTCTCCCTCAGCTTGATATGATGAATTTGGGTTATGAGACTTGAGTGCAGACTGGTTGTCATACGTCAGGTTGCCTAGACTAATGTGATATGGACTATGTCAGAAATGGCACAAATTGCGTAGTAGAGTGCATCAGAGTATGCTCCAACAGGGTAGTTGTACCCAGGACCAGCGGACGGCTGGTAGGTATTACTTGGTCAGTGGGGCCTTCGTGGCGGATATCAGTGCAGAAGCTTCTACCATTAATTTAGTTCCGGTATTGGGGAACTTTGTCGGATGCGTATCTTGTGGCCGAGCTTGAGGTTATATATGTTTGTTGTAATGAGCAATCTGACTCGATGTGCATTTCTTTTTGCAAGAGTTTTGTGTGGATCGGGTGGCACACCGCCACGGGTTATTTGGATCGGGTGGCACGCCGCCACAGGTATGGTATCTGGATCGGGTGGCACGCCGCCACGGGTATGTCATTTTGAGCAGATCGAATGCCGCAACCGTGTTATATGGAGCATAATTTTTCCTATAGGTTACCTTGTGTACTATACTTCTTAGTCTCTGAGAAAAGTCAGTATTAGGTGTCGCTCGGTGAATGGCGCATCAGTTGTGTCCTTACAAGAGTTGATGGCGTATATTGATTATTTCACCATGGATGAGATTGATTGTTTGAGTTCAGACCTAGATCTATGTGTGGCTGACTGTTTTGAGCATGATGAGATGACTTGAGGTGCTTCATGGGTAATAGTATTTGGATGGAACCATAAGTTGTGGCAAAGCCATATGATGTTATGACCTTTCGAGGAGAGTTCAGGTACTCTATTTCTGTAATGTGAGACGGGATCTCAGTCCTATGTTATGATGGTACGGAGGAATTAAATTACAGCTATTGTGTTTGAGTTAGTTGTCATGAATTGAGTATGTTCAGTCGTTTCCTATTTGAGCATGTGTTGTGCTCATCGTGGCTTAGGCCGGTGTGGAGGTGTCATATCACCAGTGCAGTGTGTTATAATTGAAATGATCGTTGGAGTCGTTAATGAGTGCGGGCATATGTGGTTTAAGCTGATTAGAAAGGTAACATCGAGGTTTGGATCCGAAATCTATTGTGGTATCAGTTAAAAGGGAAATGGATTCGCGAATGGATTACCTGAGAGATGGATTCGCTATATCGCATGTTTCAGCTGCCGTGGGCAGGGTATGAAGGTGTTGGAATAAGACTTTAGCTAATGAAAAAGGTTTTTCAGTTAGTATTTGGTTATTGTGGGAAATTGTTGTGATTAGAGGGCATCGGCTCGAGTGAATGGGTTGTTTGGTACATCGTAAGATCTCACCCGGAGTGGCGAGTATGGGCTACTACAGTTGGTTCGGGTGTATTCTGAGTATAGACGTGGGAGTCGGATTTGGTATATGATTTCGGAAAGTGCAATGCGGTCTATGGTTCAGATGGACTGCGGAAGTTCAGCTATATTATGTTATCGGACTTATGATAGATAGGGTGATATGGTACCACTCCGAATATATGCTTGGAAAGGTCATTCAGCTATTGGTTTCTTCTAGTACAACTCTGGGTACGCTCGAGGACGAGCGTTTGTTTAAGTTGGGGAGAATGTAACGACCTGGCCTGTCGTTACGGGAACTACCACCCCGTTACCTTGCATTTACATATCTTATGCTTTTAAATCAGTATTAGAATATATCGGGTGAGTTAGGAGTGATTCGGGTTGAAAATGAAACAAATAGCATGTTTGAGGGAAGCTTGAATATGGGAAGTCAACCTAGAGTTAACTATTGCGTTAGAGTGCTCGGAACTGGATATCGATGATTCGACTAGTTTTGGGGGATCATTTATGACTTAGGAGAGCAATCGGAATTGAATTCGGAGGTCCGGTGTAGTTTTAGGCTTGAATTGGCGAAGGTTGAATTTTGGCGAAAACTGGATGGTAGATGACATTTTGATCCGGGGGTCGGAATGGAATTCCGACAATTTTTGTAGCTTTGTTATGTGATTTTGGATATGTATGTAAATTTTCAGGTCATTCGGACATCGTTTGATCGGGTTTTGGATTGAATATTAGTTTCGGAAGTTTTGAAGAAACTTAGGCTTGAATTTGTGGGTAAATGGTGATTTAGATGTTTAGGATGGTGTTTTTGTGATTGGAACAAGTCTGTATCATGTTTTGGAGTATGTTGGTGGTTTTCGTTGGGGTCCCGGGGGCCTCGGGATGATTTCGGACCATCAACCGGGCAATTTGAACTTGGAAAAATCTACAGAAAATTGCAGGTTACTGCCCAGGCATTTAAGCCTTCGCGTTCGCGTGGCATGGGTCGCGGTCGCGAAGGCCAGGCGGATCAAAGCATCACGTTCGCGAGAAGGGGCATCGCGTTTGCGTAGGCAAGGTAGGGTGAAGCTTCGCGTTTGCGTGACTGGGAGTCGCGATCGCGTAGAAGGAAAATAGGCTGCTGGGAAATTTGTACATCGCGAACGCGTGGTATAGTTCGCGTTCGCGTAGTGTAAGCCAGAGTTGAACATCGCGAACGTGTGGGAGGCGTCACGTTCGCGAAGAGTAAAAGGGAGCTGGGCATCGCGAACGCGTGAAGACCATCGCGAACGCGTAGAACAAATTGGTCTGGCAGTGAAATTAAATTGCAGAACAGAGGGCTTACGGGTTCATTCACCCAAAACATAATTTTGAGCCCTAGAGAGAAGAAAACACGAGGAAAACACTGGAGAAATCATCGGGTATTCATCGGAGGTAAGATTCTCGACTCAAAAACATAATTTTATGGTAGAATTAACATCAATCTTCATGAATTTGGGTAGAAATTGTGAAGGATTGTGGCCTAGAAATTGAAAATGAAAATTTGGGTTTTGAAAGGCCAATCGAACTCCGATTTCAATAAATTTTATATGCACGGACTCGTGGTGAGACGAGGATCGTGTTGGTACTAATTTTGGAATTTTTCGAGCAGTGGGACCGGGGTCGGGTTTTTACCAACTTAGCGTAATTATGAGTTTTTCATGTAAATTGAATTGGGTTATGTTTCTTTGACCCGTATTTGATATAATCGTTGTGGTTTGACTAGATTCTACACACGCGGAGGCTAAATTCAAAGGAAAAGGCATCGCGGACGAGTCTTCGACCGGCTAGAGGTGAGTAGTTTGTGTATATGGTAGCCTGAGGGTTCGAAACCCCGGCTTAGCACATTGTGACGCTAGTAGGGCGTGGCTCGCACCCCGTGGATGGAAAGCTGTGCTGAGATTCACCTGAGTTCCCAAACCTTGCTGAAACTTCTTCCAAAAGTTAGCTGTGAACTGAGCCCCGCGATCTGAGATGATAGAAAGTGGAGTGCCATGAAGCCTTACTATCTCCTTGATGTACAATCTTGCATATTGCTCCGCGGTATCAGTGGACTTGACAGGCAGGAAGTGAGCTGATTTGGTGAGTCGATCTACTATCACCCATACTGAATCGAACATACGCTGAGTGCGAGGTAACCCCACCACGAAATCCATATTGATCATCTCCCATTTCCACCTTGGTATTTCTATAAGCTGAGTTAATCCACCGGGCCGTTGATGCTCGGCCTTCACTTGTTGACAGTTCGGACATTTAGCTACAAAGCCTGCCACATCCCTTTTCATACCGTTCCACCAATAAATCTCCTTGAGATCGTGATACATTTTCGTTGAACCAGGGTGCACGGAATACCTGGAAGTATGAGCCTCTGCCATCACTCTTTCCCGAAGCTCGTCCACATCCGGAACACATAGCCTATCTTGACACCGCAATACACCATCTTCGCTGCTGAGTACAAATGCTGAGGTCTTGTCATTCATGACTCTGCTTCCTTCACCCGAACCAATGCTGGATCCATGAACTGTTTTTCCTTGATTTCCGCGATCAATGATGATTCTGCTTCATTATGCACCAAGATATCCCCCTCGTCTGACGCCGAAATACGAACCCCCAAGCTGGCTAATTGGTAGACCTCTCGAGCCAGGGGTCTCTGATCCATACCCAAATGAGCCAAACTACCCATGGATTTCCGACTAAGAGCGTCAGCTACCACATTTGCCTTCCCTGGATGGTACAATATGTCCATATCATAGTCCTTGAGTAGTTCTAACCATCGCCGCTGTCTCGGATTCAGCTCTTTCTGCTTGAACAAATACTGGAGGCTCTTGTGGTCTGAAAACACCTCTACATGAACCCCATAAAGATAGTGTCGCCATATTTTCAAGGCAAACACAACAACAGCTGCAAGTTCCAAATCATGCGTCGGATAATTCTTCTCATGGTTCTTGAGTTGTCTGGAAGCATAAGCTATAACCTTTCCGTGCTGCATCAATACACATCCCAAACCGACTTTGGAGGCATCACAATAGACTACAAATCCCTCTGTGCCTTCTGGCAAGGCCAATACTGGTGCCGAGGTCAATCTTGACTTCAGATTCTTGGAAACTTTTCTCACATGCTTCGGACCACTGGAACTTAACTGCTTCTGCGTCAATTTAGTCAATGGGGAGGCGAGGGTTGAGAATCCCTCTACAAACCTCCGATAGTACCCTGCCAGACCCAAAAAGCTGCGAATCTCTGTCGGGGTCGTGGGTCTAGGCCAATCTTTCACTGCCGCAATCTTCTGAGGATCCACCATAATTCCCTCACCGGAAATAACATGCCCTAGAAAAGCTACGGACTCCAACCAAAACTCACATTTTGAGAACTTGGCATACAATTGATGCTGAAGAAGGGTCTGCAATGCTGCTCTGAGGTGAACGGCATGATCTTCCCCGCTCCGAGAGTAGATGAGAATATCGTCAATGAATACAATCACAAAGGAATCTAGGAATGGCTTGAAAACCCGATTCATAAGGTCCATGAAAGCTGCTGGGGCATTGGTTAGCCCAAAAGACATGACCAAAAACTCAAAGTGACCATAACGAGTTCTGAAAGCGGTCTTAGGAATATCCTGCTCCCTGATCTTCAACTGGTGGTACCCGGACCGTAAATCAATCTTTGAGAAGAACTTCGCTCCCTGCAATTGGTCAAATAGATCATCCACTCGAGGCAAAGGATATTTATTCTTGATGGTGACTTTGTTGAGCTTCCGATAATCAATACACATTCGAAGTGACCCATCCTTCTTTCTGACAAAGAGAACCGGAGCACCCCACGGCGACACACTCGGTCGTATGAACCCTTTCTCTAATAAATCCCTCAGCTGCTCCTTTAACTCCCTTAACTCTGCTGGCGCCATTCTATATGGTGGAATGGATATTGGCTGAGTATCTGGCATTACATCGATCCCGAAATCAATCTCCCTATCCGGCAGGATGCTTGGAAGCTCATCTGGAAACACTTCAGGAAATTCATTCACAATTGGCACGGACTCGAGGGTAGGCACCTCTGAGGTGGTGTCCGTTACCCGAACCAGGAGATAGATACACCCCTTCTTAATCATCTTCGAAGCCTTAAGGTAGGAAATAAACCTACCCCTTGGCACCACACCATTTCCTCTCCATTCAATGATTGGCTCGTTAGGGAACTCGAGCCTCATAACTCTCGTTCGACAGTCAAGTTTGGCAAAGCACGAATAGAGCCAATCCATCCCCATAACTACATCAAAATCTACCATCCCAAGCTCAATAAGATCGGTTGTGGTATCACGACCACCCACCGTAACAACATAATTCCTATAGACTCGTGAGGCTATAATAGAATCACCAATAGGAGTCGACACAGAGAACGGCTCATGAAGCTGTGTTCGGGTTCTATCCCAAAACTTGAAGCAATGAATGGAGTAACATAAGACAAGGAGGACCCCGGATCAATAAAGGAATAGCAATCAATAGTCTGAACAGACAGGATACCTGTAACAACATCTGGAGAAGCCTCGGCATTTTGGCGGCCACTCAATGCATAGAATCGGCTAGGTCCACCCCTACCCCGAGCTCCACCCCTAGCTGCACCACGCCCCGCTGATGCTGGAGTACGCGCTGATGATGTAGCAGCTGAAGAACCGGATGACTGAGCAGATCCCCTACCTATACCCTGACGGGGTGCACGACAGTCTCGTTGAATGTGACCTCTCACCCCACACCCGAAACACACTGGAAGGTCAAGGTAGCAAGTCTCTGTATGAAATCTCCCACACTTGGGGCATGTAGGTCTCCCCTGCTGCTGGGATCTCACCCAGGACGACCAGACTGACGAGACCTCCTGCTGTCCGAACCGGGTCTCGAGTAACTGCCCTGCTGATGACTGTGCACGGATGGCGGTGCACTCGCGAGGACTGAGCATATGACTGGGATGGCCCTGATGACCCCCTCCCTGGAAGTGATCTCCCCGAACGACCCATTGACCGGGCCCTGCTGCTACTTTCTCTTTCTGCACGAATCTTCAATTTCCTGGCCTCTGTGGACTGAGCAAACCCCGCAATCCTCCCATAGTTCATGTCTAAGTGCAAAGCTGCTGTGGCGGCCTCATTCACCACCAAAGGGCTAAGGCCCCGAACAAACCGTCGAACCCGGGCATCCATGGTCGACACTAAATGAGGAGCGTACTTGGACAACCTTACGAACTCCATGTGATACTCCCAAACACTCATATTGCCCTGTTTGAGGACCTTGAACTCCGTGGCACGGGCTGCCATCACCTCGGCAGGCAAGAAGTGGTCCATAAATGCATCCACGAACTCATCCCATCTGGCCGGAGGGCTCCCTTCCTCACGGGAATCCTCCCACATTTCGAACCATGAACGTGCCGCTCCGTTCAGCCTGTAAGAGGCCAACTCTACCCCCTCTATATCTGTAGCCTTCATCACTCTGAGGGTCTTGTATATCTCATCAAGGAATTCCTGTGGGTCAGCCTCTGGATCGGTGCCTGAAAATTCTGGAGGGGCCAATCGCAAGAATTGATGGACTCTGGAGCCAAAGGAATCTCCCTGTCCGCTGGAGGATGCAGGGGCATCATGGGATCTCTGGGCCTGGGCGGCCACTAACTATGTTAACATATGGATGGCGCCCCTAAGATCTTCATTAGAGATACCGGAGCCCGAAGCGGGAACTGTATTTGAGTCAGGAACACTGGCAGGAGGAATGGTGGCATCCTCTGCCGCAGCTGGGAATAGGGACACTTGGGTTTTGAACAGATGGGTCAGGCAAATTCGGGACCGGTGGGTCATTCTCTCCCACGGCATCGGGTACATGATTAACAGCTGCACTTGGGCCGGCATTGGCCCTAAGGCCGAGTCTAGCCTTCTTCTTAGGTGCCATATTCTGAAAATTTGGGAACAAGGCACGAATTAGACACGGATATCTCCATATTGCACTTTACCGCACGATATAGATTAACAAAGAAGTAGGTAAATTCCTAAATGCCCGTGTAGCCCCTACTTATATGATGTGGTCGACAACACACCTATAAGAAGGGCACTACTAGACACGGCTCCGAGACATCCTAGGACACTTTAAAAACCATATGCTATGATACCAAGTTTGTCACGCCCCAAATCGAGGGACATGACCGGCGCCTGACCGGGTTGCCCCAGTCAAGCGGACCTGGATGCCTTTCATTCCCACGAGTTAACCTTGTGTTGATTGTTTCTCATTAACCAAATATTTTACCAATAATGACTGATTTCATAATGCATAAACATAACCATGTGATTTATTCACTAACAAGTTCATAACTTATATTTACAACGCCCCATACATATACATAGGCCACAATCCCACAGTTTACATGTCTATGGAGCCTCTAGGATACAAAAAGGGAAATACAATACTTGCCGGTAACAAGGCTCCGGCTATACCTTACAAAACCAAAATGAAATCTAAACCGAGTGGCATGAACCACACAAGGCCCCGAGGAAGAAAGGGGCTCACCAAAACGGGCGGTGGAAGGAGAAGGATACTACTGCCGATGAGCTGAAGTGCCTGCTACTGATCCACCTACAATCATGACACGAATGTAGCGCCCCGGCAAAAGGGACGTCAGTACACTTGAATTGTACTGGTATGTATGGACAAACTTTGTCCCAAGTAAACTCAAGCCATTAAATTACATCAACAATTAATTAAGCCAACCAACCATGTTTCCACATTTTCCTCATTTCAAATAATTCTCACACAAAGCACTTTCTACGATCAACCAATTTAACAATAACCAATCAATCACGTAAAGCACAAGTAGTCAAACAAAGGGGCAATCGGTGCCCCACAGGTTGCAAACTCTCCTGCTGTCTCCTTTCACAATTTCACATTATTGATTTTTGTATCAATTTTCAATAGCGATTTCGATCGCTTTCCATCCTTATTGCCCCCGACCACCCTTATTACCTCGGCCACCCTTATCACCCCAACCCACACCTTATTTCCCCACGTTGCGGCGCGCAACACGACCCCGCCTTACAGTTGAAAACACAACAATTTCAAACAGCATATAAGGTACTACACACAATTTCAACAAGTTCAAATAAGCAACTTACACATTGGTTCATGTTCTCAATTTCTTCTCAAGCCAATATCAAAACCAAGTTACAAGTATTCCAAAATCGAAAATGCCCACATAATCATGTTCAACAATTTACCACAATAAAGGTGTTTCAAATTCCTTCCACAATAAGCCAAATATGCCATCACAATGGTTGTTCCCAATTCTTTACCAATCTTGATTACCTTTTTATCTTTCAATTCATATTTCATACCACACCACACGTAGTTCAACATCAATCAAATGCTCAACAAGGAAATCAAAGAATTACGTAAAATTTCTCAATTTGACACATGCCAAAACAATTTGCACACATTTGGGCGATTTTACAAGAATCAAAAGTAGCCATACATACCTGGTGATGAGTTTTCTTCCGTTAACTTCCTACTTTATGCTTACCCACGCTATCTTACTCTTGCCAACCTTGTTCTTGAAGACTCTTACTTATACTCACTTCTTTTTACTAAAAATCAAGTTCAATAATCATGCATGAGTGTAAAAATTCTATTTTTAAAAGCTATTATATGCAAACCTCTCTTTACCCAATTAAAACTGAAAATCAAAGAAAATAGTTAGGGTTTTTACCTTGAAAAGATTGGGGAAGTTGAATCCTTGCCCTAAGATCCCTTGGAATTAAGATGGTTGGAACAATCTTTGAAGATGAAAGATTTCTCTCTCTAAAAATCCTCTCTTCTCTCTCTAATTTTGGTAAGATGATATGATAAAATGAAGAAGAAGTGTGTTATATTAAAGAAGAGATCGGGTCAAAATGTTACAAAAATGTGGGCCGGGGTCAATTATGCGGTGCACTATGCGACCGCAGAATCAACATGCGGTCCGCATAGTGACCACAGAATTGCCCCAATTTTTACACAGGTTCTGTTAAGGAATGCGGCCAGAATGCGGTCCGCATGCTTGATCTTCGGTCGCAAAGTGCACCGCAGATTTGACATGCGATCGCATATCGACCGCACTTTTGACACGATTTTTGGGAAACTCTGTGGAACGTTTTGCGGCAAGAATGCGGTCCACATGTCAGGTTTGCGATCGCATTCTTGACCGCATATTTGACATTTTTCGGAAAAATTAATTCTCTACATTTTTGAAACTTAAATCACTACCAAGGGTCCGAACCGCGGCGAGCTTGCTCGCCGCGAAGAATTCTACGCATTCCTAACACATTATTCGGACCATGACACCACGACTACTAGGTTTTATGCACAAAATTTTTACGGGGCCTTACAGTTTGGGGCCTTGTGCTGACCTGTAGTATCCTTAGGGGATAATGTTTATGTGATAGCTATACTTGCTTAATCACTAATCTCAGTCCTGGAAATTGAAATCACAGTATTGAAATGCTAAAGTCACCGGCTTTTGCAAATTAAATAAAAGTTAAAAGTATTTTTCATAAATTATGAACTGGAAATTGGAATTAAGAAAAATGAACTGTTTTGTGACTTATATGATTATTGTGGACTGAGGATGGATTGGGCTGCACGCCGCAGCGGTTATTATGATATGAGGATCGGGCTGCACGCCGCAGCGGTATTTGCGTTTGGGCTGTAGGAGCCCCTCCGGAGTTTTTACACACCCCCAGTGAGCGCCGTCGACGTTAAATGGATCGGGCTACACGCCGTAGCGGTTATGTGCATTGCATTGCATCATTATTTGTTAAATTATTCTGTGGTAGCTATATTATATTGTTGATGCTAGTTCGTAGGAGATTCGGACTGTAGTTTAGCTTCATATTGTGGTATTCTGTGGATTTCTTACTTTCAGCTGCTTTTATGTATTTATTACTCACTGAGTACTTAGTACTCACCCCTACTCCCTGCACCTTTGTGTGCAGATTCAGGTACACATGAGGGATAAATGAGCACTCCAGCTTTTATCGATATTTATCCGAGTTGCTGAGGTAGCCGCTGGCGTTCGCAGGACCTGGCTTCTCTTCTTATTCCAGTTTTCTTTATATATACATTATTCAGACTTGAGTATTTGGTTTAGATATTGTTATCCGATCTTGTTTAGAGGCTCCAGACTCGTGACCCTAGATCTTTGGGTGGTTATTCAGTTTAGCTTTATTGTTGAAATAATATCCAGGTAATTGATTTGAGCTTCATGCTCGGGTGAGAGTGTAAATGGTCGCGCTTGCCTAGCAGGTGTGTTGGGCGTCATTACGGCAGGGTTTTGGGTCGTGACATATTTCTTATCAAAACCAATCCAAATCAACTCTAACACAACATATACCAATAACGAAATATGAAGAAGTATAAAATAGGGGAAAACGGAGTTGTAACTTATGAGACGACAGGTCGGGTCGTCACAGAGACAATGTCATTGTTGCATATGTGCTGGTAAAAGTTTATACGCAGAAGAGAATTTCTCCTAGGTGCATTATTAAAGTTGATATCAGAAAGGTATATGACTTAGTCGAATGGGACTTTCTTAGAGCTGTCTTGCTAGAATTTGGGTTCCCTAGGAAATTTGTTGGTGGATTATGGAGTGTGTGACTACTGTGAGTAATGCCATCTTAATAAATGGTGGAATTACTCCAAAGTTTGTGGCAAGGAAATGACTGAAACGGGGAGACCACATGTCCCCATATCTATTTGTGTTGATCATGGAGTATCTTAACAAATCCTTAAAACAGTTGTAGCATAACCCGGACTTCAATTATCACCCTAAATGCAGTAGATTGAAGTTAGTGCATATATGCTTTGCTGATGACTTGCTCATGTGTTGTAGGGCTGATAGAACTTCCATACAACTAATGCTTCAAGCTTTCAATCATTCTCTAGTGTGTCTGATTTGAAGGCAAATTTGGACAAGAGTTCATTATACATTCATGGGGTTCCCCAAGAACTGAAGGAGTAGATTCTGAATGAAATGCAGTTTGCACTAGGAAAACTGCCATTCAAATATCTAGTATTTCCACTCTCATCCAAGAAGATCACTATCCAACAATGTATGCCAATTGTGGAGAAAATGATATCAAGGATTATGTGTTGGACTACTAAATTCGTGTCTTATAGTGGAAGAGTACAATTGATCAAGAGTGTTTTATTTGAGATGCAAACATATTGGGCTCAGATCTTTGTACTGCCAAAGAATGTTATACAACTAATCATAAGCATATACAGAACCTTTATATGGACTGGGAGCTGTGAAGCATCTAGGAAAGCACTGATCTCATGGGAATCACTATGTATGCCAAGAGCTGCAGGGGGTCTGAAGTTAAAAGACTTCAACTTGTGGAATAGAGCAGCTATCTGCAAGCTGCTGTGGGCAGTAACATCAAGGAAAGAATCCCATGGGTGCAATGGATACATAGATACTATATAAAGAACAAGGATCTAGCTGCTATGAAGACCCTATCACAAGCTTGTTGGCTTGCGAGGAAAATCTTTGGTGCAAGAAGCTGGTTTGAAGACAGGGACTACAAAGTTGAAATGAAAAAATGCAGCAATAGTGATGGTTTCAGCATTAAGAAATCTTATCTATCATTCCAACCACAATATCCGAAGGTTCCTTGGAAAAATCTCACGATGGGAGCAAGGCAACCTAGACACCAATTCATCTTATGGTTAGCTATCAGACAAAGACTTGCAACTGTTGATAGATTAGAGAAATGGGGGATAAATGTTCCAAAAGATTGTGTACTATGCTCCATGGGAGCTACAGAAACTTTAGCTCATTTGTTGTTTGAATGCAACTATGCAAGACATATATAGATCTCTTTACTTGGGTGGATGGGTGAAAATAGACTACCTAAGGCATGGAATGAGGAAGTGCACTGGATGTCTAAGAGGTGTCGAGGAAGCAGAGCTAGAGCACAGGTGCTGGCATGGCTATTTGCTGCAACAGTCTACTACATATGGAGTGAACAAAATGCCAGAAGATTTCAGAATGAAAGGAAGGAAAGTCATCATAAACTTAGAGAAATTAGTCTCCAACTACACATGAGAGGATACAATTACAAGAATTGGAGGAAGATATTAGATGTACTAAATAGCTATCCTAACTATGGGTGGATAGTTTGGTTATAAATATAAAAAGTGAGTACTCTTATATAGGTAGAAATCGAGATGACTAGTTCTTGAGTCCAAATGTAACTAGTGAATGTAAATATACACAATTGGTTGAATAAAATTTTTATTTTGACCAAAAAAAGAATTTAAACACATAAATAGTGGATATTCATTTTGGAAATGCATAGAGGGAGCATACCTCGTCATGCTGCTTACCTTTTAAATCATAATAATCACAAGAAGATGAAAAGATGAAATAAAAAAATTGACACAGCAAAAACAAAATTATATTTCAACGGATAATAACAACAACAATTAAGTATAATCCCACACGTAGAGAATTTGAAGATGGTAGAATGTACGCAGATCTTACCCCTTCCTAGAGGGGGTCCTTCCTAGAGGGGGTAGAGTGGCATATATTTCAATGGATAGATGCACCAAATTCTTTCAATAATTCAGTGAAATAAAGTAGTCACAACACATTTTTTTACTACATACATCACTTATATTTTATACTAGAATTTAGGGGTGTACAAAGAAAACTGATAAACCGCACCAAACCGATAATCCGAGTCAAACCGGAAAAAAAACCCGGTCATGGGTTGGTTTGACTTGGTTTGGTGTTGGAAAAAATAATCCGGCCATAATTGGTTTGGTTTGGTTTTAACTTTAAAAAGTCAAACCGAAACTAAACTAACCCGATATTACATTTATTCAATTTTTATAAATATTTTATACATATAAATATTTATTTTTACTACAATTCATAAATATTTCTTAAACTTTTTCACAGTTTTATCTTTAAACATATTGTTTCAAGTTTGAAATTAACATTCTTGAATGGTCCAATAAATTTTATAGTTCATAAAGGTAGTAATTTAAATAAACTTCACATCAATACTAATGCTAACTAAGAAATTCAATTGAACAATAAAAATGACAATAGTGTGGATATCTATTTTTTAGTTTTGCATTGTTTATATTGAAAATGCATAACTTAGTTTATCTTTTTCTTTAATGCTTAGTTGTCACTAATATACTTATAGTTGTACTTATATAAGCATGACTTATATAGTACTTTTAGATTATGTTAATTTTTTCTTATGGCTTATTACTTAGTAATATTTTTTTAATGGATTTTAGTATTTTTGTTATTGAATATTTTAGTATAATGTTATGACGCATCTCATATTATTGTATTATTTTCTTGAAAAAATACATTATATAGTTGTATCCTTGTAGGATTAGAGAAGTATGTGGAGCACAAGTTATTTTTGTGTTATGAAGACTTATCGGAAAAAAAAAATTGAAAACCCGAAAAAATAAAAAAAACCCGAGAAAATCCGAGATTAAAAAACCCAATTTCGTTGGTTTGGTTTGGTTTATAGATTTAAAAATCCGACACTATCGGTTTGGTTTGGTAATTGAAAAATCCGAACCAACACAACCTATGTACACCCCTACTAGAATTTAATAGATTGTAAAGATTCAGCTCCTATATATGAAAATTATATTGTGACACTCATAAAATCAAACAAAGTAGAAATTGGCAAATGTTTTAATAGGACAATAAAGAAATAAAAAGAAGTTTTTTATATGACCTAAAAACAAAAAGAGCGAGCAAATGTAAGTGGAATCAGAATTTGAAACTTTTGAAATAAGCCTTTCACGATACAAAGAAATAAGGCTTTTCTATCTCCCTTTTGCTCTATATTGTAAAATATTTCATCTTCATGCAACAAAAATATACACGACGCAAAAGGAATTTGCAAAATCTAGAAACATACTTAAAACGCTCTAGAAACTTGACCAAATATTTCAAAGATTATTTCTTGTGGAATCCGTGGATTTTTTCTCAGACATAGCTACACTCCGCTCTAGTAAGGTGGTTAATCGATCATCCTTTGTCGAAAAATTAAACTACGTATATAATTAAAATTATTTTAGATGTATATAACCTATATTAAACACTCTTTGTCAGGATTTCTTTTACTTCTTTTAAGTTTGAATACCCTTAAAAACATTTCTAACTTCGCCACTGCTCACAGACTCCAATCTTCTTCTCCATACAGCTGATGTTGATGTCTTGTTAATTTGTTAAAAACCTTTTTATACCACAAATTAGGGTAAATCTTACGCCTCTCCTTTTCCTTCCAAAATTGCAGCATATAGTAGATCTAAACTTACATATGTAAAAAACAAAATAAAGTTTGATGTTAAAACCCTTAAAAATTGATGCCATTGAGCTTAAATCCTAACTCCAGAGATAATAACTGATACAACTGTTATGCAGGTAAGTAGTAGATTTGTTACATTTAAACCGACTTCTATTCATGAACAGTTTCCTCCCTTTCAGTCCTTATAGAATCTAGGCCTTGTTCCAAGCATCAAGTTTAAAGCTTGAGTACAACAAGAAAACCAAATAACAGGACTTACACCTTATAAACTTTTGACAGGCAATTTACAGCAAAAGTACAATTAAGATTTTATCCAATGTACATATCCATGTTAATACTTATCTTAGATCTGAAGGCAAGTAAATATCAAACGCGCATGCATCTAATCTGTGTTTTGAGTACAGAGGTACTTAAAATAGAGAACAAAGAAGTTAAGCTGAAGAATTATGGTAGCCTCGACAGGCATGGTAATGGCCAGCAACGATAACGGACTGCCGCTTCTTATAGCATCAGACTAAAAATCATTTCAACCTTTTGATCTTGTTAGTAGCTTCCATTATATTTTGGCTCCATGAAGAGTTTTCTAGGTTTAATAATCTTGCGAGTTGTTGAGAAGCCTCGTCAAATCTATCTTCCGCAGCACACGTCTCCGTCTTTAGAGCAAAGATAACATCATTGACATCTTCGTCTAACTGAAGGTGGAAGACGTGAGGAAATACCTGGAGAAAGAACACACAATTTGAATCAGATCAAATTGTCTTACGCCAAGTCGCACTTATTGACATGCACTTAAGCTAATTGTATCCAAAAGAAACTCAAGGATGGTGGCTAACTGTTAGAATGTGCACTATCAGTGATCCGCTTTCCAGTAGAAAGCACTAATATATGGAAGTTGGGCAGCGGGGTACGTCAGCAAAATTCAAAATCATATGCATATGGCAACTAGATAGGAAAGTATGGAGGTCTAGTACCAGGGTTGTAGGATAGGGACTTCCTACATTTTTCGTACTCTTTTCCCGGGGTGGGTGAGGTGTAGTGGGGACGCCCATAGAGGATTAGTTTGTGTTCTCTTGTGGTAGTCATTTCTGGTAGTTACTGTTTTAATATCATTGCATGCATATCTGCTTATTGATGGTATTTATGCCTCTTATGTTTAGACAATTTTTTTTGCGATGTATGCTGGTATGCTGGTATAACTAATGCGGTTTTTGTTTTTGTTTGCCTTTCTTTTCAATGCGCCGAGGGTCGATTGGAAACAGCCTCTCTGCCCTCTCGGGTAGAGGTAAGGCATGTCTACATATTACCCTCCCCAGACCCCACCTTGTGGGAATATACTGGGTTGTTGTTATATGCATATGGCAACTAAAAGTAGTGCAAACAGCTAATATGGCCTTCACCAAAAAAAAAAAATAACATGCAATTTTTGAAGGTCTGAGAGTTACTACGTATTTCGCAAACTCGTGTCAGGAAAAGTTTAAAACTCACCGATTTTAATATGGAGTAAATTGAATCCTTGATGGCTTGTGACCTCGATACCAAATTGATGACAAATAGACCTTGATCAGAAAGAGAACCTTTTGCTGCCATAAGGAATGTCTCTTCTACAAAGTCTGCAGCTGGACAACTTAAACCAGAACTGCCATAGAAAAGGGTAAAGAATAGCTGCTATTGAAGTTGGTGCTATAGCGAATAAGGAAATATGAATATAAGAAGAAATGTATGGTGAATAGGGCCATTTACCTCGAGTCTGAAGAGTCCACATCAACAATGAGTATGTCGATTTTTTCAGTGCTTTTAAGTGGTGCATGGGACAAAATGGAAATACCGTTGGAAGAAGGGGCCTTTGCCTCAGAAAGATTATTTTCATCGCATATAGTAACTGCACAAGCTAGATCCTTAACATACTTTAGACCATCGGTAATATGTACCTGAAACACCATGAAAGAAATTGAAAGGTGGCCATTGGTGTGAGTTCTTACAAGTATCTGACTTCTGAGTTACGCTTCTTATATTATCTTATAAGAAAACATTTTGTGCTCTCATAGCTAAAACCTTGAATTGATCCCCACCCTAATCATAAGGTGTTAGCCGCATTACTACAGAGTACGGTAATCCTGGCATAATCATCCTCAAGATTTCCATTTAAAACCGAGAGAGAGAGAGAGGAGAAGCGACCGGACTCTTGAGATGTTGGGTCAAAAATATACTTGTTTGTGCACAAATGCTGTTACAATTAGTTGGAAATTGCCCCCACCCCGCAAAAGACTGCTTAAATTCACTTAACCTGTGGCAAATAGAGATAATATTGTGAAATTGGTGACCCAATATAACGTATTGCTTTCCAAAGCATGGTTTTCTTTATTAAACCTCTAAATTAAACTATTTTATTTGCCTCGTCATTTTAAATGTAGCCACCGAGGGGAATCAAACATCGATTGAAAATCTTAGTTGATCTCGAATGAATATGCTTCTTGGATCCCACTCTATACTTGCAATTAATGATTAACTTGCCGAAGAACAAGAAAAAGAGGGGAAAAGGGAGGGGGGTGGGAGGAAGTAATGACGGTAAGAAAAGGTGGAGCGAGGAATGCAAACTACCTTTAATCGGTCATCATCTCTAAAATCGAAATAGTCTCTAGCAAGATTTAGAACCACCGGATCTAACTCCAACACCTGTGAATCGCATTATAAGGCAGTTTGGCAAGATAGAAAAATATTTAATAACAAAAGACAAATATAACTTAGAAAAATAAATATAAAGATTACCCTTAACTAATCCAAAGATTTATTTCAGTTGACTTTTCATACTTTAATGGTCGTCATGTTGCCATTTAAACCCTTTAACATTTCACTTTGCTATATGCACCTTCCAAAATCATGGCACTTTGCCATCTTCAAGCATTTTCTGGCGAAAATTAAATACTATGTACGCACAACTTTAGTGCAGATTAGGCAGTGTTAGCGAAAAGTAGTAGCAAGATATAACTATCTCCTCAAAAGCCATAGTTTCTATGTCTAATTTGACCACTAAATCAACATAACATGAAGTCTGTTCTAATGCATTACATCATGGCACAATGTGTTTCAATCTTCTCATGTGATTAAATAATTCAATATTCTAGTTGTACCAATACAAACAACAATATTATAAGGATTACACATAGATATACATACTTAGGTCCTACTGTGCATGTCCTCAAGTACATGAGGGTGTAATTATGAATTTGAAGTAACAAGGACACATATCATGTATGGTGCTGTGAACTAGTGCAATTACAAATGTCTGTAATTCCACATTGTCTTACTTAGCATATCAGCCGTTATTTCCTTCTTTTTTTCATAATAAGTTCTGCTTTCACATTTTTTTTTTTCATGTGCATAGTGACAGACAATTTACAATAGATGGCAAAATTGGAACTTTAAAGGTGTGAATGGCACAGGAAAGAACAACAACAACAACCCAGTATATTCCCACAAGGTGGGGTCTGGGGAGGGTAATATGTAGACAAGCCTTACCTCTACCCGAGAGGGCAGAGAGGCTGTTTCCAATCGACCCTCGGCGCATGGAAAAAAGGCAAACAAAAACAAAAACAAAAACCGCATTAGTTACTCCAGCAAAGTGAAAACAAAATAAAAGCGGCACATTTGCGTAAACATACTTTACCTTGATCTCTGGAAACGTGAGGTGCTTATATAGAAACATTGGAAGCAATCCTGCTCCAAGACCAATTACTAGAGATCTCACCTGAAAAATGAACAATTGCAGCTTTAGCCTAAAGCACAACACGCACCTCCCGAGATGGACTAGAAGCTCACATAAGATAGGTCATATCATGAATCTTAAGTTACTGAAGAGAAATTCTAATGCATAGACGTTATGTTCTTTTAAATATGGATTTTAAAGGACATGTTAACCCAACAGGCACTCATGCAATAATTCAGAGAAGGGGATGTTATGGTGACAGGACTAACTAAAGCTGAATCCGTGGATTGGTGGGTGACTCTGCATTTTTGTGAGTTCAATCAAGACAATTTAAATTAGCGATCACACCTGACACCAGGATTCCCTTTTGAAAATAAAAAATACAATCTGCATTTTTAAATTTTGTCAGAAAACAGTAAGAATTTATCAAATCAACGAGGTTGACTGGACATATACTCTATTAAACTAATCTGCACTTATTTGACAAATGAGCACAGCCCAAAGAACTAAGGAATTTTCTCATTTCATTGCAGAGCAACATTTTAAGCAAAAAAGAAACTCAAGTTCAGAAACTCTAGAAGCATGGTCGTCTCCATTTCTTGAACTGCTCACAACACTACAGGTTATCCGTACTAAAATAGAGAAGTTTACTTCTTGTGAGAATGCACGGGAGAAAAATATTATTGATATTATTTACTTGTGTTAACATAATACAATGAGCCATATATATACACATAACATATCCTACTCCTAATACATATTGGATTAGGGTTATTTACTCCTAAATCCTAATTACATGACTATTGTAACACTCCCCGTCAAGCTGGTGCATATAAGTCATATGTACCAAGCTTATTACATATGTAGTTAATGCGAGGACCAGTGAGAGACTTGGTAAAAATATCTGCAAGCTGATCATTCGACTTCACAAACTTTGCAGCAATATCTCCCGAGAGTATCTTTTCTCTAGCAAAGTGACAGTCAATCTCAATGTGTTTAGTTCTCTCATGGAACATTGAATTTGACGCAATATGAAGAGCAGCTTGATTATCATACACAAGTCCCATCTGACTAATCTCACCAAATTTCAACTCCTTGAGAAACTGTTTCATCCAAATTAGCTCACATGTCGCCATAGCCAATGCTCGATATTATGCTTCTGCATTAGACCGAGCAACCACATTTTGTTTCTTGCTTTTCCAGGACACCAAATTTCGTAGACCATTTATCAGAAGGTGATCCTACCCAATCAGCATCCGAGTATCCAACGATCAGCTCATGGCCTCGATACTCAAACAAAAAACCTTTGCCTGGAGTTGATTTTATATACCAAAGAATGCGAACAACTACATCCCAATGACTATCACACAGAGAATCCATAAACTGACTCCCAACACTCCCAGAAAAGGAAATGTCAGGTCTTGTCACTGTAAGGTAATTTAATTTACCAACCAACCGTCTATATCTTGTAGGATCGCTAAGAGGCTCCCCCTGTCCTGGCAGAAGTTTAGAATTCGGATCAATCGGAATGTCAACGGGTCTACAACTTGTCATCCATGTCTCCTCAAGAATATCTAAGGCATACTTTCGTTGTAAGATCACAATACCTGAGCTAGACTGAGTGACCTCAATACCCAGAAAATACTTTAGTTTGCCTACATCCTTAGTCTGAAAGTGTTAAAAGAGATATTGCTTCAATTTAGTAATATCATCCTGGTCATTACCGATAATAACAATGTCGTCAACATAGACCACCAGATAAATACAGAGACTCGAAGCAGAATGCCAATAGAATACAGAGTGATCAGCTTCACTCTGAATCATGCCAAATTCCTGGATAATTGTGCTGAACTTACCAAACCAGGCTCGAGGAGATTGCTTTAGACCGTAAAGTGACCGGCGCAAGCGATATACAAGGCCACGAGACCCCCCCAGCAACAAACTCAGGTGGTTGCTCCATATAAACTTCATCCTCAAGGTCACCGTGTAAAAGAGCATTCTTAATGTCCAGCTGATAGAGGGGCAATGGCGAACAACAGCCATGGATAGAAAAAGGCGGACTGATGCTATCTTAGCCACGGGAGAGAAGGTATCACTACTATCGAGCCCAAATATCTGAGTATATCCCTTTGGCAACAAGACGAGCCTTAAGACGATCAACCTTACCATTCGGACCAATCTTGACTGCATACACCCAACGACAACCAACAGTAGATTTACCTGAACGAAGAGGACGAGCTCCCAAGTACCACTCGTATGTAAAGCAGACATCTCATCAATCATAGCCTTTCGCCATCCTGGATGAGACAATGCTTCACTTGTAGACTTAAGGATGGAAACAAAGGACAAAGAAGATAGAAAAGCATAATAGGGTGATGATAAACGATGATAACTCAAACCAACATAATGGGGATTAGGACTAAGAGTGGTATTTATACCTTTCCGAAGTGCAATCGGTGTACGAGGAAGAGACAAGTCCGCAGTAAGAGCAGGGTCAGGTGCAGGACGTGAATCAGCTGGGCCTGATGCTGAGTGCGGATGACGATGATATGTCAAAAGTGGTGTTCCTATGGCAGGGAGTCTAGGAGGAGCCACACTAGACTCCTCAGCGGTTGAAATGGGTAAGACTTCTGTAGCGGAAGGTGAAGTAGGAGCTATAGTAGACTCGGATAAGACTTTTGTGGCGAAAGGTGAAGGAGGAGTTATAGTAGACACCTTAAAGGTCGGTATAGGTAAGACCTGAGATATATCAAATATCAAGGTGGTCAGAATGGTCAGAAGAGGTAAAGAAAGTTTTAGACCCAAAAAAAGTGACGTCAGAAGACATAAAATACCGACGAAGATCAGGTGAGTAACAACGATATCCCTTCTGAACACGAGAATACCCAAGGAAGACACACTTTAGAGCATGAGGAGCTAACTTATCTTTCCCCGGGGCTAAGTTATGAACGAAACATATGCTCCCAAAAACACGAGGGGGGACAAAGTATAAGGGTGATTGGGGAAACAATACTACATACGGTATACGATTCTGGATGGGAGAGGAAGGCATCCGATTAACTAAATAACAAGCTGTGAGAACTGCATCGCCCCAAAAACGCAGCGGCACATGAGATTCAATGAGAAGTGTGCGAGCAGTCTCAATGATGTGCCTATTCTTTCTCTCTGCAACCCCATTTTGCTGAGGGGTATAAGGACAAGAGGTCTGATGAATAATTCCTTGAGAAGTCATAAACTGCTGAAATTTAGAGGATAAATATTCTAAAGCATTATCACAACGAAAAGTGCGAATAGAAACACCAAATTGATTTTTATTTTCAACACAAAAATTCTAGAATATAGAAAACAACTCAGAACGATCTTTCATTAAGAAAATCCAAGTACATCTTGAATGATCATCAATGAAACTAACAAAATAACGAAATCCCAAGGTTGAACTGACTGTACTAGGACCCCATATATCAGAATGAACTAAAGAAAAAACAGACTCTGCATGACTCTCAATACTACGAGGAAAGGAGGCTCGAGTATGTTTCCCGAGCTGACATGACTCCCACTCTAATGTGAATAAACTAGACAAACTAGGCACTATCTTCTGAAGCTTGGATAAGCTTGGATGTCCTAAACGTCTGTGAATTAGGTCCGGAGGATCTTTAACTAGACATGCCTTGGAGGATTTTCGTGAGTTAAGGTAGTAAAGTCCTTCTGATTCAAGTCATGTTCCAATCGTCTGCCCCGTACTGCAGTCCTGAATAATAAAGGAATCATCAATAAAATATATACCACAATGGAGGGCACGAGTCAAACAACTAACAAATGCTTTATTAAATAGACAGTCAGGGACATAGAGAACGGAATCTAGAGTGACAGAGGATAGGGGATTCGCTTGTCTAACTCTTTTTGCTTTGGTTTGAGATCCATTGGCTAAAGTAACTGTGGGAAGAGACTGTGAATATGCAATATTTGACAAAAATAATTTATTACCAGAGATATGATCAGCAGCGGCTGAGTCCACAACCCATTGTCCAATAGTACTAGACTAGGAAACACAAGCAAAAGAATTATCAGCAACAGAAGTATCAGTCTGAGCAACAGAAGCTACTTGTGGAGATGTCTGCTTACTTGCTCGATACTAAAAGAACTCATTATACTCCCCTTCAGATAAAGAAAATTCCTGGTTACATGTTGTCTCAGTCTGAGCAACATAAGCATTTTAGGGTGGACGACCATATAAAGAATAGCACACGTCACAAGTGTGTCCAAGTTTATGATAATTAGAACACTTGGGTTTAGATCTTCCAAAATGACCTCCTCCTCGTCTATTCTCCATAGTATGAGATGCCCGATTGTCCACTGACTGAGATACAAGGATAGACAAGTCAAGTGTGTGTGATGAGCTTACTCAGTGACTTAGTGCTGCAGCAAGGCGAAGTAATTGAGTGAATAGTTCATCAACTGTGTGGACAGCCAGACTAGCCAAAATCCGGTCACGTACTGAATCAAGGTTATGAGGGAGTCCAACTAGTGTAAGAACTAGAAACATCTTCTGTCGTTGCTCTTGTTGCTTTTCAATACTACCAGAAACTCGCATCAACGTCTCAAATTCTTCATGACTGCTTGTACTTGTCCCGAGTAAGTAGATATATCCAATTCATGTTTCTTCAAGCTTGTCATTCGCGATATTACATCATAGAAACGAGATATGTCATTAGTGTATAAATTACGAGCCTTTTCCCAAACTAAATAACATATTTGGCATGGACGAAACAAGGGCATCAACTTGGAATCAATAGATCGCCACAGAATACTACATAACTGAGCATCGACCTTCTCCCACAGTGTTTTGGCCTTTTCATCACCTTCACTAGCTTTTTTTTGTTATATAATCTTGAACTACTAGACATTTACACCACAACTCGACAGACGAAGCCTAAGCTAAGTAGTTTGAACCTCCCATTAAAGGTTTTGAGGTAATCATAACAACGAAACTGCCAGAACCCGGGTTTCTAGACCCGAAAGCATCGACTCCCAAAGACATCATTGGATTATCACCAAATAACAGAAAGAATCAACTGACAACTCGCTGAAACATATGAAGGAAACATTATTTTTGCCGGAAAATTATTGTAGATGCCGGAAAGTCAGTGTAGTCGCCAGAAAAACTCAAAGTGGTCGAAATCAAACGAAAAAGGTATGGACAGACTCGGAATCAATAGGCGATCCGACTGTCCAACTGGAAGTTTCTCAAAAAATGGCAGGAACAGTGTCCACACGCCAGCGCGTGGGGCGGATGGGTCAGATCTCGCCGGTGAGTTTCCGGCGCGTGAGGGGGCGTGAGCTTGATTTTTCCAGTTTGGTCACCGGAGCCTGAGGAGTCTTGTGGTAGTGTTATTTTTTCCAAAAACACCAACAGAAATTGATGTGATTACGAGGAGCCTTCTAGGTCGCCGAAAAATTGCACGGCGATGAGGTCTTTCTTCCCGAAAGTCGCTGGAACGATGCACATCGATACGTTTCTCACTAAAGCTCTCTGATACCATGTGAGAATGCACGGGAGAAAAATATTTTTGATATTATTTACTTGTGTTTAACACAATACAATGAGCCCTATTTACGTACAGACATAACATATCCTACTCCTAGTACATATTGGATTAGGGTTATTTACTCCTAATTACATAACTATTCTAACACTTCTTACCATGCCTCCAGTAGATGCCAAACTATCCAAATGAGAAGATATCAACGTAAAACCGGAGATGATTCCAGTATGATAGGAGCTGGCCAAATAACTGTGGTCAACTTTCAAATTGTCGTTCAATCCTGTCATAGAATGAGCATAATTGCAGGTCATAATGAAGCTTAGATGTATAATTGAGTGCTTTAAATAAATGTGATGAGTAAAATCAAATTGTCCTCCTTCCCCTTAGCCAACTCGTATTTTCTCCTTTTCCCTTTTGTTGTTTGCAACTACCACTCCAACAAAAAAAAAGCAAAGTCAAAATAAAATAAAAAAATAATAAAAAAGATGTTTCCTTGTGGAAGATTCTCTCCCTACAAATTGTTACTTTCCAATTATTTAACTTTTTCATGAAATGCCAAAGTTTTTCATTGCAATGTATCCAAAATAAAATAATAAAAAAGATGCAACATTGGTCTTCATGTGATGATTTTTTAACAAATTTTAAACTCTTGCTTTTCTACATCTTTTTTTGAGTATAACCTCTAACGCCATCTAATAGAGTAACATATATCAAATTTCTATAAACAATCTATCCACTAGTCGTGGAAAGTTACTGCCATGTGACCAGGAGGTCATAGGTTCGTTCAAGCCGTGGAAACAGCCTCTTGCAAAAATATATGGTAAGGCTACGTACAATAGACCTTTGTGATCCGGCCCTTCCCCGGATCCGCGCATAGGGAGAGCTTTGTGCACCGGGCTGCCTTTTTTTTTGTTCTTTTAATCTATCCACTAGTAAAAACAAGTCATCTGAAGCATAAAGACAACAATGGCTTGAGGAAAGTAGTACATGATAGCTGGAAAAATAAGATAATGCAGTCAAGTTCTTAAAAGCAATCATAATATTATGCAGCTAAGGTTTAATGAAGGAAAGTAAAGCTACCATTAGAGGATGAGATATTAGATCCAGATCTTTTCTGATTTCCCTTTTTCTTAAGTTTTGAAGATTGCCCTCTCTTCTGATTAATATCACCGACTGTTTTCGGTGATCCTTCTCTTGTTAGAACAGCCTCAGATTGAACTAAACTCTCAGTTCTTTGAAAAGTAAGTCGACGAAATATCACACCCTCGGATGGAAAGAGATGGCTAATATTGTCATCAACTTTCTCGTAGATCACATCATCTACAGTAATTGGACCAGTCAAGGGAGATGTGATCTACAGAAGACAATGGAGTAGGTAATAGATTAGAACATAAAGTGAAAAACTTTTCATAAAGCAAAAACGTTTAAAAGATATAATGGGTTATGCACTAATTCCTATTCAACTTCCTCCGAAGAAAAAGAATTGTACGGCAGCCAAAAGAAATGGATTGGGTAATAAGAATAGTCATAAAAAGAATACAATGCTATAACGAAATGATAATTGATTAAAAGGCTTTTCATGGACCTCTTGAACAATCGTCTGCTGCTTGATTCCATCACCTGCTGCCATAAAACTGAGAAAAGCACAAACCGAATAAAAAGATCTTAGTAAGGCAGATATTTAAAGGAACTACATTTTCTATAACCAAATTTCTCAATAATAGAAATACACATTTGTTCCTAAAGACTTACATTTATTTGTTAAATTAAGTAAGAGTTTCTGAATAGAAAGCACACTGCACTAAAAACTAGTTGAATTGATCAATTTATTCCTATGGTACTCCTTATGTTTGGGTAGCCATATTTGGGTAATGGATAATAAAGGAACTGCACACAATGAAATTCAAGAAATTTCCTTATAATTCAAAACCTGTTTAATATAAATGAAAGAGAGATGGCTAAATCCAAAGGTAAATTATGAAAAGTAATGTACGGTATCTGAGCTTCACCGTCACAATTTCCTGGCGCCAATTGCATTACCAGAGGAGACAGATCTTTCTGAACAAGGAAAAGAAATATGCAAATAAGTTGACGGAAAACCACTGTTTACATCAGCTGGCAAAACAACATATCAATGAAATATCGCAAAAGTCACCTGGATGTCATCCATACTGGCATTGGAATGGCTAGAATCTAACAAAATCTACAAAAACACAATCCGCTACATCAGAATCTTACAAAAATTAACAGAAATAGTTAACACACATTTTAACGAGTACCATTATTAGACGAGCAGCCTTTGAGCTTTCTACGACTAACCATTGTCCTTCTTCTGAAGAGAAGAGCCACTCACAAGCTCGAGCCTGAATTCTAAGCATCAGTTAAATTCTTATACATCTCAAAAAAAGACAATCAACTATGACCTAAAACTTACTATCATACCAAAATAATGTCAGAATTATGTCACTAGTTCATTTTCCTTTTTAATTTCCATGTAAGGCCTACAGTTTAATTCCATGACGCAACACAAAGTTATGTCAGCTTCCGTTACGAGAATATTATCATCCATATACAGAGAGGTTCTCAATTGTACTTGTCAAAAAAATTAACTAGATGAAAATCAAAAAGTAAATATCTGCCCCCCCCCCCCCTTTTTTTTATCCAATAGTGTCAATTTTTAACTCATTGAGAAGTGAACCATGTCAGATAAGGATATTGAAGTTGAAACTAAAGGGAGTCTTAAGCTTTTCTTCATACATCGATAGCACAACAGCTACCCGAAGAGAAAAAGGAAACCCCAAAATAGGGGTCAACTGAAAAACTGGAAAAATATAATTTTTTAATGAGCAGCTTGATGAAAGTGGAAACTATCTACAGATGCACACGAATGATAGTAGTGCGTACAGGAACAAGAGAGACTTATGGTAGAGGATACAGACCTTTGGAACAAGAAACACAGCATAATGATATGCAAAAGGTTCAAAACCTTTTCGAGCATCAAGAAGCATAGCTCTGTAACAGAATAGGGAAACCCCGGCTTCACCTAAACTAAGCTGAACTCTACGATCTGGACTAAGCTCTGCCAGATTCCCTTCAGCTCCAAATTTCAAGTCTTCTAGTGTGTACATTACATCACAACCACTGGAATAATCTGCACGAATTTTATTTTCATCTTCTAGTGCTTGAAAGAGGCCATGAACCTGTAATGTAAATAGGATCGCATCCAAGATCTCATCGCATAAAATATATAAGCATCTTAGTAATTGAAAAGATCAGAAGGGGGTGAAAGCCTTTGCCTGGTTCTTTGGACCACCAAAGGATGACTGATCAACAGATGAGAATATTTGGCACAACGAAGGAGAATTATCTCTCTCGGCTACCACCATAAAAGTCTGTAAGCTCGACTTATCAGATGGCTTCAGAGCAATGGGATGAATCCCCATCTTCCACCCATACCGAAACTTGGGGAAGAGTAAACCTAACAGAGAAGGAGCAAGCAATTGAATGTCCATTCTCGAACAAATTTATAATAGACAATAGTAGCAGGTATAGACTGAATAATAAGGAACCAAAATGCAGAAATATGTCAGGACACATCTTGATTACCTAAAACATGAGATTCACCCAAAGTGAGGCAAATAAATCTCCCCCCAACTTTCAGCAATCTTTTAACCTGGTCAGTTTAAGGACATTTCGGCACAAGTAAAACACAATGGAGATGATCATTTAACTATTAGAAAATGATATCATATCGAGAGCATACATCAAATGAGTATAATGCGAAATAATGAAAATGTTGGTTTATGTTTAGTCAACAATGCATGCTGAAAATGCTGGTTTAGATTTAGTCAACAATGGCATGCCAATTGGAAGAGTTGGTGGAAAGAGTTGGCATGAATGCTAGGAGGAAGCTTCCTCCTTTGATGTCACCCATGACATCAAGAGGAGGTAGTTTGATGTCACCAATAACATCAAGAGGAGGTCTTTACCCCAATAAATAGATGCACTCTTTCATTTGTAGAAATCATCTCAAAAACAATACAATATATTGTAGTGAGTAGAGAGTTAAGAGAGAAATTCTCTTAAGTGTAATTGTGAAATCTCCCCTTCCTTTGTAAATAATAGAAAGGCAATTGTTCTCTTGTGGACGTAGTATTATTTTGATCCGAACTACGTTAAATCATGTGTTCTTTCTTTTACGTTTCCGCTAACAATTAGTATCAGAGCGACAGGATTCTTTAGCGATCCAAGGAGAAATAACAAGCAAAGATGAGTTCCATGAAGTTTGAAATTGATAGATTGAGTGGACGCAACAACTTCAACATCTGGAAGATCCAAATGAAGGCGTTACTGCGGAGGGAAGGTTCAATCCATGCTATTGACGAAAAGTATCCTAAGGATATATCAGCTCCCGACATGGAGAAGATTGAAGGGGATGCATTGAGCGCAATCCAACTATCCCTTGCACCTAATGTGCTTTGTGAAGTGAGTACAGGTACCGAAGAGACGGTCAAACGGTTATGGAAAAGGCTAGCAGGGCTATACCAAGACCGATCAGTGACAACAAGGATGTTGTTACAACGGCGTCTTCACACATTTAAGATGGGGTCAGGTACTTCGTTACAAGATCATTTAGATGCGTTCAATAAACTTGTCATGGACTTACAGATTGCAGGAATTAAAAGGGAAGAGGAGACGCTTGCATGTGCTTTGCTATTTTCATTGACTTCGGGATATCGTGATATTGAGAATTCAATGATGTATAGCAAGGAGCCTATCAAGCTTGAGCAAGTGCGGCAGGCACTTAACTCTAGTGATGTGCGGAGGCACATCGAAGGAGACAGAGATGACCAGGCAAGTGGGCTCTTTGTGAGAGGCCGGACTAGCCAACAAGGAAAGAGCAAATCAAAGTACAGATCAAAGTCTCATGTGAACAAGAAGAATACAGAGTGTTGGGGTTGTGGCAAGAAGGGGCACTTCGAACGAGATTGCCCAATGTCAAAGTCCAAAGAAAAAGCGAGTGCATCTACGGTTGAACAGGTACATGATTTTGATAATGGTTATGTACTAACAACATCATGTAATAATAGTAATTATGGAAACAAATGGGTGTTAGATTCTGCTTGTACTCTGCACATGACGTTCCGAAAAGACTGGTTTAGCAGCTATGAGAAAAGTGGAGGAACCCGTAGTAATGGGCAATAATGCAACTTGTGCAATAGTTGGCATTGGCTCGGTTCGAGTTCGCTGTCATGATGGAGTCGTGAGGACTATTACACAAGTCCGTCATGTTCCTGATCTGAAGAAGAATTTGATCTCCTTGGGTACTCTGGATGAACAAGGCTACAGGTACATGAGCGAAGCAAGAACTATGAAGGTGACTAAAGGTTCTTTAGTCATACTGAAAGGCAAGCTGGAGAGTGGCCTTTACACATTCGCTGGAAGCACCATTGTTGGCTCTGCAAATGCATCTACAGAGCAATTATCTAATGATGACAAGGCAAGATTATGGCACATGAGACTGTGTCATATGAGTGCACGTGGACCGGAGATGCTGAACAATCGTAACCTTTTGGAAGGTGAGAAGATCAGCACACTTGACTTTTGTGAGCACTGCGTTCTAGGGAAGCAGAAGAAGGTCAGCTTCAGCACTGGCAAACACAAGACAAGAGGAGTGCTAAACTACATCCATCCAGATTTATAGGGTCCCTCTAAACTTCCATCGAAGGGCGCAAAGAGGTATCTTCTCACTTTTATTGATGATTTCTCACGAAAGGTTTGCGTGCATTTTTTGAAGGCAAAAAGTGATGCTTTTGAAGCATTTAAAGAGTGGAAGATTTTGGTTGAAAATCAAATGGAGCGGAAATAAGTATCTTCGCACAGACAATGGCTTGGAGTTTTGCAATTTAGAGTTTAATGAATTATGCAAGGTTCATGGGATCTCAAGACATAGGACTGTCGGGCATACCCCACAGCAGAATGGAGTTGCCGAGAGAACGAAAAGAACTCTTCTTGAAAAGGCTCGTTGTATGCTCATACATGCCAAAATGTCCAAAGTATTTTGGGCTGAAGCAGTTCACACTACTGCTCATATTGTCAATCGATCTCCAGCATCGGCGATTGACTTTAAGATTTCGAATGAGGTATGGTCAGGTGAACCTCTAACTATTCATACTTACGAGTATTTGGGTGTCCAGCTTATTATCACGTTAATGAAGGAAAGCTTGAACCAAGGGCTAAAAAGGCCATATTCGTAGGGTATGTGGATGGAGTAAAAGGGTACAAACTTTGGTGTTTGTCTTTACTCAAATTTATAGTTAGTAGAGATGTCACCTTCGATGAATCCTCTATACTTGATTCCCGTAAAGTTTCCGTGAAGTTTTCGGGAAACAAGAACGAGCAGGTGGAGCCTCCGGTGGAGCTTGCTAAGGAAAAGGATCAAGAGACTCAGGTCAAAGATGAGTCAGAAGATGTAGACCTTGAAGAACTTGCTGTCAATTAACCATACACAATTGCGAAAGGGAGGGAGAAGAAGCAGACACGAGAACCGGAACGCCTTATAAATCAAGCAAACGTGATTGCATATGCGTTCGTAGCTGCACAAGAAGAGATTAAGGATCTGGAGCCCTCCACGTATATTGAAGCAACTTCTTGCAAGGATGCTGCATAATGGCAGTTAGCCATGACGGCAGAGATGGAGTCTCTTCACAAGAATCAGACATGGGTCTTAGTGAAAAGACAAAAGGGGAAAAGGACAGTTGGATGCAAGTGGATCTACATAAAGAAAGAGGGAATTCCTGAAGTGGAAGATGCTAGGTTTAAGGCGAGATTGGTTGCAAAAGGTTTTAGTCAGAAGGAGGGAATTGACTACAATGAAATTTTCTCTCCAGTCGTGAAACATAGCTCAATTCGCGTGCTACTAGCATTGGTTGCACAATTTGACTTGGAGCTTCAACAGCTTGATGTCAAAACTGCTTTCTTACACGGTGATCTAGAAGAAACAATCTATATGGATCAGCCTGAAGGTTTCCTAGCCGAAGGAAAAGAAGATCATGTATGCCAACTAAAGAAGTCTTTGTATGGTTTGAAGCAATCCCCTAGACAGTGGTACAAAAGGTTTGATGCATTCATGACTACACATGAATTCTCAAGGAGTGCATTTGATAGCTGTGTGTAACTCAATGATTTATTTACTGTTGTATGTTGATGATATGCTTATTGTTGCTAACAACATTACAGAGATAAATGCTTTGAAGAAACTGTTGAGTAAGGAATTTGACATGAAAGATTTAGAAGCTGTAAAGAAAATCCTTGGTATGAAGATTTCAAGAGAAGACGGTGCAGTACATCTTTCTCAAAAGAGGTATATTAAAAGGATTCTCGAGAGATTCAATATGCATGCGTGCAAGTCTGTAAGTACACCATTAGCTCCTCGTTTTAAACTTTCAGAGTTACAAATGCCCCAGTCCGAGGATGAGGTGGAGCATATGTCAAAGATTCCTTATGCCAGTGCAGTTGGTAGCATTATGTATGCTATGGTATGCACACATCCAGATATTGCTCAATCTGTAAGTGTGGTAAGTAGATACATGTCCAGGCCAGGAAAGAGGCATTGGGAAGCTGTCAAATGGATATTGAGATATCTCAAGGGAGCTTCTAGTGTTGGTCTGACTTTTCAAAAATGTGGTGGATATATTTCAATTCTTGGTTATGTGGATTCTGACTATGCAGGAGATCTTGACAGAAGAAGGTCCACAACTGGATACATCTTTACCTTCGTTGGCAGTGCCGTTAGTTGGAAGTCGATTGTCGTTTTGTCTACGACAGAAGCAGAATACATGGCAGCAGCGGAGGCGATGAAGGAAGCTATCTGGTTAAAAGGTTTAGTAATGGAATTGAGTTTGGTTCAGCTAGAATCAACTCTTAGATGTGATAGTCAGAGAACTATTCATCTAATGAAAACTCAAAGATTTCATGAGCGCACTAAACACATTGATGTCAGATTTTATTTCCTTCGAGATGTTGTTGAAGAGGGAACTATCAAAGTTGTAAAGGTTATCACAGACGATAATGCTGCAGATATACGATAATGCTGCAGATATGTTGACCAAGATAGTCCCGCTCGCTAAGTTTGCACACTGCAAAGACTTGGCGGGGGTGTGCATCAACTGATGCAGCTCCGAAGAGAACAGTTGTTAGGTGGAGGTGGTATGTTCAACCATGGTTTGATTCTTCTTTCTTACAACGGGATTGCCTAGTAAGCTTAAAAGTTTTGGCCAGAGTTGTTCACACGCACGCTCGAAACGCAAACCAAGGTGGAGATTGAAAATGTTGGTTTATGTTTAGTCAACAATGACATGCTGAAAATGTTGGTTTAGGTTTAGTCAACAATGGCATGCCAGTTGAAAGAGTTGGCATGAATGCTAGGAGGAAGCTTCCTCCTTTGATGTCACCCGTGACATCAGGTAGTTTGATGTCACCAGTGACATCAAGAGGAGGTCCTTATCTTAAGTGTAATTGGGAAATCTCCCCTTCCTTTGTAAATAATAGAAAGGCAATTGTTCTCTGGTGGACGTAGGATTATTTTGATCCGAACCACGTTAAATCATGTGTTCTTTCTTTTACGTTTCCGCTAACAAATAATGATAATCAAATTTGCTTTTAGAATACCTGAGACAAATACTGAGTTCCTAACTTTGATCCAAGCTCAGGCTCCATTAAAGCATCCAATCCTCCCTTGTCGAGAATGGCTCCAAAGCTCTCATTTGCAAACTAAAATAGAAAAACAATAGTTAAGAAAAGAATACAGTCAAAAAAATAGAAAACTATTTGGACATGAGAAATATATTGCAAATGAAGTAGCATTGTTGACAAACAGCTAACAAGTAAGCAACATTGCACGAGAAACAGGATCCAACTAATTGTTTATGTTCACAAAACTTATCCATCAGTAACAACATTCGATTATTTTTTTCTTCCTTTTGTTTCCAAAAAACAAAAGGAAAATCCCAGCATTACTCAATTTCTTTCCGAAATATCCTCCTGGTTCCAAAAGAAGCATGCTTTAACCCCAAAATACACGGGAAAGCTTAAAATCATGACCAAATGGTACTTTTGGGCATTTTTCTTTCATCTACTGCTTAAATATAACAAGCATTTTCACCTCTTGACGACAGCAAATGCATGATATACATTCTATTATTTTCAAAATTACACTTTCTAGTTTCTACGTCCCATTTAAGTGGCACAGTTCGACTATGAATTAAAAACTAATTTTTGGATTTTCTCAGTTTTCATGCATTAAAAAAAACAACTTATTTCAGAAAGAATATTGCTTTTAAACTTGTTTCCACTATTTAACTCAAACAAACCTTCTCACAGAAACTGAATTTGCAAACTCCAAAACTACAGACACACACGTACCAACTAAATTTAACTAGAAGAGAAAATAGAATCTTTTAATTTGTCAAATCTATAAAATGTCAGATAAAGAGTAATATTTCCTATATGTAGTGTACCTGCATATTTGTCATATCCATAACACGCCATTTCATACCAGGTCTTAACCGAATATTTCTTCTCAACATATCCGAAATAACAACTTTCGAGAAATCAATACTAGTAATATTAACAAATCCCTCATCATAAAGATACTCAGAGAGCTTAGAATTCCCACAACCAGGAACGAGAATTTGAATTTCTTCTTTTGCTGAAGAAACGACGTTGTTTGACGATTGAATAATATTGAGGTGAGATAATAGTGGGTCTTTGAGCTGAGGCCATTCTGCGTACCATTCAAATGCATCGTCTGAACCTCTGATTGTAAAGAAACTGTCCCAATTTTCTTTGCTTGTGAAATCTCCTAATGTTTTTAGCAATTCTTCTTGATTCTTTTGTTGTTTCTTATTCTTCCCCATTTTGTTGAGGAATGTGTTTGGAGGTGCTAGATTTTGGGGGATTTTGCGGTTTAGGGTTTTGACAAGGCTTAAGGTTTAGTGATTTGAGGGAAACAAAGAAGGAAGACAAATAAGAACATTTTGGTTTATTTTAAAAAAAAAATGTTTTTGAATATTGAAATAATGATGTTATAGTGAAATACATATAGTATTTAGTGGCGCTTGAATTTCCAGAATCATACGATTTATTTTTTACGGTAATTTTTATTACATATCTTTAATATTTAAATTATTTATTATGATTTAAACTACTTTTTACATAAATATATAAGTTTCATTTCGAAAAATCCTAAAATTGGAACACTCTAAATCACGTAAAATTTGTTGATTCATCATAAATAACCCAATGAACAATAGTCATTGCTTTGCCACGAGTGTTTCTCATTTTTTGGAGTTTTAGGGATATAAAACAAGAATACATAACAATTTTTAAATTTTTATGTGTTAGTTGACCATTGTCACGAATTCAGGCAACGAGCTCTAAATCACCTAATTTAATATACCAATCAAAAACGACCTAATGGAAATACCCACAACTTCGCCATGTGTGTTCCTCGATTTTTGGTGTTTTAAGGTCATAAAACAAGAATTGAGGACGATTACAAATTTTAGTGTACTAACGTCCACATCATCTTCATACGGACGATGGGCTTGGAATCGTCCAATTAGAAACAAGCTAATAAATAATAGTCATTGTTTCACCATGACTGTTTCTTATTTTTTGGCGTTTTAGGACCATAAAAGACTGAATTACATCCTATGTTAGTCGGCCCATTTTCAGAATAAAAAATAGCCCATATTTTAGAACTTTACCCGGCATAGCCCATTTTACAGATAATACATAACCCATTTTCATCAATTAACCTAGCAATAGCCTTCATTATCCTTCTTTTTTTTTTCTTCAACTTTTCTTCAAAACCTATATCCAAATGATTCTTCCTCTTTCAACTACAGGAGTCATTCTCTCATTCAACATAACATGATGACCTTTTCTATTACTTTAATAAACATCTCCTCAATGAGTGAATTTTTTAAGACAAAATGCGTTTATCCTTCATTAATAATTTTTTGTTTCTTCTCAAATTGCTGGAAAGAGGTTGAAGAGTTGCAAACATCCTCCATTTTTTCCTTTAATTTTCAAGGTAAAAGACGACAATGAAGTCATCGGAGAATGAAAAAGAAGTCTTGTGTTGTATTGAAACAATTTTCAAGTTCTTCAGATTATGTTCCAATTTCATCTTCTTTTATAAAATAATTCCATCTCCATCTTCTCTCCTCTTTAATTTTCAAATCTAACTTCCTCTCAAAAACTTTCTTTTGATATTTTGATAAAGAAATAGAGGTGTAATACTGAACATAAGATGTGTTTTGCTTAAAAAATTGTATAACCATTATTTATACACACTTACATATTATCGTATAAGTGTGTATAAATGTGTAAAATTGTGTATAATGTATATAATTATAAATAAATGTATATATATGTTCATAACATCACTTATCTTTCTATTATTCTTTTGATATACATTATTATACATTTCATATACACGTTTATACATAGTTATACATCATTATACAATTACTGCACATGTATCATCAAATTAATTTTTTTTCATGTTTTCTTCCTTTTTCTGAAATAATTCATGTATAAATCTACTTTCATTGTTGATTCTCCACCAAATCACGAACTTGTAGTAATTGTTTCTAATTTTACCATATAAGTAAATCAACGAAATATTGGGGATAACTTGCAGCAGTAAAGACAAATCGAGGGAGAAATATCAAAATTATACGACGGCAGAATTAGAAAATCTCATGACTTCATCTAAATCCCTATAATTGTCCTGATTAAACTCTGTTGGCTAATAAAAAAAGCTAGAAAATACTCTTTTTTAAAATATTAGCCGATAATTTTTTGGGCTACAGATTTGTAAAGTTATGACTGGGTTATTATATTGCAAGTCAAATGTGTGAGTTGTATTTATGTGAAATTATCCCACCATAAAATATGAATTTAGGACGGTTTCCAATTTTTCGTGTGCTAATGTCCGTGCCATCTTCATGAATTTGGGTGACGACCTCCGAACTGCCTTAAATCTGTGGGAATATCGGAAATAATTTAATGAATAATTATCATTGCTTTGTTATGATCGTTCCTCATTTTTGACGTTTAGGGCTATAAAACAGAAATTTAGGCCTATTTCAATTTTTGGTGTAGTCCATGCCTCTTTTATGAATTCACGTGATGAGCTTCGAATTACCTAAAATTTTGTGGGGCCTTCAAAAATGATCAAATGAATAATAGTCATTAATTCGACATAATAATTCCTCATTTTTTGCGTTTAGGGCCATAAAATAGGTGTTGAGGATGATTCAAATTTTTCGTGTACTAAGGTCCATGCCATCTTCATGAATATGAACGATGAGCTTCAAATCACCTAAAACTTTGTGGATCCACTAGAAACGAGCTAATGAATAATAGTCATTGCTTCACCACTATAGTTTCTTCTTTTTTGACATTTTAGAGCATTTTAGGGCCATAAAATAGAAATTTATGACGCTTTATAATTTTGTGTGCTAATATCCACGCTGTCTTCATGAATTCGGGCGACCAGCTCTGGATCGCCGTAAAATTTGTTTGGACCATCATAAACGATCTAATGAACAATTTCTATTGCGTTGTCATGATCATTCCTTATTTTTTTGTGTTCTAGGGATACAAAATAGAACTTTTGTTGCGACCAAAAACACTCACGCAAGTGCACGTGATCATTAAGTAATAAAGTAGTGAGTAGAGTATCGTTCCCACGAAGACTTGTGATTAACTGTTGACTGATTTAAACTCAATTAACTTATCTATCCAAGAGGTTTTTCCACATAACAGATGTATCACTAATTTACTACCTAAATTATCAAGCAATAATGTAACTAGAAAAATTAACCAAACAACCAGCAAATTTTCGAGTAACAAACAGTATGAGATAATATTCTAGGGTCACGGGCTACCTAACAATCTTGTTGTGTTCTTGGATTAAAACGACTAATTGATTTATCTGGATTGTTAATTGACATGATTGATATTACTCATAAGAATATGTCGAGTTCTTACTCGCCTATTCAAGTTAACTCAATGCTTATATGTCTATGGAATTAAGATTAACAAGAATGCATTTACAATTCATGTATTTCAACCAAGCTAGGCAATTGTGTATATGTCTATCCCAATTGCGAATCCGTTCTCCGATGTCAGGTTCAAAAACTTGCTCTATTTAATTCTATTTCAATCTAAAGTTCCCACTTTTGAGTTCAACCAAAGATTCGTAGATAGTATTTCATTGTTAGCTACTCAGCAAAATAATTAAAATCAAAATTAAATAAACAACCTAATATTATAAACCAACTTTGTCGAATTAAACTTCAACCAACAACATTCATGTTTCACCCATGACCCTAGAACAATGGGTTCTAGCCACTCATACTAGTGTTCAACACAATAGAGTTCAATTTCATCACAAATAGCAAAAATAAAGGGAAGAAAAGAAGAACTTGATGGTCAAATCTCCTTCTTGCCTCTTGCCTCTCTATACCTTGCACTAGACTATGAAAAACTTGCTAAATACTCCTTGGGCGAGCTTGACTTTATATAGGTTAAGTGGGGTTTCCTCCAGATTTCCAATTATACCCCTGAACAAACCTTCCCAAAATTTGGACTAGCGCGGTCACGCACCTGGGCGCGCATATGACCCTGTTAGTTAGCATATGTTCTGTGTTGGGCGCGCTAGTATTAGCGCGGGCGCGCACGTGGGCGCGCTAGTCCAGGTCTTCAATTCCTTGATTTTTTTTCTTCGCCTTCGTGTGTACTCAACTCTGAGGGGTCGTTCTTGCTCTAAAATAGTTTCAATCACCTCTCTAAGGCATCACATAGGTTCCTCGTCCTACAATATATACAATCACAATTAGAGCCCATTTTTATTCAAGTAACAACATTATGACATAGGAATATAATCAAGTGGGAGCATAAACAATCGCTAAATTACCTAGATTCGGCCTATTATCCACACCTCACACTTAATTCATTGCTAGTTCTCAAGCAATCACATTATACTTTCTAGAGGTTCCTTCACTCAACCATTTCCCCTAACGCATTCCACCTAGAACAATTTACATACATTACGCCTAGCAGTGAACAATCCTGGCCTCACAAGTCGACTCTCAAGTGCCATGCAATATTCGTACTTCCTCAAAGTACTCTACACAGAAGTCAAGACTTGATTTTCCTTCACGAATCACATTCCCTCACAATCACAGTAAAGAGAATAAAATCAATCCATACATTTGAATCTCATGCTCACATATATCACAGAAAATCGCTCACCCTCACAAAAGAAGCCACGTGCATAAAATTGGTACCTTAAGCTTGCCCTTAATGTTAATCTCTACTAATGTATGATCACTCGGTCTAAAATTAATTAGGACTTTTTCATGATTGTAATGTGGGCTAAGGGACGGGTAGGATATATTTAGGAATAGTGACTAATCCTCCTAAGCACTTTAACACATCACATAATCAACTTTAAGCGCAATTTCTTCAATCCACTTCACTTTTACCAACAAATCACCCCAAAAATCATCCATTCTTCTTTAAGCACTACATTAATTCATACCCACTAGCCGGAACAAGACAATAATTTTTTCTCATCTCTTCTTCTATATATTTTTTTTCCAAATTATTCTTTCCTTTTTTTCCACTAGCGGTGTATTCGTTTACAAAATAAGTGCACCTTTTTTATTTTCATTGGTTCCACTCAAAAGTCACCCTCACTTAGTTCCTTCCTGCTTCTTTTAGTGCTCATCTAACAATTAAAGTGCTTTAAGAGGTAAAAGGATCAAAGATATCAATTAAGAACAAAAAGGATATATGCTTATAATGTGGGTGCTAAAAATAAATCTATAGGCTCAAAAGGGTTATCTAGGTATGAATTTTATTTGTGATAAGCAATTAAGCTCAAAAAGATCAAAGAAAGCCTAAAATCATTTTTCAAACCGAGCATCACCTCAAATTTCACTTCAACTCACATACCAGGCAAGTTCTACACACATGTACAAAACATGGACTATACAAAACATCACCATATATGGCACGTGACCCATTTCAGACCAGCTCATCAAGATCACAAATTAGGTGAAAATCTACCCCACACTTATCACTCACCAACACCACAATATATTTCACTAATTTTTCTACAAAATCAAAGAACAATTACTACAACAATGGCATTTAAATACACAAAAAGCTGAAAAATAAATAGAAAATAAAGAGAAGAAAAAGAAACTAGGGTTCATACATGTAGTGGAAGATGATGGTGAGTAGAGAAAGAAAATGGAGAAGAAGATGGGTGAGCTTGGGAAGGGAGAAAATCGCAAGGTTTAGTGATGGAGGAAGGGTTTGATGATGTTTGTTTGGGAGAAGTAGAAGAGGGGGTGTTATTTTTGTTCGATGGGGGAGTAACAAACTATGGGGGGACAAAATTAAAAACTAAACAAAATTAAAAAAAAAAACTTAAACTACTAAAAAAACTGGCCAATTTGACAGAACTAGTGCGCCCAGATGCGCGATCGCGCTAGTTTTAGCACGGCCAAGGCAGAACCCGGAGAAATTAGCACGCCCAGATGCGTGCTCACATGCGCGACCGCGCTAGTAGCGCATTCAGATGCTTGCCAGGTGCGTAGCCCAGACAAAACTTGTGCAAATTACCGCGTCTAGTAGAGCAGGCGCACCTGGGCATTTTATTTTCTTCAACTTTTCACCTGTTCGTACCCCGTTCGATGGCCTTAGCACTTGCCTATTGTCACGTGCATCTGTTAGCACTTCCTAAAACCCAAAATCAATAACTACTACTGTCCTTGGGTTGACTCCCAACCAACTCCTTATTTAACGTCGTGGCACAACGATTACAACAATACAGTGGGTTGCCTCCCATCTAGAGCCTGATTTAACGTCACGACACAACTCAACACGTTCTCAATCATTCATCAAGTCCACCGAGGTCTTGTGACATGCAATGTCACCACCTCAGTAATGTTTTATCCTCTGACCATTTACCAAGAAAGTACCAGTTGAACGTATATCCCGTAACTCCACAGTGCCATGAGGCTTCACACTTACCACAACAAAAGGGCCTGACCAACGAGATTTAAGCTTTCAGGGAAAAGCTTCAACCTCGAATTGAATAAAAGGACTTCTTGCCCTGGATCAAACTCTCGATGGTGGATGTGCTTGTCATGCCACCTTTTTGTCTTTTCTTTATATTATTTGGCATTTTCTATGCGTGCAACTAAAATTCATCAAGCTCGTTGAGTTGCAGAAACCTTTTCTCACCAGCTAAGTCCTTATCCATATTCAGCTTTTTAATGGCCTAATAGGCCTTGTGTTCAAGCTCGGCGTGCAAGTGACATGCCTTCCTATAAACTTTATATGGAGAAGCACTGGTAGGAGTTTTGTATGCAGTTCGATATGCCCACAATGCGTCGTCTAGCTTCCCGGCCCAGTCCTTTCTATTTCCACTTACTATTTTCTCAAGAATTTGCTTCACCTCTCTGTTTGAAACTTCCACTTGACCACTCGTATGGGGGTGATAGGCAGTGTAAACCTTGTGCCTGACTTCATACTTTGCAAGAACATTCTTCAGCAATTTGTTGCAGAAGTGCGTTCCTCCATCACAGATCAACACTCTTGGAGTTCTAAAACATGTAAAGATGTGCTTCTTGACAAAGATTACCACAACCTTTGCATCATTAGTAGGAAGAGTAATGGCCACCACCCACTTGGAAATATAGTCAACTGCCACCAAGATGTACCTATGACCATTAGAGTGTGGAAACTGTCCCATGAAATCAATCTCCCACACATCAAGGAGCTCCACTACCACAATGTTTTGCAGCGTCATCTCGTGCCTCTTTGTGATCGTTCTGATTCTTTGGCACATGTCACATATTTTAACAAAGGCATGTGTATCCTTAAACAATTTTGGCCAATAGAAACCTGATTGTAGAACTTTGTGGGCGGACCTATCACTACCATGATAACTTCCGTATGGTGAGGCGTAACAGTCATGAAGTATGACATTCATCTCCTCCCCAGGAACTCATCTCCGCACCAACTGATCTGCACAGAGCCTGTATAAGAATGACTCATCCCACATGTAGAGCTTCACATCATGCAGGAACCTTCTTCTATTATCTTGTGTCAACTCTGGTGGTGTTACCCCACTTGCAATAAAATTCATATAATCTGCATACCACCGGGCTGTGCTTGAGGCAATCGCCAATAACTGCTCATCGGGGAATGTTTCTTTGATTACACACCCTTCAGCTATATGATTTCGATTTTCTAATGTGGATAAGTGATCAACCACTTGATTTTTCTGTTCTTTTGCGATCTCGGATCTCTAAGTCAAACTCTTACAAGAGGAGAACCCACTGAATCAGTCTCGGCTTGGCGTATATCTTCTCAAATAGATACCTGATAGCTGAATGATCTGTGTAGACGATGACTTTGGTCCCTACTAGATATTATCCGAACTTTTCAAACGCCCATACCACTGCAAACAACTTTTTTTCAGTAACTATGTAATTCATTTGGGCTGGATTTAGAGTTTTGCTCTCATAGTAGATGGAGTGAAAGATTTTACTTCTCCTTTGCCCCAACACAACTCCAATAGCCATGTCACTCACATAACACATCAACTCAAAGCGTTACTCCCAATCCAGGGCAATGATAATTGATGCAGTAAATAACTTTCCCTTCAGCTCCTCAAATACTTTCAGACATGCATCATCGAACTTGAAGGAGACATCTTTCTTTAGCAACCTGCACAAGGGAGAAGAAATTTTTGAAAAATCTTTAATGAAACAACGATAAAAACCTGCATAGCCCAAGAAACTATGAATGCCTTTGACAGATGTTGGTAGAGGCAATTTTTCAATCGCTTCCACCTTTGCCTTGTCCACATGAAAACCATTTTTAGATACCTTGTGCCCCAAAACTATGCCTTCACATACCATGAAATGACATTTTTCCTAGTTTATTACTAAGTTAGTTTCTTCAAACCTAGCAAGCACTTTATCACGGTTCATCAAGCAATTATCAAATGAACTTCCAAACATAGAAAAATCATCCATGAATACTTCCACAAACCTCTCGACCATGTCAGTAAAAATAGCTATCATACACCTTTGAAAAATCGCAGGTGCATTACAAAGACCAAAGGGCGTTCTCTTGAACACATACGTGCTATAAACGCACGTAAATGTGGTCTTCTTTTGGTTCTCTAGGGCTATAGAAATCCAATTATACCCTGAGTAACCATCTAAGAAGCAGTAGTACTCCTGCCCAACTAATCTATTAAGCATTTGGTCAATAAAAGGGAGGGGTAAGTGGTCTTTCCGGGTGGCATTGTACAATTTTCTATAATCAATGCAAATCCTCCACCCAGTGACAGTTCTTGTGGGGATCAAATCATTATTTTCATTAAATACTATGTTCATCCCCTTTTCTTGGGTACACATTGAACGAGCCTTACCCATTTGCTATCTGAGATAGGAAATACAATGCCTGCATCAAGCCACTTAATCACTTCTTTTCTTACCACCTCTTTCATGATTGGATTTACTCGTCATTGTTGCTCTACATTGGGCTTGTGTCCACCTTCCATGAGGATATTGTGCATGCAAAAGGCTGGACTAATACCCTTAATGTCAGATAGTGTCCATCCAATTGCTCGCTTGTGCTCACGTAGCACTCTCAACAGCTTATCTTTCTGCAATTTAGACAAGTTAGAAGAAACAATCATATGTAAAGTGTCAGTCAACTAAATACGTATATTGAATGTGAGGTGGGAGATGTTTAAGCTCTAGTTTTAGGGCTTCCTCAATGGATGGTTTCGGGGGTGGTCCTTCTAGCCTATTCAAAGGCTCAAAGGGGTGTACCCCTTGCATGTACGCAGAAGATGTATCTAAGATGTGCACCATCTCTTCAACCACATCATCACTCCCTAGGCTATCAAACAACGTAAGTGCTTTCTCTAGAGAATCGTCTAGATATACACCTGGGTCATGAATTTTCTCATCAACCTCAACAACAAATATCATTGAGAGCTCCTCATAGTGGCAGGGAAATTGAATCGCTTTGTAAACATTAAAAACTTATTCCTCATCGTCTACCCTCAAGATCATTTTTCCTTCTCTCACTTTGATAATTACGTCACTAGTAGCCAAGAGAGGTCGCCCCGATATGATTGGAACCAGTTCATTAACCTCATAATCGAGAATAATGAAATTAATTGGGAAGATAAATTTCCCAATTTACAGCAACACATCTTCAATCACCCTCTCAGGAAGTGTTATCGATCTATCAACCAGCTACAACATCATAGTAATTGGCCTTGGAGCTCCCAGGCGCAATTTCTTGGAGAAAGATAAGGGCGTCATATTTATGCTCGCCCTCTAATCGCAAATAGCATGACCCACATCAATATTACCAATTCGCACAGGGATGGTAAAGCTGCCAAGATCCTTAAGCCTTTGAGAGTTTATTTTGGACCCTTGAAGTGCACTCCCCAGTAAGTGCAATTGTCTCAAATTCAGTCAATCTTCTCTTGTGATCCACTATATCTTTTATATACTTAGCATACATTGGAATTTCATGAAGCACATCAACTAGTGGAATATTCAATTAAAGTTGGCTCAACATGGAGAGAAATTTGTTGAACATGCGATCATCATTCTTTTTCTGCGATCTTTGGGGGAAAGGTGGTGGTGGCCTTGGGGCCTCCACTGGCTTTGGAATTTCAGCAGCATTCTTTGGATCTTGTGTTACTTTAGGGATCAACTCCCTCCTCAGGTATGGGCTTGTCTTTTATTTTCTTTGGCACTTCCTCTAGCTCCCTTCTGTTTCTAAGTGTAATTGCATTCACTTGAGGGTTCTTCTCTGTATCACTTGGGAGAGCGCATGTAGGTCTAGTGTTTTGATTTGTTGCTAATTGCCCTATCTGCCTCTCAAGATTTCTGAAATCGGTCCTAAGCTGCTGATTGTCAATCAACAACTTCTTTAGCAAATCATTAGTGCTTTCTTCCATTTGTTAGGGTGGCCTTTGAGGCTGATTGAAACCCATTGGGGTCTATGCTGATTTTGATTATGCTAATTTCCACCCCATGAGAAGTTGGATGATTCCCCAATTTGGATTGTAAGAATTTTCTTATTGAGCATGCTAATTCAATGGACCTCTGTTATGTTTCCCCACATAATAGATGGATTCTGAATTTGTGGGGCACATGTCACTCATATGATTGTCACCACATAATTCGCAACAAATAGATATTTGGTGCACATGTTGCATTGTTTGTGATTGATGTATTGTCATCCTATTCACCTGATTGGCCATCTTGGCAATTTGGGCTCTCATGGCTGATAGTTCGTCGAGCTCAAGTAATCCAACTGCTTTTTGCTTAATTTCCTTTCGTGAATCCCCCTCACCTTGCCAATTATTATCATTAGCCGTGAAGTTATTAAGTAAGAGATGAATTTCACTATATGGTTTGTCCATGCAACTAGCCCCACAAGCTAAATCAAGATTCATCTTTGATGCATCATCTAACCAATCTACAAAAGTGTGACCCAATATCTCGTCCATCTGGCTATGATGTGGACAGTCTCTGAGCATCTTCTTGTACCTTTACCATGATTGACGAAGTGTGTCGCCATCTCGTTGTTCGAACCCAAGAATTTGACTCCTCAATATCTTTGTTTTCTTGGTGGGGAAAATTGATTAAGAATTTTCGTGCCATATCATCCTAAGTGTGGATTGAATTTGATGGCTCCTTGTTCAACCACTCCTTAGCTTCCCCGATCAGTGAAAATGGGAAAAGTGTCAACCTAACATAATCCTTAGAAACGTTCGAATAACTGTAAGTAACCGTAATTTTTAGAAAATTCTGAATGTGCCTCTACGGGTCTTCATGGGGTAACCCCACAAATAGCCCTGTGGATTGGATCAGCTGCACCATGTATTATTTGAGTTCAAAGTGCCCAGTGATATCATGCTTCACAATAGCCTGAGTCATATTACTAGTTCTTGTGGCTTCAATCACCGCATGTTCCTCGATACCTGCCATCTCAATTGGTTGCGGTTGAACTTCGATGCCCAACTCTCTTTCAATTCTGGTTCGAGCGTCCACCTCCCTCCTCAATCTGTCAAGTGTTAATCAGTTTCGGGATCAAGAAAAAGGAGGTTGTTTGCACTTCTACTTCTTCGCATTCAAGAAAAGATCCTCTATTAGCACAAACAAAGTGAACAAAAAATTAAAACTTGAATAAATAAATATAAAAGCTCAACCCAATCAAGTAGCTAATTTCTATTTCCCCGGCAACGACACCAAAAACTTGTTGCAACCAAAAACACTCACGCAAGTGCACGTGATCGTCAAGTAATAAAGTATTGAGTAGAGTATCGTTCCCACGAAGACTTGTGATTAACTGCTGACTGAGTTAAACTCAATTAACTTATCTATCCAAGAGGTTTTGCCACAAAATAAATGTATCACTAATTTACTACCTAAATTATCAAGCAATAATGTAACTAGAACAATTAACCAAACAACCAACAAATTTTCGAGTAACAAACGGTAGGAGAGAATATTCTAGGGTCACAGGCTAGCTATCAATCTTGTTGTGTTCTTGGCTAAAAATGACTAATTGATTTATATGGATTGTTATTTGACATGGTTGATATTATTAGGGGTGTGCATTCGATTTATCGATTCGATTTTGACCCCTATCGATAATTAATTATCGATTTGTACATATGCTTATCATTATCGTTTCAATAAGTTTTCAATTTGTTCGATTTCGATTATCGATTTTTGGGGCTTATCGATTCGATTATCGATTACACCTATAAGAAAATTTGCGGGATTCCACGGAAAGTATAACGTTATAAACACGCCTAACATAATATGGACAAAAAGAAGCTAAATAAGACGAACATCGTTTATAACATAAAAATTATGTCAACAAGCATATGCAGCGAAACTAAATTATGGGATCAAATGTATGCCACCAACACTCCAACGATATAAAAAAAATACACCATCACGACTAATTTTATTTTCCATTAATTTGAACTTCATTCCCTTGAGCTTTAAATATAATCATTCCTTAAATGTGGTAGAGAAAATAATAGGGTTGGGACTTATGGTAAAGGAAAGGGTGTTATAGACTAAAGGTAAAAAAAAAATTTAAAAAAATTTAAAAAAATTATTTTTTTTCCTTTTAGTATATTTTATCGGTTTATCGATAAACCGATAAACCGAAGAGGACAAATCAAAATCAAAATCAATAAATCGATAAGGAAAATTTTGAAATCGATATTGATAAACCGATATCGATAAATCGATAACAAATAATCGACTTGATTTATCGATAAACCGATTCGAATGCACACTCCTAGATATTACTCATAAGAATCTGTCGAGTTCTTAATCACCTATTCAAGCTAACTCAATGCCTAAATGTTTATGGAATTAAGATTAACAAGAATGCATTTACAATTAACCAAGCAAGGCAATCGACTATATATCTATCCCAATTGCGAGTCTGTTCCCCGATGCCCAGGTTCAAGAACTTGCTATATTTAATTCTATAGCAATATAAAGTTCCCACTTTCGAGTTCAACCAAAGATTCGTAGATAGTATTTCACTGTTGGCTACTCAGCAAAATAATTAAAATCAGAGTTAAATAAACAACCCAATATGATAAACCAACTTTGTTGAATTAAACTTCAACCAATAACATTCATGTTTCACCCATGACCCCAAAACAATAGGTTCGGCCACTCATACTAGTGTTCAACACAATATAATTTCATCACAAATAGCAAAAACAAGGGGAAGAAAAGAATAACTTGATGGTCAAATCTCCTCCTTGCCTCTTGCCTCTCTATACCTTGCACTAGACTATGAAAAACTTGATAAATATTCCTTGGGCGAGCTTGACTTTATTTAGGTTAAGTGGGATTTCCTCTAGATTTTCAATTATACCCCTGAACAAACCTTCCCGAAATTTGGACTAGAGCGGTCTCGCATTTGACTGCGCTAGTTAGCTTATGTTCTGTGTTGGGCGCACTAGTATTAGCTTGGGCACGCACCTGGGCACGCTAGCCTAGGTTTTCAATTCTTTGATTTTTTTCCTCGTCTTCGTACGTACTCAGCTCTGACGGGTCGTTCTTGCTCTAAAATAGTTCCAATCACCTCTCTAAGGCATCACATAGTCTCCTCGTCCTGCAATATGTACAAAATTATAGCCCATTTTTATTCAATTAACCACATTATGACATAAGAACATAACCAATATGGAGCATAAACAATCGCTAAATTACCTAAATTTAGCCTATTATCAACTTTCAAACAATTTTCAATTTTCTGTATGTTAATAATATCCACGTCATCTTCATGAATTCGAGCGACGGGACCTAAATCACGTAAAATTTTATGGGCCCATCCGAAATGACTCAATGAACAACGGTCACTACTTCCCCATGACTGTTCCTCATTTTTTGGCATTTTAGGGTCATAAAACAAGAATTTAGGAAGATTTTCAATTTTTGGGTGCCATCTTCATGGATTTAGGCGACGGACTTTGAATCGCCTAAAATTTTATGGGCCCACCAGAAATGACCTAATGGAAAGTAATCATTGCTTCACCATGATCGTTCCTTATTTTTGGTATTTTAGGACCATAAAATCAGAATTCATGATAATTTTTTTTATTTTTCATGTGTTAATTTCCATGTCATCTTCATAATTGTGGATGACGAGCTCTAAATTACCTAAAATTTTGTGAGCCAATCAGAAATGACTTAATAAATAATGTTCATCACTTCGCCACAATAATTCCTTATTTTTTTGTATTTTAGGGCCTTAAAACATGAATTTATGATATTTTCAATTTTTTGTGTGCTCATGTCCGCATCATCTTCATGAATTCAGGCAAAAGGGCTCCGAATTACCTAAAATTTGATGGGTCAATCAGAAATGACCAAATTATAATAGTCATTGATTTGCCATGACCGTTACTCTTTTATTAAAGTTTTAGGACCATAAAATAGATATTCAGGACGATTTTCAATTTTTTGTCTACTTTAGTCCATGTCATATTCATGAATTCGGGCTACAGGCTCTAAATCGTTTAATTTTTTTGGGACATATCAGATTTGACGTAATGGAAAATAAGCATTGGTTCGCTAAGACCATTCTTCATTTTTAGTATTTACGACCATAAAACAAGAATTCAAGGCTATTTCCAATTCCTCGTGTGCTAATGTCCATGACATCTTCATGAATCCGGATCCTGAATCGCCTATAATTTTGTGGGGCGAGTAAAAATGACCAAATGAATAATAGTTATTGCTTTGCCTTTACCACTACTCATATTTTTCCTTTTAGTATTTGGCCTTTTAGGACCATTAAACATGAATTTAGAATGATCCTCAGATTTTCGTGTTCTATAGTCCTCGCCATCTACATGAATTCAAGCGATCGACCTCGAATCTCCTAAAATTTGGCGGGCTTATAAAAAATGACTAAATGAAGAATAGACATTGATTTCCCTTGACCTTTCCTCAATTTTTGGCACTTTAGGACCATACAATAGGAATTCATGAAGATTCCCAAAATTTCTTATGTTATAGTCCACACCATCTACATGAATATGAGCAACAAACTCCGAATTTTCTAAAATTTTGTAAAAATGACCTAATGAACAATAGTCATCGATTCTCCGTGATTATTCCTCATTTTTTGTTTTTTAGGGCCATAAAATATGAATTCAGGACCACGCATACATTTTGGTTGGTGACTGGCCTAGAATGTCATAAAATTTTGGACGCCCATAAAAAATGACCAAATGAAAAATAGCTATCTCTTCATTGTGAACATTCCTTGTTTTTTTTTTTTTGCATTTTAGGGCCATAAACCAGGATTTAATACGATTCCTAGATTTTCGTGTGCTATAATCTATGTCGTCCCCATAAATTTGGGCGAGCGACCCTGAATCTCCTACTATTTTGTGGGCCAATAAAAAATGATCTAACGAACAATAGTCATTGCTTCGCCTACATTTTTCTCATTTTTTGGTGTTTTAGGGTCATAAAATAGGAATTCAAGATGATCCCATGATTTTCGTATGTTAGTACACGACATCTGAATAAATTTGGGCGTCCGACCCCTAATATCCAAAAAATTTGCAGGCCCATCAAAAACTGACATAATGATCAATAATCATCGCTTCACCATCGCTATCACCGTTCCTCGTTTTTGGCATTTTTTTTCCATAAAAAAAGAACTTCGCCCGTTTTTGAAATTTTGTGTGATATCGCCTAAAATAATTTTGGCCTGGAGAAAATGACCCAAGGAACAATACTTCGCCAAGACCATTACTCATTTATTAGCGTTTTAGGGCCATAAAAAAATTTTTTTTGCCCGATTCCAGATTTTTGTATGCTATAGCCCACAACCTTATATTTTAGCATTTTGGGATAATAAAAAAGAAATTTCGCCCATTCTGTGATCTTCATGGGCTAGCCCACGGCATCTATATGTATCCGGGTGACTGGACCTAAATTGCCAAAAATTTGCATGTCCATAAAAAAGACCCAAGGAATAGTAGTCCCCGCTTCGCCATGTCTGTTCTCATTTTTTGGCATTTTGAGGCATTAAAAAGGAATTTTACCTGATTCTCAGATTTTTATATGCTATAGCCCACGCAGTCTGTATGCATCCGGGTGATTGGACCCGAATCGCCTAAACTTTTACTGGCCCATGAAAAGCGACCCAAGAAATAATAGCAATCATTCCTCCGTGATTGTTCCTCAGTTCTAGCATTTTGGGCCCATGGAAAAGGATTTCTGCCCGATTTCCTAAAATTTTATAGTTATATCCCACGGCATGTGCACGCATCCAGATGACCTCTTCGCATTTGCAAAGAGGTGGTCACAATTGCAAAAATAGCCAGCTCTATAAACCTTCGCAACTGCAAAGAATATATCACAATTGCAAACTCTGTGAATTCATGTTGCCTTCTCAATTGCAAAGAAACTGTCGCAATTGCGACATCAGAGAACAAGATTCTGCTGAACTAAAAATCCTAAAATCTTTTCTAAGGTTGGGTTCGACTATCCAATCATTTCTTTGGCATATTTGGATTTATTTTGGAATATATTTCATAGACATACCATGTTTTCACTCCAATACTTTGTTCACAGGTACCGTAAACTTACAATGAGCTCTAACTCTGAAGAATCCATGCATGACAATCCTTTGGAAGTAGAGGAGAACTATGACCAATACTGATTCTTGTCATTGAAATGCAGGAAGGGTACTATATCGAGTTGATTTTGAAGAAGTTTCTCCTGGAAAGTGGTATATTGCTAGAAAAGGTCCCGGAACATCTTCCCGAGTTCCGTCAGAGGCTTGTATACATGGGATGGATCTATTTTGCCCCTCAACCTTGTAGAGACAATAAGCAATAAGTGAGATAATTCTATTCTAACCTTCCAACCATCAAGCTAAGAGAGAAAATCATGAAGATTCGTGGTAAAATGGTGAATTTCGTAGCTGCATCTGTGAACCAAATCTATCACATACATGACCATGACATGACACCATTTTGTGAGAAAAATTATGCCTCAAGCAAGTGGTTAGTCTCCAAATTGTGCCCGGGTACGGATGTTCCATAAGAAACTGAAAAAGATTGGGATCACATCCAAAGAATTCACTGCCGAAACAAAGATATGGCTGGCCATCATATGTAGTCACATCTCCCTTGCGGGGAATATATAGAATGTACTAATAACGAGAGCTCAAATGATATCATCCATTCTTGATGGTATACGACTCAATGTTGGCGAGATTTTCATCAATGAACTGAGGGAGAATCAGATTCACGAGGGTTAATCATTGATGTTTCCATCTCTCATCACTAAGTTGTGCCAATTTTCTGGGGTTGAGGACGATCTGGGAGACAACTGGATAGATCTTGGAAAGTCTATTGCTCAATTGAAGAAACGAGGAGAGGACAGTGCCCTCAAAAGCAAAAAGAGAAAGTTGGGATCTTCTTCTCAGACCGACCAGGGTAGTCATCCATCATCTTCTTCAGGAGGACCATTTGGTATTCTTTCCAAGGAAATGCAATTGATTCACGACCTGGTAACTGGCATTCTACACGGGCCCGGGGAAACATACGAGGGACCCTATGTATGCATTTCAAAGAAAAAATTTCGAAAGTATCATGATGATTAGAAAAAGCAGGGGGATTCCCTTAAGAAGTTGGAGATAGTATATACTAATTTGGCCACGGCTCACAGTACTTTAAGTGCTTCTTATGACAAGCTAGCAAATGCACACACCAGGATAAATAAAAGGGAGAAGAAGAGAGATAAATTCTTCACTTAAATTCTTCACCCGCACGTGGAAGGTTGTGAAGGAGCTATGGAAAGGTCTAAAGCCTCAAAAGCAATGCCATCGACCAAGCCAGAAGATAATGATGATGATGATGATGATGATGATGATGATGATCCAATTGATTGGTCTAAGGAAGAGGAAGAGTAGGAGGAAAGCACTTGATGCAATTTTCAAGGAGCACTTTCCACCATTTTACTCTTTTTTTTTAGTTGCGTTGCGGACATTGCAATATTTCTAGTTGAGGGTGACTTCTTTTATAACTATGGATATGGTAGATTGATATTTTATTTTCATGTGATGTGTTGTATTAGTATGTTTACTAGCTTCTCGAATGTTGTTTTTATATACAGTATGTTTTATTCACTTGATTTCTATTAGCTTATTATTTTTTATAAATAGTGTTGTGCCCCCTTTTTTCCCTTCTTGCGGGGAATGTCTAGATTTTGACATTCATGGAGGAATAACTCGTTTCCTTTTGGGAATTGGGTATTTTGAAGAATTTCCATATAACGGATTATGGTGCGTTAGGACACATAGAGTAATTGACTCATGTAACTAGGTTGCATCACCAGAGATTTGGGTAAGGCCTCAAAATAACCTTGAGGTAAATGTGTTAGGCACTCCTCGCGGTCCACAATCGTGGGTCTCGGCCGAACTTAAACTATATGAATTAATCAATTAACAAGTAAGCAAGTATTTGTAAATAACGTAGCTTTCCCTATCTAAATGCACATATGGTCAAGGAAGTTCATATAATGAAGGTAAAGAGATTTGGAAAACTTATGCATATGTATAGAAAAGGAAGTTTAGAGAATTTAAACATATATGGAATTGGGAAAGGGAAGTCCTAAGTTGATTAGCCTACAGGATCATTGTCACGACCCAATTTGGAGGACCATGACTAGCACCCGACCATACTTGTCGAGCACCAACGTACATTTTATCTAACCTTCTTTATTATCTTTTAGGGCTGACGAGAGCAATATAAATGGTAGACATGGATCATGGACAACCAACAATAAAATATGATGGCATGAACCTACATAACGTGGGATGACCAGACAATTAAGAAACTATATACATATGGTACAAGCTACCACGCTAAAATGAAAGACTATACAACAAAAACCAGCCGACAAGGCATACCAAACTATGCATGAGTCGACACTTGTCTATGAGCCTCTAAAGGAATATAAGTGCTGCAACATAGCCGGAATAGGGCCCCAACATACCCATAATGTCTATAACAAAAATGCATACCAAGACCAAGGCAAGTCCGGAGAAGGGATCTCGCCAATCACCGATGAATTGGACAACCTACTGTGATGGGGGAGCTGCACCTGCCTGTCTATCAGGACCTGCAGCACGACATGCAGCGTCCACAAACAAAAGGATGCCAGTATGAATAAAGTACTGAGTATGTAAGGGAGAGAAACATAAATACGAACAGTAATATAAGCAGGGATAGAGAATATACAACCTGTAATATCTGAGTACCTCAGAGGGCTACTGACATGAAATGCATGATACATATGTATAAATACATAATCTTTTAAAACATATGCCTCTGTGGGCATCATCATCATCATGTCGTACCCGGCCATAATAGGCTCGGTAAAAACGTACCCGCCATTATAAGGCTCGGTAGAATCGTACCCGGCCACGTGGAGCTCGGTAAAACCCAACTGATCGGTGGTTGCACAATAGGTGCCGTACCCGGCCGACTATAGCGCGGCTCGGTAGAGTAAAATAGATACATATATATAATGCATGCTCGACTCATGGAAACACCTTGTAGACCTTTCGGAGTGACGTAAGATCGATATCCTATGTACACCTTATTAGGACTAACTCTTCACTATGAACCTTATAGGAATCAGGAAGTACCAACAAGATTGATAACATAAGAATAAGAGAAGCAACATCAACATCAATCGTTCCATAAGAGGGGAAACAATGTAAATACTGCTAGCTTCTAAGAGTAGAGTATCTTTGGAAGCTCGTTCATTACATTATGTACAATCGGAGTCTTGCAAAAGAAGGAAAGGGATAGCCTCACATACCTTGTATATACTGCCCCAACCTCAAGCTATGCAAATGTCACGACTCCTTAGTCTACAATAGGAGAAATGACACTATCGTTAACGTTTACGCGTCGCAACTATTATGTACCAACCACAACCTATTTTGTGATGAAACAGACAGCACCTCCCCTATTTATATGAATTACCACATGTGAAAACAATCACCAAACAGCTTAAATAACATCAATGTAAATCATATTGAACATCCCAAAACAGTCTACCAACCGATAACATTACTACCGAGCTTTTCGATATATATTTCACAAGCTCTAGCTTCAATGACTTAGCCGCAACTTGGATAATCTTAAATACATACAGATTAAGAGCTTAATTACCTTAATACAGAAAGAACAACTCCAATTTAACCTTAATTCTCCACGAAATATCCCTCCAATTCTGTCACAACAACAAGGAAGCGAAGCTAGCAATCAATTAGTATTTTTTCGGCACTAGAATCACTTTAGAAGGCCTGACATCATCTAGGGTTGATATTAAGAACTCGAGGAAGTATTTACAGAACATAAACCCTTTAAAACAACCCCCCCACATGAGCTGTAACAACACAAAAATGAGCAACAACAAGAAGAACAAGAGACTTACTAGCGCCACGTGATTTCCGACACTTGATTTGTGTTGTTTGCCCTTTGTTTGGGTCTTGAACCTTGAGAGAACCTTGAGAGGGTGTTCTTAGGGTTCTAAGGTCTGAATATAGTAAAAATAAATGACTTAAAACGGGTTGGAGGCGTCCTATATAGATCCAAATGTCTTAAACCGCCTAAGTGGGCCCCATAGAGAGGTGTTTGGCGCAGTCTCGCGAAAATGCTAATATCTCTCTACTCCGAGATTGAATCGACAAACGGTTTAATGCATTAGAAACTAGACTCATAGATATTCAATTTCGTGGTTAGATTAATCCAAAATTCTTAGTAAATTTGGATAAAATCTTAGTAACATTTGACCTAAAGTTTAAGTAAAACTATGATCCTAAGTTGCGACAACTTTTGTCGACTTTGTTTCATAACTCGTTTGACTTAAAGAATTATGATACGGATATTATATGATTCAAATACCTTAAAACATGACCTCCTGAGTATATTAAGCATCTTAGGTTTACCCAAAAGTACGAGTTACAGCATCCTTGATTCGTTTAACTTCTAATACTTGTTAATCACCCTTATGCACCCTTATATCACTTAAGATCAATCGGATTAACTTCTTATCATCTCAAGGATAATTCCTTCTTGGATTTGTGTTAAATAACATATGGCATGAACTAACGTGTGTGGATATGTGTTGTAACACCCTCCCCCCTTAGGAACATTCGTCCTCGAATGTAAGGGTTTATGGGGAGTCCAAATCATCGTGGATTCCAGCGGATATTTTTGGTCAATTTTCCCCTATAATATGGTCACTATCAAAATTTGCAAGCAGTGAAGCTCAAAGTATAGCCTCACAAGGCTACACAAAGTATTATGTACATGGACATTATTTACATATCACTATTTTGTATTAAGGAAGAGTGTTCTCAAGTTATTGCTTACCTCATAAAGCCGTTTCACCTTTGCAATGTATCTTGCGTTCCACCAACATCCTTGTTATCATCATTCCGGAATAGGTAAGGGTATTTAGACTTCATCTCTTCTTCCGCTTCCCATGTCATTTCTTTCATATTCTTGTTCCTCCACAATACTTTGACGGAAGCTACATCTTTTGTTCTCAGCTTGCGAACTTGTCGATCTAATATAGCCACTGGCACTTCTTCATATGATAGATCCTCCGTAACTTGAACATCTTTGATAGGGACAACTCGAGAAGGGTCTCCAATACATTTTCTCAACATAGATACATGGAATACCGGGTGGACAAATTCTAATTCGGATGGCAATTCTAACTCATAAGCAGCTTGTCCAATTCGTTGAAGAATTTTATACGGACCGATATACCTTGGACTCAGCTTACCTTTCTTCCCAAAAAGCATAACACCCTTCATTGGTGAGATCCTCAGGACAACCCAATCACCAACCTCAAACTCTAGATCATGACGTCGGACATCGGAATAAGACTTTTGCCTGCTTTTTGCCGTCCTCAATCGTTCCTGTATCACTTTCACCTTCTCAATGGCTTGGTGAATCAAATCTGGCCCATATAGTTCTGCTTCACCGACTTCGAACCATCCAACTGGTGATCTACATCTCCTCCCATATAGTGCCTCATATGGGGCCATTTTAATACTGGAATGGTAGCTATTATTATAGGAAAATTCTATGAGTGGAAGATGGTTGATTCATGTCCAAGCAACGGTCGTAGTCAATATAACTTGGTCTAATAAGTCCAAGATCGATCCCACAGATAATTAACCTACCAATTGCAACTATCACAACCCCAAAAGTACTTCCGAATAAAGTTCCCAAACTTTGAATATATCTTTGTGTGATTTTCGAATATCTAATTTGCAATAATTAAGAATGCTTGAAAGAAAGAATTGAATGTAGAGTAAAAAAAATATTATGAGAAGGACTAAGGTATTGATTTCCCCTATTGATGGAATCCCTTATCGTTATACTCATACAAATTGTTAATATATTCTATCAATCACGAACGCTATGTGTATCGTAACCCTCTCCCGAGCAATTACAATAATTTACTAGTGCACTCTCCCGAGCTACCCTAGCTAGCTTTAATTTGAATAGTTCACTTAAGATTGCACCCAAGACTTCGTTATTCCTAACCCCGTCTTTACACCTAACATTATAGATTCCTCCAATAACCTAGGTGTGGTGTTGTTCAACAATATACCTAAATATGCACTCTTTTCCAAGTCATGCACACTAAATAGGCACCGCTAATTGGGACGTCTACCAATTAACTATAACAAGAATGAAGTTGAACAAATAGAAATCTAAGTCACAATTTGTAATCACATAAACGATAAGTTCATCACCCAATGGGTTCCATCAAAACCTTAGAAAAGGATTTAGCTACTCATGTTTGAAGAAACAAGAATAATAATTGAAATCATAAAGAAATAATTGATATAAAATAAAAGAAGGAGTTTGAGAGGAATCTCTCTTACTAAATATCTTGCAAAAGTATTGAATTAAAGACAACATGCCTCTATGGGGCAAACTAGGAGTTTATATAGAGTTTTTTAGGGCTTAAAAACTAAATTCGAATCCAATTAGGAGAACTGGGCGCCGACTTCCGCGGTTCGTTCGCGGCCGCGAGCCAACCGCGAACAGTCAAACTTCAGAATGCCTCTTTTTTCGCGGTTCATCCGCGACTGCGGATGAACCGCGGATGAACAGTGCTGCATATTTTTGACTGCTTCTTCCAGCTCTTTTCACCTTAGATCTTTTCTTGGCCTTTTCATCCATATATGACTTCAAAACACTCTTCTTAGCATCCATTGCATCACATGTACCTATAACACACAAACAAACACTAATCAAAGCATTTTGTCCTTATAAACAACATAAATACCATAACAAAGTGTGATTATTTAGGGTATAATTATAGTCAAATTCACCTATTATCAATACCCACACTTAAACCTTTGCTCGTCCTCGAGCAATCTTTAATCACACTTTAGGCCAATTAACAAGAATTTGTCTCCCCCAAAATATGTCACAAATACTATTATACATGAGCAACCTAAGATATGCACAATCTTTACCTAACCGCAAACTCTCATGCCCGCACATTATTACTTACTCTACTTATTACCAAAAACTTGCAAATTCACCTTCTTCCTCTTGAATTACATGCCCTCACAAAATTTATTGAGAGAAGTTCCCACACATTAATAATTCAAATACATGGAACTTATAAATATCGGAAAAATTCACTCACTCTCAACAAAGAACATTCATATGAATACAGACACACCATAGGCTTGCCCCTAGTGTAATACTCCACTAATCGAGTTATTCAATCATAAATCAAGAGGTCTTTACGGTTTGTAATGTAGGCTGTGGGACAGGTAGGATACTTTTGGTTATAGTGACTAGCCTCCCTAAGCACCTTTTCTTTTCTTTTTCACAACTTCCCTTTTTGTTTACTTCCTTATGTCTCCCATAAACATACCTTCACCCTTCTTCAATTTTTTTAACCCCCACTTTTCTTTTATTGATGTAACTGGCTTTTCTAAGATTTTATTCAATATAGCTCTTTTTTTTTGTTTTTTTAGAATATGTTTTCATTGTTTTGCAATACATTTACATTATTTTGGCCAGCTCATTATTTTCTACCATTCATTCTTGAGTTTCCCTTTTCCATTTCCCTTCACCCCACACTTAATCTTTTGCATATTCGTTACAATACAAGTGCTTCTAGGAGGTAAAGTAAAACAATATAATAGATTGAAGAACATTTAAGGGTTATCAAAGAATATGCTTTAAGCTCAAAGGGGTTAACTAAGATATAATGTACGGGTGAATTCCTGTCTATTGGTAAATGGGGTTACACAAAGAAATGCCTCTATCCTTTCTACAACCGAACAACTTCTATTTTGCTTTGCAAACACACATGGCAAGTTCTAGGCATCATGTACAACATACAATGTAAGTAAAAACCTCACACACACATGGCATGCAACTCATTTGGAATCCAGTTTATCTACAAAGTCCTATCGATGTTCAAGCAAGCATTATTGTGCAATTTAAGGCATATTGAGATTCTACGGTCAAGCTTAGAAGATACATTCTCAAGTTCAATTTACGCTTTTGCTAATGTTCATATTCGGGGTTACATGTTTCCCTTTTACCTCTAATCCTAAAAAAAATCTACCTAACCCGGTTCAAATAAAAACCCTTGGAAAAGAACCATGGTCAAAAGAAAAACCAAGGGAAGATGATACATTACCTAAAAACAACAAAAAAAATAAAAGAAGGAAACATTCCTACGTGGACTACTTCCCTCAAGAGTACTTGTCCTAAATAGTCCGTCATCAGGAAGAGTCCTCTACTCATAATTTTTTTTTGAATTTTTTAAAATTTTATGATTTTTTTTTTGTGTTTTTATTATTTGATATTACTACTACAACTAATATATACATCATGTACAAGATAAGTCACCCACCCCACACTTAAAAATATGTCATGGAAAAGGGTTGAACTCATACTTGCCTGTCCTCATGACATAAAAAAATTAAAGCACAGGAGGGGCAAGAGAGCTTACTTGAGACTCACTCGGAATTGGAGACGGTGGATGGGTCGACATGACATGCTCGTCCTAGTGCTCTGAACCATGCCATAAACCTGTTTTCTGACCGGGCTTGCCTTGTAGACATGGCATCTAGCCGTGTGTGCAAGCCATCAACGGAGGTGCGCAGATCAACAATCTCCTCATCCATGGACCTTAGCATAGGTCGTGTGGACTCGGACCTAGACATACTTGCTCCCCGAGGAGCAGTCCTGGAAGGTCCGGCTGAATCCGTGGAGTGCCTGGCCCGGGCAACCGGTACAGGATCGTCCTCCTCATCCAAATCAATTGGGATTGTGTCTCGTCCAACCCGGATAGTAGCAGCTCTAAATGGATCTTTTGGTATTAGCTCACCATCAGCATCAGTTACTGGGGTCTTATGAAGGAGACACAACGTGGTGACAAGAGATGGGTAATAAAAACCCTTGGCAGTGAGGGATCCCCTCAATACCATCTCATCACTAATTATTCGGGCGATATCAACATCCCGATGTGTTACAAACACCAAGTCAAAACAGCCCTATTAAAGTTAACATCCGTGGTGTTACTCGAGGGCAAGATACGGTTGCAAATTATGGAGAACCAACATTTGGCTATGTGTGTAAAGTAGTTAGAGTGTAGAGACTGATTTCTAATCCACACTGGGATGCCGTCTACACATAAGGCCTCTATTAGCATGTCCCATGTGACACCAGGCCTATCATGGTAATAGTCGACATCACTAGTGTGAAATGGCAGTCTAAGTACCTGCCGAATAGTAGGAATATGAGCATTGACATACTTACCTTTGACGAATACTTCTCTGGCCATATGGTAAGGAGCATTGGCGTAGAATTCCCGGACAAGCATCTTGTTCACCTTAGGAGGTGAGTCGAAGAGGAACTCCATCTCGCGCCTTCGAATCTCATCATATATTTCCGGTTTCTCCGAGCGGATAGCTATCCAGTCAACTTTTACCTCTTGGAGCCACTTCTTGGTTGCTTTAATTTGAAATCCATTCTCTGTTTTTTCACAAGAAAACCTAGACTCGTCATAAGTCGATTGCCTAGATGAGCTAGCACCATGTCGAGCTCTCTTTGGGGCCATGATCCTGCACAAATAAGATAGCCAAAAAATTTGTAAATCGTTAGTCATTGGAAGGTTATTCAGACTTCGCCATCCTTGAGAAATCACAATTGACCATTTTTTCGTGCAAATACCTCATACTCCTATATTTAGATTCTTTATCTAACTATTTTACACATGCCTATTCAAGCACACCACACTTAGTTGTTTGAACACTTCTAATCATTACCCAATTGACTTAATCCATCCCCAATAAAATACACCATTACCAATTCATGAGTTGGGCATTATTTCTCCTAAAACTATATTAATACATTATGAACAATTATAATTTTCCCAACTTGGCTTACCAATCAACATACATGGTGTACATACTATTTAGGTCTCCACACCATAAAATTATCATCAACAACACAATTGAAAACCCAAATAACCAATTCTTCACCAAACTTCAACTATATGACAAGGTTCCTTAGAAGAAATTCATGGAAACATGTAATGTGCAAAAAGAAACCAAGTCATATTCATGATTAATCCTAAACTAACAATATCTAATTAATTCTACACATTAAATAATCAAGAACTAACAATAAAAACAAAACAAAAGAGAAAAGAAGTAGAGAAACTTACAAGTGATACAATGGAGGAGTAATGGGATGATTTGGAGAAGAGGGGATTGGGATTTTGTAGAGAGAAGGGGGAGTATTTTGAAGTTAGAGAGAGAAAGAATTGGGGGAGTGGGGGGCGGCTAAAGGGGAAGTGGGAAAGAGGGGGAGTGATTTTAGGGTTTTAAGGGGGGGGGGGAAAGAAAAATAAAAAAAACTTTTATTTTTAGCCGACCTCGGAACTGACCGCGATTGTTCGCGGTTCGTTCGCGGCCGCGGATGGACCGCAAACAGTCGAGATTCAGAGAGGTCATTTTTTTGCGGTTGGTTCGGGGCTGCGAATGGACCGCGAACAGAGAAAGTTCAGAGAGGACATTTTTTCGCGGTTCATCCGCGATCGCAGATGGACCGCGGACAGTGTCCCTCTCTGAATTTTTTTTTCTTGACTGTTCAGCAAAAATTTTATTTTTTTCTTATTTTAATTTATTAACTACTACTAAGATAAATTACTTACAACATGTTCGTGGGTTGCCTCCCACGTAGCGCCTGATTTAACGTCGCGGCACGACTCAACTTAGCGCATTTTACGGCTCGCTAGACCTTTGAGGTTCATCCAACCGCAATTCTGCCTTGTCCACCATGTCATCCATGCCTATGTATGGTTTCAACCGCTGTCTGTTTACCTTGAATGTACGTGATCCATCCATAGTTTGAATTTCCACAACTCCTGACTCAAATGCCTCAATTACCTTGAAGGGTCCTGACCACCTTGATTTCAATTTACCTGGGAACAGTCGTAATCTTGATTTGTATAGTAGTATTTTGTCCCCGTTTTTGAAGTTTCGCTCAACGATATTTTGATCATGAATCCGCTTCATCCTCTCTTTATACAATCTTGTACTTTCAAATGCCAGATACCGAAATTCTTCTAATTCATGCAACCTAGTTAGCCTTGCTTTACCTGCTTCATCCAAGTTGAGATTCAATTGTTTCAATGCCCACCAAGCTTTGTGTTCTAATTCAACCGGTAAGTGACAAGCTTTCCCGAACACCAATTTGTATGGAGACATACCAATGGGTGTTTTGAACGCAGTTCTATATGCCTATAGTACGTCATCAAGCTTCCTGGACCAGTTGATTCTTGTGGCATTCACTGTTTTAGTCAGTACACTTTTTATCTCCCTGTTGGAGACCTCAACTTACTCGCTAGTTTGCGGGTGATATGGAGTGGCCACACGGTGTTTAACATCATACTTGGCCAATAGTTTCTCAAAAGCTCGGTTGAAAAAGTGTGTGCCCCCATCACTGATGATAGCCCTTGGAGTCCCGAACCGGGTGAAAATATTCTTCTTCAAAAATCCCACTACTGCCTTAGCATCATTAGTGGGTAGTGCTGCGGCTTCCACCCATTTGGACATGTAGTCAACAGCAACAAGTATGTACTTATTTCCGTATGAGCTAATAAAGGGACCCATGAAATCTATTCCCCAGACATCGAACACTTCAACTTGCTGGATTGGGTTCATTGGCATTTCATGACGCCGGGAGATGTTCCCGGTGCATTGACATTCGTTGCAACCTTTCACCCACAAGTGCGCATCTTTAAACACCGTCGGCCAATAGAAACCGGCCTCAAGTATTTTGGCAACTGTACGTATTCCTCCAAAGTGACCGCCATATGCTGAAGTGTGACATGCCTTGCAAAACAGAAGATTGTTCTATCTCGGGGACGCATCTCCGGATCATGTTATCAAGACATATCCTAAACAAATATGGTTGATCCCAATAATAACACTGACTTTCACGAAAAAATCTTTTGCTCTGGACCGATAAGAGGTCATGAGGAACAATCCCACTGTCTAGGTAATTAGCATAGTCAGCATACCATGGTGTTTCAAGGAGAGTGGTGGTGAGCAACTGCTCGTCTGGAAAGGTTTCCAGAATTTCCCCACTCTCTTTGACAAGTTCAGCTCCTTCAAGTCTTCACAAGTGGTCAGCGACTTGATTTTCAGTACCTTTTCTAACCCTAATTGCGAGGTCGAACTCTTGAAGAAGCAACACCCATCGAATTAGGCGCGGCTTAGAGTCCTTTTTATCAATTTAATATCTTAAAGCTGCATGGTCTGTGTATACGATTACCTTGGATCCTATGAGATAGGACCAGAATTTGTCGAATGCGAACACGACCGCAAGCATCTCCTTTTCCGTCACTATGTAGTTTAGTTGTGCTCCACTCAGAGTTCTACTTGCATAGTATATTGGATGCATCAACTTATCTTTCCTTTGGCCCAACATCGCCCCCACTGCATAATCATTTGCATCACACATTAACTCAAAAGGTTGCTCCCAGTCTGGGAAAATGATGATGGGTGTTGTGACCAACCTCTTCTTCAGTTCCTCAAAAGCAATCCTGCATTCATCAGAAAAAACAAAAGGGTGATCTTTTTCAAGTAACTTACAGAGAGGGTTTGATATTTTGGAGAAGTCTTTGATGAACATCCGGTAAAAATCGGCGTGTCCAAGAAAGCTTCTTATGGCCTTGACGGATGTTGGTGGAGGCAACTTTGCAATGACATCAACTTTAGCATGGTCTACCTCAATGCCTTTGCTTGAAACTCGGTGCCCCAGTACTATACCTTCTTGTACCATAAAATGGCACTTCTCCGAGTTTAGCACTAAATTTGTTTCCATGCACTATTTTAGCACTCTAGTTAGATTGGCAAGGCATTCATCGAATGAATTCCCTACCACTGAGAAATCATCCATGAACACCTCCATAATGTCTTCCACTATGTCGGTGAAAATAGCCATCATGCACCTTTGGAATTGGCAGGTGCATTGCGTAGTCCGAATGGCATCCTCCTGAAGGAAAAGATGCCATATGGGCATGTGAAGGAGGTCTTCTCTCTATCTTCGGGGGCTATGGAGATTTTATTGTACCCCAAGTATCCATCAAGAAAGCAAAAATGGGACCTCCCTGCCAACCTGTCAAGCATTTAATCAATGAAGGGAAGTGGGAAGTGATCTTTGCGGGTGGCTAGATTCAACTTCCTGTAGTCCATGCATATTCTCCATCCGGTGACGGTTCTTGTTGAAATTAATTCATTGTTCTCATTATTCACTACCGTCATGCCTCCTTTCTTTGGCACGCATTGGACCGGGCTAACCCAGCTACTGTCTGAGATTGGGAAGATGATTCCCGCTTCTAGCCACTTTATTACTTCCTTCTTCACCACTTCCTTCATGTTGGGGTTCAGCCTTCTTTGATGTTCCCTAGAAGGTTTGTGTCCATCTTTCAGGAGAATTTTATGCATACAATAGGCTGGGCTGATCCCCTTTATGTCTGCCATGGTCCACCCAATGGCAGTCTTGTATTCCTTGAGTATTTGTATAAGCTTTTGGGCCTGCACATCTAACAAACTAGATGAGATAATAACAGGTAACATGGAGTTAGGACCTAGATATTCATACCTGAGATGTGATGGTAGTGGTTTAAGTTCAAGCATTGGTGGCTCTTCTATGGATGGCTTTGCTGGCGGGCTTTCTCTTTTCTCTAAGTGTAGAGGTTCGAACTCGAGCTCTCTCTGCCAAAATCCCTTGCCTTCCAGAGATAGTACCCATTCGGCTAAACTTTCACCGTTTACCTCTTCCATGTTCATTAGGCATGCTTGAAGTAGATCTTCAATAGTCAACTCTGCATCGTCGGTTTCCATTATCACATCAACCGCATCAATGAGAGAGCAATTTGCGAACTCACTAGGGCGCCTCATGGATTTTTGCTCATTGAATATAATCTCCTTATCATTCAACCTCATCTTGAGTTCCCAAGTCTCACAATCAATTAAAGCTCTCCCGGTGGCTAGGAATGGTCTTCCTAAGATTATAGGTATTTCCTCGTCCACCTTGCAGTCAATAATCACAAAATCGGCGGGAAACACGAACTTCCCCATCTGGATAAGCACATCATCTAAAATACCAAATGTATGCTTAACCATCCTGTCAGCAAGCTGTAATAACATAGAGGTAGGCCTGGCTCTCCCAATGCCTAACCTCTTATAAATAACTAAGGGCATGAGATTAATGCTTGCCCCCAAATCACACAATGCCTTTGTAAAGGCATAATTCCCTATAGTGCATGGGATGGTGAAGCAACCTGGATCAGATAGCTTCTCAGCAACGGGTCTGGAGACCACTGCACTACAAGTATGGGTAAGTGTTACGGTGGCCAAGTCTTGGAAATCAAATTTTCGCGACATCAAATCTTTCATCATCTTAGCATACCCAGGCATTTCTTTTAAAGCTTCAATTAAGGGATTTTTTACCTGGATTTGCTTGAGCATCTCAAAGAACTTTTTGTATTGCTCTTCTTTCTGGTGTTTGGCCAACCTTTGGGGGAATGGTGGTGGAGGCCTCTTCTTCCCAATGACTTGGGACTTTTCTTTCTCTATCGCTTTCTCTTCAATCTGCTGCTCTACCTGTTCAGCTACTTTCTCCGTTCCCTGCTGTGCCTCTTTATTTTTAGCAGCTGGCTGGACTGTAACTTCTGTTAACCCTGTGGGCTCATCCAGTTCTATAGGCAATGGAGTGAGTGTCTCAGTTTGTCTGTCGATTTTCTCACTTTCTTTCTCAGCATCAAGATCTCTACCACTTCTCAGAGTCACTGCCATCATCCGCTTTGGGACTTGGTCTTTTGGGTTTGTTTGTGTATCTGCAGGCAATGTCCCTTGAGGACGATTGTTGAGAGACATAGCAATCTGGCCCACCTGTACTTCAATATTCTTGATGGCTGCATCATGTGCATCTATCCTCTAATTGGTTTTGGCATTTGACCCAATTACCTGCTGCATCATAGCTTCCAATCTTGCAAACCCATCGTCATGTCTACCCCCATGTGGTGGTGGAGGTGGATGATATCCCTGCTGCTGATTGTTGAAATTCTGAGGTCTAGGAGATGGAGCCATGTTGTGTGGTGGCCTCATTCCTGCTGCATTAAATTGTGGTTGAGGAGGCATGTACTGCATTGGAGCCTGCTGATCCCAACTCTGGTTACCTTGTCGCTGCCCTCCATAGTTAGCCACATAATTCATGTCTTCATGCTGATGATGTTCTTGGACTGTAGCACATGGATTACCTATGGGTTGGCTAATGCAAGATGTGCATAAACCGCCATTGGTAGTATCTACAATATGAACCTGCTGCTTGACCCCAGATTCTTCCATTTTCTTTGTCAGAATGCTCATTTGTGTCAATAAGGTTGCCATGTTCTCCTCCATAGTGCTGGATGGATTCAGAGGTACAGAGTGTACCACTAGTGTGATAGGAGCATTCGTGGTCGTCCACCCGGAATTTTGAGCCATCTTGTCTAGCAAATTTTGGCCCTCTCTCCAAGTCTTGCTCAGAAAAGCCCCACCTGCTGAAGCATCTTCAATATTCTTCATACTATCTGAAAGCCCCATGTAGAACCTTTGACCCAACATCTGCTCAGGAATCCCATGGTGAGGACACATAACAAGCAACGGTCGCAGTCAATATATTGATTCACGTCCAAGCAACGGTCGTAGTCAATATAACTTGGTCTTATAAGTCCAAGATAGATCCCATAGAGAATTAACCTACCAATTGCAACTATCACAACCCCAAAAGTACTTCCGAATCAAGTTCCCAAACTTTGAATATATCTTTGTGTGATTTTTGAATATCTAATTTGCAATAATTAAGAATGCTTGAAAGAAAGAATTGAATGTAGAGTAAAAAGAATATTATGAGAAGGACTAAGGTATTGATTTCCCCTATTGATGGAATCCCTTATCGTTATACTCATACAAATTGTTAATATATTCTATCAACCATGAACGCTATGTGTATCGTAACCCTCTTCCGAGCAATTACAATAATTTACTAGTGCACTCTCTCGAGCTACCCTAGCTAGCTTTAATTTGAATAGTTCACTTAAGATTGCACCCAAGACTTCGTTATTCCTAACCCCGTCTTTACACCTAAAGTTATAGATTCCTCCAATAACCTAGGTGTGGTGTTGTTCAACAATATACCTAAATATGCACTCTTTTCCAAGTTATGCACACTAAATAGGCACCGCTAATTGGGACGTCTACCAATTAACTACAACAAGAATGAAGTTGGACAAATAGAAATCTAAGTCACAATTTGTAATCACATAAATGATAAGTTCATCACCCAATGGGTTCCATCAAAACCTTAGAAAAGGATTTAGTTACTCATGTTTGAAGAAACAAGAATAATAATTGAAATCATAAATAAATAATTGATATAAAATAAAAGAAGGAGTTTGAGAGGAATCTCTCTTACTAAATATCTTGCAAAAGTATTGAATTAAAGACAACATGCCTCTATGGGGCAAACTAGGAGTTTATATAGAGGTTTTTAGGGCTTAAAAACTAAATTCGAATCCAATTAGGAGAACTGGGCGCCAGCTTCCGCGGTTCGTTCGCGGCCGCGAGCCAAGCATTGGTGGCTCTTCTATGGATGGCTTTGCTGGTGGGCTTTCTCTTTTCTCTAAGTGTAGAGGTTCGAACTCGAGCTCTCTCTGCCAAAATCCTTTGCCTTCTAGAGATAGTACCCATTTAGCTAAACTTTCACCGTTTACCTCTTCCATGTTCATCAGGCATGCTTGAAGTGGATCTTCAATAGTCAACTCTGCATCGTCGGTTTCCACTATCACATCAATCGCATCAATGAGAGAGCAATTTGCGAACTCACTAGGGCGCCTCATGGATTTTTGCTCATTGAATATGATCTCCTTATCATTCAACCTCATTTTGAGTTCCCAAGTCTCACAATCAATCAAAGCTCTCCCGGTGGCTAGGAATGGTCTTCCTAAGATTATAGGTATTTCCTCGTCCACCTTGCAGTCAAGAATCACAAAATCGGCGGGAAACACGAACTTCCCCATCTGGATAAGCACATCATCTAAAATACCAAATGGACGCTTAACCGTCCTGTCAGCAAGCTGTAATAACATAGAGGTAGACCTGGCTCTCCCAATGCCTAACCTCTTATAAATAACTAAGGGCATGAGATTAATGCTTGCCCCCAAATCATACAATGCCTTTGTAAAGGCATAATTCCCTATAGTGCATGGGATGGTGAAGCTACCTGGATCAGATAGCTTCTAAGCAACGGGTCTGGAGACCACTGCACTACAAGTCTGGGTAAGTGTTACGGTGGCCAAATCTTGGAAATCAAATTTCCGCGACATCAAATCTTTCATCATCTTAGCATACCAGGCATTTATTTTAAAGCTTCAATTAAGCGAATTTTTACCTGGATTTGCTTGAGCATCTCAAAGAACTTTTTGTATTGCTCTTCTTTCTGGTGTTTGGCCAACCTTTGGGGGAATGGTGGTGGAGGCCTCTTCTTCCCAGTGACTTGGGACTTTTCTTTTTTTATCGCTTTCTCTTCAATCTGCTACTCTACCTGTTCAGCTACTTTCTCCGTCCCCTGCTGTGCCTCTTTATTTTTAGCAACTAGCTGGACTGTAACTTCTGTCAACCCCGTGGACTCATCCAGTTCAATGGGCAATGGATTAGGTGTCTCAGCCTGTCTGTCGATTTTCTCACTTTCTTTCTCAGCATCAAGATCTCTACTGCTTCTCAGAGTCACTGCTATCATCTGCTTTGGGACTTGGTCTTTTGGGTTTGTTTGTGTGTCTGCAGGCAATGTCCCTTGAGGACGATTGTTGAGAGACATAGCAATCTGGCCCACCTGCACTTCAATATTCTTGATGGCTGCATCATATGCATCTATCCTCTCATTGGTTTTGGCATTTGACCCAATTACCTGCTGCATCATAGCTTCCAATCTTGCAAACCCATCGTCATGTCTACCCCCATGTGGTGGTGGAGGTGGATGATATCCCTGCTGCTGATTGCTAAAATTCTGAGGTCTAGGAGATGGAGCCATGTTGTGTGCTGGCCTCATTCCTGCTGCATTAAATTGTGGCTGAGGAGGCATGTACTGCATTGGAGCCTGCTGACCCCAACTCTGGTTACCTTGTCGCTGCCCTCCATAGTTAGCCACATAATTCATGTCTTCATGCTGATGATGTTCTTGGTATACAACCCATGGATTACCTATGGGTTGGCTAATGCAAGATGTGCATAAACCACCATTGGTAGTATCTACAATATGAACCTGCTGCTTGACCCCAGATTCTTCCATTTTCTTTGTCAGAATGCTCATTTGTGTCAATAAGGTTGCCATGTTCTCCTCCATAGTGCTGGATGGATTCAGAGGTACAGAGTGTACCACTAGTGTGATAGGAGCATTCGTGGTCGTCCACCCGGAATTTTGAGCCATCTTGTCTAGCAAATTTTGGCCCTCTCTCCAAGTCTTGCTCGGAAAAGCCCCACCTGCTGAAGCATCTACAATATTCTTCATACTATCTGAAAGCCCCATGTAGAACCTTTGACCCAACATCTGCTCAGGAATCCCATGGTGAGGACACATAACAAGCAACGGTCGCAGTCAATATATTGATTCACGTCCAAGCAACGGTCGTAGTCAATATAACTTGGTCTCATAAGTCCAAGATAGATCCCATAGAGAATTAACCTACCAATTGCAACTATCACAACCCCAAAAGTACTTCCGAATAAAGTTCCTAAACTTTGAATATATCTTTGTGTGATTTTCGAATATCTAATTTGCAATAATTAAGAATGCTTGAAAGAAAGAATTGAATGTAGAGTAAAAAGAATATTATGAGAAGGACTAAGGTATTGATTTCCCCTATTGATGGAATCCCTTATCGTTATACTCATACAAATTGTTAATATATTCTATCAATCATGAACACTATGTGTATCGTAACCCTCTCCCGAGCAATTATAATAATTTACTAGTGCACTTTCCCGAGCTACCCTAGCTAGCTTTAATTTGAAAAGTTCACTTAAGATTGCACCCAAGACTTCGTTATTCCTAACCTCGTCTGTACGCCTAAAGTTATAGATTCCTCCAATAACCTAGGTGTGGTGTTGTTCAACAATATACCTAAATATGCACTCTTTTCCAAGTTATGCACACTAAATAGGCACCGCTAATTGGGACGTCTACCAATTAACTACAACAAGAATGAAGTTGAACAAATAGAAATCTAAGTCACAATTTGTAATCACATAAACGATAAGTTCATCACCCAATGGGTTCCATCAAAACCTTAAAAAAGGATTTAGCTACTCATGTTTGAAGAAACAAGAATAATAATTGAAATCATAAAGAAATAATTGATATAAAATAAAAGAAGGAGTTTGAGAGGAATCTCTCTTACTAAATCTCTTGCAAAAGTATTGAATTAAAGACAACATGCCTCTATGGGGCCAACTAGGAGTTTATATAGAGGTTTTTAGGGCTTAAAAACTAAATTCGAATCCAATTAGGAGAACTGGGCGCCAGCTTCCGCGGTTCGTTTGCGGCCGCGAGCCAACTGCGATCAGTCAAACTTCAGAATGCCTCTTTTTTCGCGGTTCATTCGCGACCGTGGATGAACAGTGCTGCATATTTTTGACTGCTTCTTCCATCTCTTTTCACGTTAGATCTTTTCTTGGCCTTTTCATCCATATATAACTTCAAAACACTCTTCTTAGCATCCATTGCATCACATGTACCTATAACACAAAAACAAACACTAATCAAAGCATTTTGTCCGTATAAAAAATATAAATACCATAACAAAGTGTGATTATTTAGGGTTTAATTATAGTCAAATTCACCTATTATCAATGGTCATCCCAATTTCCCTTAAAATTTAGAACACATGCTCGTAGCATATCTTCCAATGTCTGAATGGTACGTTCAGCCTGTCCGTCAGTCTGCAGATGAAATGCAGTGCTGAGATTCACTCGTGTGCCTAAACCTTTCTGAAAAGACCTCCAAAAGTTAGCCGTAAATTGAGCTCCTCGATCTGATATAATAGATACCGGCACACCATGAAGCCTAACAATCTCCTTGATATACACACTATGTTCTTGATTCTAAAATATTTTTAGGTGTAAGCACTGCGCTTAGTCCCTTTGAGGCTATTAGGAACTCTGACACACCCCAAATATGGGAAAGTCTTTTGGAAATTTGATCCAGGAAGTTGGTTATCTCATGTTACTGAACTTTGAGTCAGAGTTAGGCTGATTAAATGTACATGGAATATTCTGATGTAATTTTCGCTTTCCTCTCTTTCTAATTCATTCAAATTGAAATAATTTGTAATAGCTATGGGGTATATAGTAAAATGGGGGAGGATTACTTATTGTATGCACAAGGGTAGATATCATGCTCATTAGGTGTTACTTTTCTGCAAATTATGTCAAGTTCTGTATTTTCCAATGCTTTTCATATAGAGACCCTGCCTTAGATTCTGCATTTTTCAAAAAAAAAAACATGTTTCTGATTCTGCATATATTTCACTTAGAAAACCTGCCTATAGGACCTTTATAACTCTGCATTTCGCATTTATAAAATCTACCTATAGGACTTTTCATAATGCTGCATTCAATATCTAAAAAGCATGCATATAGGTCTTTCTATACTTCTGCACGATACGCCACTAGGAAAATGACTTTAGCTTTAATAATAATCAATTAATTTAGAGATCATGTCTATAGGATTATTGCAACTGTTAAAATCAATAATACTTATAAATCACGACTATAGGATCAGATTAACTTAATAAAGCCTTATGTTGAATCTAAAACTACTCTTAAAGTCTGCATATCCCTTTTCTAAAACCAGTAAACTTTTTCTTTAAATTAATATACTTCTATATTGTAAGATATCCTGCCAATAAGTTTAACCTAGGTAAGTCAGTAGGTAATTGATTAACTGTATTAGTTTTGGTAACTACATCTAGTCAAGGCTAATTCAGACTCCTCATCTAGAAAATATGTGATAAATCAGCTTGTCCTCCACTTTACTTAATCAAAGACCATAACAGTATTTGAAGGCATGCTATATTTTCTCTTTAAACTGAGGAAGCATGTGTAAGCCCTAATTGCTATGTATTTTCCCCTAACAGTTTATGTGTCCATGCTTGTCGCCTAGACTTTTGTCCCTTTGAAACTCTAAAAAGTCCCAACTCCCCTCCCTTTAGGATTAGTAGTCTCACCTCCGGTACTAATAGGAATGGGCCGGGTAATAGCATGCAATAAGTAACGATACCATTCCGCGCTTTAATACCTTAAAGGAGTGGGAAGGGTAGATATGGATATAATGACCGGTGCACTAATATCACGTACGACCCCTCTTCTAAGGAGTGATTGCTAGATATTGTATTTATGTGATCCATATTAATCATAAACCTAGGACCTCCATCCCTCTATTTACTTTCATCTATCTTTGTAGAATTAAGCAAGTCTTTTCATAAATTTCAGTCCTCTTTACCTTTCTCAAGTTTCGATTTACTTGCAATATTGTATGTGAATCCTTTCTATTTGAGACCTTAATTGCCTACTTGATTATGTGAAGTCACAATATGACATGGTCGGGAACAACACTAGTGGATCTTGAGGGGTGCCTAACATCTTTCCCTCGAGATAATTTCTAGCCCTTACCCAAACTCTGGTTCTTCAAGCTCAAACCCCTATAGTGTACTAATGCACTTAATCATTAGGTAACGATTCTTCAATTGAAACCCAATTCGAAAAGGGAACAAGTTGTCCTCCGAAATTTTGTAAACCCAATTTCACCTTAGAAAAAGGGGCAGCGACAGCATGGCGACTCTAATGAGGATTTAGTCTTTAGGGTTTTGCTATTTCATGTCATTTGTGACTTTATTGCTTTTATTGCATTTATTTTGTGTCTTTATCTTCTTCTTTGAAATTGACTTGGATCTTTGTTTTTTTTTCTTTTATGCTTTTACCGCTTTCCTTCAATACTGTTGTAATTATGAGCAATTATCATTACTTTATGAATGTGCAAATACGTGACAATTTGTTTCATTCTTGTAATTGCATCTTCAACATCATATTCCACCCGTGCCAAACAAATACCATAGTAACGCTTATAATGAGTGGTTGTTCCCTTCTATTATTATCACCCCCTAAATTTGGTAAAGGCGTATTTACGGTAAAATCAGTTGAATAGCGGTGCAGTCGACGATTTTGTGCCTTTTTCTCTTGAATTTTTCGCTCAAGGGTACCAGTCTAATACCCCATAGAAACCTTACTCCATTAATTTGTGCGTGCATCATGGTCAAACCTAGCCGAGTCAGTTATGTTGTCCACATAATGGCTCTTTAAGATAGCCTTGTCCAAATTCCACTGGATTTCCTTGGAACCCAAACATACGCTACCATATTCTGTGCAGTTATTTGGAGAAGTAAATGTAGCTTATGGTAATTATTGGTTTAAATAGTCGAGTCTAGCGGGGTAAGGGCCTAACACTTTGTTTTGCAGAAAATGAGGAACGAAGTCCCCATTCGGCATGTAACCAACATTCACCCAAGGTTCCTAAGCTGGTGGGAAGACCTTCACTCCAACGATCAGACTCTCGTCTGCAAATATTTGGAAAATTTGCCTTCTCTTTCGGAAATCCAACTTGACAACAAAATCATAGAGGTTGTAACTTTATTTTGGGATAGCGACAGATCTGTGTTTCACTACGGGGACCTTGAAATGATACCTTTGATTAGGAAATAGGAGGGTTAGGTGGTATTCCTTGGGAGACTCTGTGTTTGCTTATTCCAGAAAATCATAAGGGCAAGGGTTTCCTCAAGATGATGGGACTAAAGAAAAACCCAGACTTGACTTGCTTGAAGGATTCCTATATTCCTTTCGACTATCTGTATGTGAGGTATGGACATAGAAAGTCTTACTGCAATTACAACAACAACAACAACAACAACCCAGTATAATCCCACTTAGTGGGGTCTGGGGAGGGTAGTATGTATGCAGACCTTACCCCTACCCTAGGGTAGAGAGGCTGTTTCCAAATAGACCCCCGGCATCCTTCCCTCCAAGAACTTCCCCCACCTTGCTCTTGGGAAGACTCGAACTCACAACCTCTTGGTTGGAAGTGGGGGTTGCTTACCATCAGAGCAACCCCTCTTGTCTTCTTACTGCAATTACCCAGATGAATTTTCCCTCACCTTATTGTGGCATATCCATAGAAGAGTCTTCGTCTTTATGTTTTCCTTTTCTGGGATGATAGTATTTCATATGAAGAAGGCTAGGATCCATACGATACCAACCATGGTCACCAAGACTCTCATGGAAGGAATTGGCGGGTAGCTTTTTAGCATAGTACCTATGATCATTGATGAAATATACCGAGCCCTGAAAAGGTGTAAATAGGGGGCCAAACACTTTGATGGTTATAACTTATTACTTCAACTCTAGCTCATAGAGCACCTCCAAAGGGGTGAATATCGGCAAGACATTCTGCGTAGGGACTGGGATGATCATACCGCCTTCCATCATCCAAGGCGAATGAATTATATGCCTAACATATTTGCTCAGCTAGAAGATGCTAAAGGGTGGGTAGAGTTGTTTGGAAATCTGAGAGAAGACCAAGTGCGGTGGATGTTTGAATGGTTCCCTACTAAAGAGTTCATTGTCCGATCTTGGGATGCACTATTTCTTATATTCATAGGTCTAAGGGGAACTTATCCTTATGTTTGTCTCCAAGTCATGAGACAGGCAGGGAGAAAGCAGGTTATACCAATGGTCAATAAAATGGGTCACTTCAGGGTTGACTTTCAGGATGACAATAACCCATAAAAGTGCCAAGCTTAGCATATGTGGCACTGCAAAATCATATTGGGGAGAGATATTATTGAGCCAAATAGATATCACAGTGGTTGTTCTCCTTAATACTCAGGTTGGCTCGAGGATAATCATGATGGCTTGGGACAACCAGGGTTTGCTCGAGGTCACAGGTTCATCGACGAAAAAGCTGAGGAGCGGGTTAAGTATAACAAATTATGTAAGAGGATTCAAGAATGCGAGAGTGAGCACCGGTAAATTCAAGAAGCCCATCAAAAGATGATGGAAGAATGGAAGGATATGGCTGTCAGTGCCAACAAGCGACTAGGGTATTTGGAGCGGGGTTTGGTAGAACTGGAAAGGAAGTTCATCCAAAAGATCAAAAACTACCAGAATGCTGAGGGAAACGAAGGTGGACACTTGGATAGAGCTTACTTGTTGCTGGGACTACGTGAGCTGGTGAAGCTATTCGATGGAGCTAAAGATGCCGAGTCTGGGGAAGGTGTTTCCGGGACCAATTAGTTAGGATCTTTTCTTTTGCTTTAAAATGTAATATGGCCAATGGCCATTAGTGACATTTTATTTCCTGCAATATTTTTAGTGTTGTTTTGGGATATGTCTTATTTTTATCATTAAATGAGGCATTTAGCATTATAAGTTCTACAAATAAACATGTCTCTAGGCCTACCTGGGGCACAACGAGGGACCCAAATTAGGACATGATTTATATTCTTGCAATATGTGTTTAAATACTGCAACGTTTTCTCCTCAATACCCTTACTAACTTGTTACCTTTTTGTTTTACTTTTTTGTTTATTCCGCTCCCCAAAGGTTAGTTCGTGCACTCTTGCATCATCTTCATACTCTACTAGATCCAAGGGCCATCCGCCTCCTCCTCCTTCGTGTCCTATCAGAAACAAGAACAAGGCAAAAATGGAAGAATTTAGCAACATCAGGAAGGAGAGTTCTGTTCAAAGGGTAGAGACTTCTCTGGGTATTCAAGTTTCCAAGGAAACATCCTCCCAACTTGAACAAATGTTATTGAGATTTCAGGAAGAACTGGACCAAGTTCGAAATTTTGCAAGCTTGTCATTTTCCCTCACTACCCCAGATGTCAACTTTCCCAACAATCAAAACACCACGCATCCTCAAAACATCCCAAAACCTCAAAATCAACTGGCTCCCCATCACCACTACAACACATGCCACGCTTCAAGTAACACCCCATTATGCATCCCTGGAAAAAAAAACTCCACAAATAACCATTCTTACCCTCATCACAACAACCCCATTTATATAGAAACTGTATTGCATCCTACTCAACTCATTTCAAACATACCTGAGTTTGATGACAAAGACTCTCTTGTCAATAATGTGGCCACAGTACTCAAGAAGCTGACTAGCCGAGCCAGGGTGTTGAAGGAAAAAAGGTATTGAGGGACTGAACTACGAGGACCTTTGTATTCAGCCAAATGTCGAACGAACCAAGGGGTACAAACCTCCCAAGTTTGAGATGTTTGATGGAACAGGGGATCCGAGAGTCCATTCGAGGACATACTGTGACAAACTGGTTGGGGTAGGAAAGAATGAAAAGATTCGCATGAAGATCTTTACGAGGAGTCTGAAAAGGGATGCCCTATCTTGGTACTTTAGCCAAGACCCGAAGAAGTGGACGAATTGGTTAAGTATGGCGTCTGATTTCGTGGATAGATTCGGATTCAACAAAGAGAATGCACTAGATGTATTCAACATCCAGAATTTAAAGAAGAAACCCACTAAGACATTTCGTGATTATGCTACTCGTTGGAGATCAGAAGCCGCTAAGGTCAGGCCGACTTCAACAAATTAACAGGTTTTTCGTAATACTCAAGACCCATAGTACTATGGCCACTAACTTTGAAGCATTGTAGGCTACCAACAAGGCTCTACAGTCTGGCGGCACATCCAAGAAAAAGGATGTAAGTGCCGTAATGGTTGCACAGAGGACAAAATCGCCAGTCAAATACAAAACCTACCTACTACCTCCACTTACATATCAACCTATCCCAAATTACCAAGAACCCTCGCCTTCCTACCAAGCTCCACCACCTACTTACCAATCATCTCCACCTCCCGCACACCAGCCTATATCACCCAAATACTCCCAACCTGCACACGTCTACCAAGACTACAATACCCAACAAGCATACTATCAATCACCTCTCTAACATTTCCCTAGACCCCAAACAAACATCGATCGCAGACCTCCTAAGCAATACACTGTCATTGCTGAATAAATCGACCAGCTTTATGAAAGGCTTAAAGCTGCTGGATACGTCACCCTTATCCGTTCCATAACCCCATAAAATCCTTCTGAATGGGTCAACCCAAACAAAACTCGTGCATACTATTATGGCATGAAGGGGCATACCATTGATGAATACCAATCTCTAAAGGATAAAATCCAAGCTTTAACTGACAACAAGATCATTGTGGCAAAAGAACCTGCTCCTAGTGTTTGCAACAACCCTCTACCTAACCACAAAGACGAAGGCGTTCACATGATTGAGATAGAAAATGATTGGGACACTAAAGGATCGATTGGATTGATTGTTGAGGGTGACGAGCCAAAGAAACCCGTAGCCACACTTAATCGATTGTTGTCCAGATCCAGCCTTCTGGAGATGATGAATTAAACATGTCTATACCACTTGAGTTTGAAGAACCTTCTTCTACAAAGGCGCCCGGACCGATTGAGGTCGAGTTTGGATCCAGAAAGGCACCTGCACCATTTGAGGTTGATCTGTTACCTCCTAAAGCAAGGGTACACATTCCTGTGGCTATGTGAACCATAGCACCATTCCATACGAAGACCTTCCCCTAGGATTACACAGCCGAGGCAAATAGAAAATGAAAAGCCAACACCGGAGAATCAATTGCAGCACAAGATATGACCAGAACCAGTAGGGTTTATACTCCAGAACATCTCATTGAGTCTGGTAAAAAGCCTCTGGATGACTAACTGTCACTAAAACTGGTCCTAATGACCTCTGGAGGAAGATGCAAATGAGTAATCAGACATCGACCAGTTGAACAAGACGCTAGCTCAGATCTCCATCTTAGCTCTACTGCAAAGCTCCGACGCACATAAGAATGCCTTGTTGAAGATACTAAGTGAAACATATGTACCCAGCAACATAACTGGATGAGAAATGCCGAACATGGTAGGGAAAGTATTAGAAATTCACAATATCACTTTCCACGAAGATGAACTTCCACCAAAAAGGCTGAGCCACAATAAATCATTGCACATCACTGTGCAATGCGAAGATTATTTCCTCACCAGAATTTTGATTTACGAAGGATCCAGCTTCAATATTTGTCCATTGGTAACTCTCAGAATATAGTGAAAAGGACTGCATGAGATCAAGGATGGAGCTATTAATGCAAAGCTTTCGATGGTTCCCAAAGGTCCACTATTGGGGAAATTAGTTTATATCTGCAAATGGGATTCGACTTGGTTCGACAATGATTTTCAAGTAATAGATGTCCTAACATCTTACAATTTGCTATTAGGATGACCATGGATCTATGCCGCAGTAGTTTTAGCATCAACCCTGCATCAGGCAGTAAAATTTGAGTGGAATCTCCAATAGGTAATTATTCATAGTGACGGTAGCAATCCCATTGATAGTCGCCAAACCATCCCTACGATCGGAGGAAGAAGAAAGATAGGTGGGGAAACAAACCATCACATTGACCGAGTCAACGCCATGGACAAGGATAAATGGTGGGATAACAAGATTGAAAGCATACTAAATTGGAGCAGATATGAACCTGGCAAGGGACTCCGCAGGAACCTCTAGGGAGTCACCAAACCTCTCAAACTGAAGAAGCATGGGACACTTTTGGTTTGGAATATGAGTACACCTAGAAAGAATTAAAATAACGGTTGCCACCCAGGTGCGGACCTTACTATCCACTAGAGCATCAGATACCCCGTCTAGAGTAGACTTTCCATCTAGACGATGTCATATAGGGGTCAGAAGAACGGGAAGCATTAGAAGCAATGAGGAACTTGTTCATGGAGGATGATAATATGGCTTGTTGTGTCATTTTCGAGGGAGGAAGGCCCTTCCATACAAGCCATGAGCTGAGGAGCACGCCTTGACAATTGGTCCATCAAAACCACTAAGGTCCGGAAGGCTTCGAGGTACCAAGGCTGAACAAAGCACCGTGCATCATCTTTATTTTTGCTAGTTGATTTTCTTTTCACATTTAATTTCGAAATAAGAGCTCCAATGTTCAAAATAATTATGAAATTTATCAAAGAATTTTAGTTTCTTATAAATCTCACTCTTATTACTTTTCATTGTTACCTTTATTTACACAGCATTACTATTACTTATCTTGATGAACTGATGATTGTAAGATGCAATGAGACAACAAACAGACATAGACTTAGAAGAGGATGATATACCATAAGAGGTTGTTAAAGAGATTGAGGATTTCGAGAACAACCATAAGTCCAATTTGGACAAAACTATTGTTTTCAAGTTGGGGGATACAAAGAATGTCAAGGAAACGCACATCAGTGTTCACCTGTCACCATCGAAAAAGAAAGAGTACACGGAATTTCTAAGGGAATATGAAGACATATTCACCTGGTCATATGATGATATGACTGGTCTCAGTACATCTATTGTAGCTCACAAACTGCCAACAGATCTAACATGTCCGCCGGTAAAAAAGAAGCTCAGAAAGTTCAAACCTAACTTGAGTTTGTAAATCAAGGAAGAAGTTACCAAGCAAGTCAAAGCCAATGTTCTCAAAGTAGTAGAGTATCCAACATGGTTAGCCAATATTGTTCCAGTGTTGAAGAAGGACGGGAAGGTTAGAGTGTGTGTCAACTACCAGGATCTCAACCGGGCTAGTCCGAAAGATGAGTTCCCCCTTGCCAAACATGCACATCCTGATTGACAACTGCACCAAGCATGAGCTGTAGTCATTTGTTGATTGTTTTGTTGTTGACTATCATCAGATATTGATGGACAAAGAAGATGCGGATAAAATGGCTTTTATTATGCCATGAGCAATGTATTGTTACAAGATGATGCCGTTTGGGTTAAAGAATTTGGGGAAACCTACATGAGGGCCATGACTGCTATTTTCCATGACATGATACATAGAGATATCGAGGTGTATGTAGACGATGTCATCATCAAATCCATGAAAGCCACTAACCACATGGAAGATCTGAGGAAATTCTTTAACAGATTGGGGAGGTACAATCTGAAACTAAATCTCGCCAAGTGTGCATTCAGGGTTCCCACCAAAAAACTTCTTGGGTTCATTGTGAGTTACCGAGGAATAGAACTGGATCCATCAAAATTTAAGGCCATCCAAGAATTGCCACCGCCAAAGAACAAGAATTAGGTTAAGAGTTTCTTGGGGAGACTCAAGTACATCAACCGGTTCATAGTTCAATCCACTATCACTTGTGAGCCATTCTTTAAGATGGTGAAGAATGATGCTGCTACTAAATGGATTGATGATTGACAGAAAGCCTGTGACAGAATCAAGGAATACCTATCAACACCACCAGTTCTAGTTCTGCCTGAACTGGATAGATCATCATTGCTCTACTTGCAATATTGAATAGAGCATTCAGTTATGTTCTGGGGCAACATGACAAAGCAGGGAGAAAGGAGCAAGCCATATATTACCTTAGCAAGAAGTTCACCCCGTACGAGGCCCAGTATTCTCCATTAGATCACATATGTTTTGCTCTGACTTCGGTAGCTCAAACGTTGAGGCATTATTTCTGTGCCTATACTACTTATATCTCATATCAAGAATGGATCCGCTGAAGTATATCTTCCAGAAGCCCATGCCCACAGGAAAGCTAACCAAGTGGCAAATCCTGCTGAGTGAATTCAACATTGTTTACATGACTCAAAAGGCAATTAAAAGACAAGAACTACATATCATCATGCCGAAATTCCGTGGATAGAGAATACAAGCCTCCAAAAACGTAGTTTCCTGAAGAAGAGGTATCTTTTATAAGAGAAGATATCGCAAAATCCTATGATGGCTGGAGAATGTTTTTTAACGGAGCAGCAAACTTCAAAGTAGTTGGCATTGGAGCAGTTCTAGTATCAGAAATAGGTTAGCATTATTCGGTGTCTTCCAAGCTCTGGTTCCCAAGCACCAACAATAAAGACGAATACAGAGCCTGTATCTTAGGGCTCAAACTGGCCGTTGATATGAACATTCAGGAGTTACTAGTGATCAGGGATTCAGATTTGCTCTTACATCGAGTCCGAGAAGAATGCACAACCAAGAACTTCAAGATACTCTCTTATCTGCATCATGTACGGGAGTTGAGGAAGAGGTTTACAAAGATAGAATTTCAGCATGTTCCAAGAGTCCATAATGAGTTTTCTGACGCATTGGCTACCCTATCGTCTATGATTCAGCATCCAGATAAGAACTTCATTGATCCTATCCCAGTAAAAATTCATGATCAACCAGCTAATTACGCTCATATCGAGGAAGAAGCAATGGAAAACCCTAGTTTCACAATGTCAAGGAATATTTGGCAACAACAAAATATCCAGAACTTTCAGATGCTACTCATAAGCACACACTACGAAGGTTATCCAATCACTTTTTTCACAAACGGAGCAATCCTGTATAGAGGACTCCCGATTTGGGATTACTGAGGTGTATCGAAGAAAAGGAAGCCTCCAGGTTGTTAGAAGAGGTTCATGCAGGGACCTGTGGTCCACATATGAATGATTTGTCTTAGCGAAGAAGATACTCCGAGTAGGATATTTTTGGATGACTATGGAAACGAACTGCATCAAGTATGTTCGAAAGTGTCATCGCTGTCACATACATGCAGATATGATAAAGGTGCCTCCATATATTTTTATACCTAAAATACCTTCAAAATAGCATGTGTATGCATATATAAGCATGCACAAGAGTTTTGGTATTTTCCCCCAAACTTTAAGATTTTTTAAAACCAATTTATCATCTATTTTAACAATGCAAAACTCAATAATTATTTCTAAAATTATCATTTTGGTGAATAATTTATTTCCATCCTTACATTTACACTAAAATATAATTAATATGATTTTTTCATATTTTTATAAATTTATTTGCTATTTTTAAAGCTAAATTGTATATAATTACAAATATAGCCTACATTGTGATTAATAGCGATTTACATTTATAAAATTATTCCAAACAATTTTAGATTAATGATTATATATTATTAATTATTTCATTATATTTAATTTGTTTTAAAATCAGTTTAATTATTTTATAAAAAATTAAAAGGGGAGAAATTGATTATTTAATACATAACCATTTCCAATTGCAATTGTAGCCTCAATTGACCCTAATTCCCCCAATATCAAACGACCTAATTATATTTTTAACCCGACCCCTTAACCCATTTTCAAAGCTGTCCAAATTTCTTTTTAATCCTGGTCGTTGATCATTTGATCAACGGCTTTGATTTGCCCTTTCCTTTATTAATCCCCTAACCCCTCTAACCCTAACTCATTTTCACAAAGACGCCGCCTCTAAACTACCTTCGTCTCCCAAAACCTCTCTAGCCCTACAAAACTTTAACCCTGTTCCACCAATCCCCGTCTCACTTCCACCAGAATCCATGGCAATACTGGCCATGGGTGGCCTATACTCACTCTCCCTCACCACTAACTCAAACTATTCAAAGATTAGAGGCCTGGCTTCCATGGTCTCCTTTAGATCTATTTAAGATTTGCATGATCCATGGCCTCTCCGGCATTTTTTGGCATGTTCAGAGCAATATGAGTGTCTCTGACTTAGGATCCGACTTTTCTCAAGACCTTCTCATCCTAGGGCCTTCTCTGCCATTTTTAAACCTTTTAAGGTTCTTTACACGCTATTTCTTTCAGTTCTGTGACGTGTTTGGTGTTTAATAGATCTTTTAGGGCTTTTCCCCAAATTTCTTTTGTCAAAATTGTTCATATCTGATTTTTAGGATTTCTGGAAAAAGCTTCTTTAAATATTTTCTAACTCTTTTGCTCTCTCTTCTATGTGCTTATACTCTCTTGTTTATTCCTTATTATGCTCAAGATTATTTTCTTATTTTGATTCTGCAATATCTTTTGTTGTTCCCTATTCACTTGTTAACTAGGTTGTTTGTCCTTTACTCATTGCTGTGTTCATGCACTTTGATTTTATTTCACTTTAATGAGTTTCGTTGTTATTCCTACTCATCATGTTCTTGCCTACCTTTTGTCTTGAAACTCGTAGTTTCTTTTACTTCTGTTTGTCTATGTCTATCTCTCTCAATGACTTTGAATGATTTTTCACCCTAATTCTATTTGAAACCCTAAAATTTAGGGGTTTCTCTTTGGGTAAATGGAACTAGGGTTCCACTTTGGAATCCTGGTTTTTTAGACTCACGGTGAGCCTCTTATAGAACTCAAATCATACTTGCGTGTGGTTCTGAAACTTTCATTGTTAGACTTTTCTTTTGTTTAAACTGTATGCTTTATATATGAGTAAAAGCGTCCCTTTCAAAAGATTTCAGCAAGAATTGATTTTGAAATCCCTTTAATCATGCTAGTGATTCAGCATTGATTTCTTTCAATTGAATCTCTACTAGCTATTTATTTTGATCGTTTTGCGTGTAAAATCCCATACTCGGGGTATTTTCCTTAATTACATGGTCTTGTGTATCTCTTCTGTGATTCGGTACCAACGTTTAAATTATTTCCATATCTATATGACTTTTTCCTTATTTACTTAAGGTTCTTTGTGATTACAATTGGATCTGGGATCCTTCTAACTAATTTTCAAACTTATACTTTATTTTTACTTTATAAAGAACACTACTATTCCATCTTTTCTTAATTACAACCTATGTACTTGACCTTATTTGTGCACTGTAGGGTTTTCGTACCCTAATCAGCCTTAGTAAATTGATTTTTATTCCTTATTCCATCTTGACTTGCCGTTTGAACTAGACCCCTTAACTAAAAGAGTCTAGTTGTCTTAACTGATACTAATTGATTGGTTTCCATGTTTGTACGTCTTTTGCATGTATTGCTTGTTTTCAAAAACTATATAAGGACCTATTAATCCATCTTTCTATAAATTCAATTCTCCAATAATCAGAAACACACGAAAATACACCACTCACATACTAAACTCACTTTTCGGGCAATACTATTTTCTAATCATGCCTTACTTGAAATATTTGGAACTACTATTTGCAATTTGGCTTTTTCAAGGTTACTTTGCTTACTTACTTGAAACCGGTATGCCCTTTTGTTTAAATATTCTGCTTCACCCCCTACGTGTTTACTTTCTAGCTCCAGGCTTCTTGTTTACTTTATTTCTTATGTGTTATATATAACACCCCATAAATTTGGCTTAGGTGTGAATGAGTTAAAGGAGTATTAAGATTATATTATAAACATGTGAAGTTCCATGGTCATGAAGTATGGGTGAGAATAGAATTTCAAAATCAAGATGGGAAGTAAGGTGCGAAAGATTTGACAAAATCGACTAAGTTTGTAGAAGGTCTGTCTTACAGTAAATTCTAGTGAACATGTGTAAGGAATTGGGGAAAACACAAAGCAACAAACTTATAGGCCTTTGAAATAGCTTTCCAGAGATATATTATGGAGCCCGAACGGATATCTGTGGGGAAGTTATGACCAAATTACTAAAGATGTACAACCCAGCTATTTTGGCGGACAGAAAAACGAGCTCGCTTCGCCAAAGTAGACGTGGATTTTTGTCTTCACTTGAATGCAATGAATAGCGAAGCGAGGACACTTCGCTAGAGTAGACGCGCCCCAGTCCCCAACTCTTTTAAGCCAATTTTAGGGTGTATTTTTCCCTATTTCTTTTGGATGAATTTTGGGGTCTTCTCCCACCCTCTCAAGACCTCCAACCCCTCCCATCTTCAAGGTAAGAAATCTCCATTAACTGGTGTGACATTCCATCATTCTTACACTAGTATTGATTAAATCTACTCATAAAACACATAGATCTTCAAGAAATTCATTTAAGAACTCAAATGAGGGTTTTGTAAGATTTTTTCCAAAAGGTAATGCTACACCCTTAGACTTATATGTATGAATTTATTATGCGTATATGAGTGTGAATAAGTATTGGAACTATTGGTGTGGTGATTAGAAGCCAGTACTTCCCAGTATAAATACATAATTAGTGTAGATATTGGAAGGTGATTATGGAATTTTGTTGGTTGGGTGTAGATAGATTGTCATACATGTGATGCTGGAAGTTATAAATTGGTTAGTCATGATGGTGGGATAAATTGTTGGTGAATGGTGACAGTTGGATGAACAAATTATATGGTGATGAGATGTAAAGATTTATGCCTACAAGGTGTTTGATAATATTCCTAAATGGCTTAAGTTATGGAATTTGTTACTAATATTGGTTCCATTGGATATTATTATTGTAGATTGAAGGTTCTCAGTATTGTGGATCATTGTAGTAGTACTAAGGGGCGAAATTGAGGTATGTGAGTCTAACTCTCTATGATTGGGAATTTTAAGGATTCTACCTACACTATGCTTCTTTTACGATGTTATCAATTGCCTCAGAAATATAGTTAAGCCTGGTTCCTTGAATAGTTGTAGAACTTCTATTCTCTAGCTTCATTACTCGCTCACGACTTTCATTCTGAACATTGTGAGCTCAGTGCGTATTCAATATAGACTTGGGTTTGATGCCCCAAAGTCTTAGTATAGATTACTCACTATGCCATATACAGTTGAAGTTTCAGTGTTCATAATCAGTTCAAGAATATGTGTTTCAGTCTAATCCCATTCAGTATGTCAGTATTATGTAACTCAGTATGATCCAGTACTCTTATATCATGTAACTCAATATGATTCAGCATTTCACTACCTTGTATTGCAGTATGATTCTCAGTTTCTGATTTTAAATTCCTGAATGTTGAACACCTATATTTGGGCATGCGGCTGCAGTTTATATGCTTTATGTGTGTTTTGTCCTAAGTCGTAGTTTATGCTTTATGCATGTTTGGGCCTGAGGCCGTAGTTTATGTTTTATGCATTTTTGGGTCTGAGATCATAGTTATGTATACGTATACTTGGACATGAGGCCATAGCATGTGCACTTATATATTGGGCATGATGCCGTAACTTATTCAGATAAACAAGTTATTCATTATTCAGAAGACGGAGTATTCGTAACCTTACTTCCTTTATTCAGTTTAGTTATCAGTTATCAATTATCTTTTCAATTATCGGTTATTAGTTATCAATTGAGTTATCAATTATCAATTATCTTTTCGGTTATCAGTTCAGTTACCAGTTCTCAATTCAGTTTCACTTTCAATAGTTATCATTTCAGTTATCAGCTTAGTTTCAGTTTCAACATTTATAATTCTTTCTTTCAGTAGCTTTACCTACCAGTACAATTCAAGTGTATTGACGTCCTTTTTGCCCGGGGCTTGCATCTCACAATATAGGTAATGATTTACAGGTTGACGATTCCGAGAGCTAGGATTCTCGTACCAGCTATTTGGCTATCCCTAGTTCTTTCGGGGAAATGTATTTATTATAGTCTTCAATATTTCTTGATAGTCAATGTTTTCAGTTCTTCATTAAAGGCTTCATAGACTAGAGTAACAGCTAGACAGAGTCGCAGGCTTTTCATATTAAGTTGTGTTGACTACAAGTATATTTCAGAATTGTATTAGTTTTTTCGCACTTTGATTTATACCATCCAAGGTTTTAGTATATCAGCATGTGTTTTTTTATATTCCGCATTCAGTATGTTATGATATCACATGTTGATTCATCCAACCAGTTGGTTTGCTCGGTCACGTGTAGTCAGGCACCGAGTGTCGTGTTACGTCCAGGCCCAGGTTCGGGGGGTGGCAAAGCTTGGTATCAGAGTACTGGGTTCAAGGTCCTAGGGAGTTTATGAAGCCGTGTCTAGTGGCGTTTCCTTTATATATGTGTGTCGGCCACTCATATAAACCGTTAACTACCATGACATTCAGGATTGTCTTACTTCTTTCTACTCTAGTTCGTGCCTTGAAGCTTAGAGCGATATTTACACTTCTCTTCCTATCAACTTCCAAACGTATTGGATGCCGAAGCACTGGGCAGGAAAAACCTAAGGTTTTAAAGATGACATTTTCTCATTGGGTATATCCATGGAGTACATGTTGGTAACAGATAATATTTGAGAAGATGTTGAAATTGGGATGTAATGGGTAGTAGTATATATTAGAGCATAACCTAATCAAAAAGTACAAAAGTAGTTATCATGTTTTATAGTTGTCAGTTTATCTTATTACTAGTTCGCGGCCTTTCATTGAGCATGTTTATGGTTATTTAGTATGCCAGTATTAAGTTATATGTTTGCCAAATATCCAATTTTCAGTGTGTCAAAATTTCTAGAGACTTGTGAGTATACAGTGATGCATATGGATGATCAAAGAAAATGTAAGTAATCGTGATTATAACGACATCTTTGTATATTTTAGGTATTAAGACCCAAAACTTACCGGATGGTGCATGAAGTGATTTATTAAATGTGTATGGAATTGTATCCGCTTGTCAGACCTCACGGTGTATCAGGTTAAGAATTCAACCGCAGCAGGCATAAATTTAATCACTATAGTTTTGGACAGAAAATAGCCTAAGGGAAATATAGCTAAGAATAATTTGATTTGCGAAATGAGAACCAAGAGCAGGTGACATTGAATTTTAGGGAATGATTTAAGTGGGTTAGATTTATTCAAATCAGAACTAGAAAGTACAATGTTAGTGAATTTCTATACAAAGTGGCTATTATTGTGAGATAAAAGATATGACAGTTCCCCCTTCACATGATGTGACTATGTGTTTAGGCCAGAGTTTTATAGTCTGAAGTGAAATTTCTCTAAGTGTGATCTATGTGCATAGTTCAAAAAGAATAATAGTGTACGACAGAGAATATGGTCAGGTGATGAGGTAAGTTAGGATAAACCTTATGCTACACTTTAGTTATTCAAAGCAGAGCAAGAAAACATGATGCTAACTGGTGGTTAGTAAAAGAATAGTAAACAAGTTTTGAGTAAATACCGTGAATTAGCAATTTCAATAGGGCTAGTAGAGGTAAGATTTGATTCGCTTAGCCGGGTTAACTCTAGTGAGTGAATGATAGTTTGAAATACCGAACATGTGTTAGAACCCAAAGAGTTTAAGTTAAACCCGAAGTACAGTGATAGTGGAAAAAAATAGCTAGTAGTAAAAGAGCAAGCAATAGAAGAATAGCTTTTAGAAATTATTGAAATATGGTTTCTCCAAGATTGACAGTGTAAGCAGAGTTAAATTATTAAGATGGTGTACGATAGTTGGGTACATTAGCGTTCCGTTAGTGAATAGTTTAGTTTTTCCTAGTAAGAAAGATTTCTCAGGAGTAAGTTGGAAGATGAGTCGTTATTGACACAGAGTGAAAAGAATTGCAGAAAATAAGGAAGTTAGTTGGATCCCAACCAAAAGAGAAGGATCCGCAAGTATAAGATCTTTGGTCTAAGGTTGATGTGAAAATTTTCTGTAAGTCCAACTAGAGATTTGAGACCCAAATATTTAGCATGGAATATGAAAAAGAAGATCAGTTCGGTAATAAGGAAATTGTATAATACCACAAGGAATTAGTCTATCATGTGTAAGAAAAACAAAGTGAGTAGAATGATCATCGAACTTAATTATTGGTGATAAAGTGATCACAAAAAAGATATAAAATCATGTCCAGTTATGTATTATGAGGGCATTATCATAGCACGAGATCCTTTTGAGTAGTGGTCAGAGACATAGCTCACAACAAGACTATAAGCGTTTTCAGGAAGTGCTTAGGAAAGTAGTCAAGTGTGGGAAGTATAGCTCATAAATGAGGTAGACAAGGAAACTATGTTGAAAGAAGTTCATTGCTTAGCCAAGGTAGGAGTTTGAGTTTTGGACACCAAAGATAGTGGAGTTGTTATCTAGAACAGGACATGTTCTTCCTTAGTAGCCGAAGTGAAGCAAAAACGGTTTGGTGATCCCTACTTATTGCAACTGAAGGAGGGAAGTCACAAACATAAGACTATGGATTTTGAACAAAAGGAGATTATATTGCTATGGGGTACCTCGATAGATTATGTGTTCCAACCATAGATGGACTTAGTGAGGGAGGAAGATGTTAGAAGCCCATAATTCCAGGTATTATATCCACCCAGGTTCCCCAAAGATGTATCATAATCTCAAGACTTATTATTGGAACGACATGAAAAAGAGGGTTGCAAACTTTGTTGCCAAGTATCCAAATTATCAACTAGTGAAAGTCGAGCAATAGAAAGCATAGTGTTCCACAGAATATGCATATTTTTTGATAAAATGAACTTTTAGAAGTTCTTTAAGAAAGAATTAGGCATAAGATGGAAAGTGTGAGACTCTGTATGGGCGAAGGTGTAGATCGCCAATTGGTTGGTCCAAAGTTAGTGAAGAGGAGTCGTTTGGACCAAATTTTGTCAATCAGCCAATGGAGAAAGTTAAATTGATTCAGGAGTGTTTGAAGAAAACTTAGACCTGCCAAAAGTCCTATTCGAGAATGTGGCATAGAGACCTAGAGTTTTAAGTTGATGATTGGATCTTTCTAAAAGTTTCTCTTATGAAAAACGTTATGGGATTTGGGAAGAAGGGGAAGCATAGTCCTTGCTATAATGGGCCATATAGATTCTTGCGAAGGATCAGTCAATTAGCTTATGAGTTGGAGTTGCCACCATAATTAGTGGTGGTACAGCCATTATTTCACGTGTCATGTTATAACATTCAAGTTTAGTACTCAGATACTCATGTCAGTTAGTACTCAAATACCCAAGTCAACTCAATACTCAGCTATTCATATTAGTCCAATACTTAGACATTCATCCCAGATGAGTACTCAAATTACTCAAATATTCGTGCCAGTTCAATATTCATATATCCATGTTAGTTCAGTATTCACGTATCCATGGCAGACCAATATTCAGTCAATGCAGTAGTCATTCAGTTTAGTATCTCAACAGTTCAGTATTCATGTATGCATTCAATTTAGTGCACAAGTGTTAATGAAAGTTTCATTTTCCACTAGACCTGTTTAAGGTCTGGAGCTAGCAGACAGTCAGGACAATCATTCGAGGATGAATGATCCCAAGGGGGAGATAATGTAACACCCCGTAAATTCAGCTTAGGTATGAATGAGTTAAAGGAGTATTAAAGATAAATTTTGAAAATGTGAAGTCCCATCGGGATGAGTATGTATGAGAATAGTATTTCAAAATCAAGATGGAAAGTAAGGTGCGTAAGATTTGACAAAATTGACTAAGTTTGCAGAAGGTCTGTCCTACATCAAATTCTAGTGAAAATGTGTAAGTACTTGGGGAAAATACAAAGCATTGTAGGCATTTGAAATAGCTTTCCAATAATATATTATGGAGCCCGAACGGATCTTTGTGAAAGAAGTTATGACCAAACTTCTAAAGACATACCACCCAGTTATTTTGGCGGACGAAGTGAGCTTGCTTCACCAAAGTAGACGCAGATTTTTGTCTTCCCTTGAATGCAATGGACAATGAAGCAAGGACACTTCTCTAGAGTATACGCGCCTAATACCCAACTCTTTTAAGCCAATTTTAGGGTTCATTTTCCCTATTTCTTTTAGACGAATTTTGGTATCTTCTCCTACCCTGTCAAGACCTCCAACCCATTCCATCTTCAAGGTAAGAAATATCCATTAACTTGATGTGAAATTCCATCATTCTTACACTAGTATTGATGAAATCTACTCATAAAACACATTGATCTTCAAGAAATTCCTTTAAGAACTCAAACGAGGGTTTTGTAAGATTTCTTCCAAAAGATAATCCTACACCCTTAGACTTACATGTATGAATTTATTATGGGTATATGAGTGTGAATTAAGTATTGGGACTCTTGGCGTTGTGATTAGAAGCCATAAGTTTCCATTATAAATACATAATTAGTGTAGATATTGGAAGGTAATTATTTGATGGAATTTTGTTGGTTGGGCGTAGATAGATTGTACTACATGTGATGCTGGAAGTTATAAATTGGTTAGTCATGATGGTGGAATAAATTGTTGGTAAATGGTGATAGTTGGATGAACTAATTATATGGTGATGATATGTAGAGATTTATGCCTACAAGGTGTTTGATAATATGCCTAAATGGCTTAAGTTATGGAATTTGTTACTAATATTGGTTCCATTGGATATTGTTATTGTAGATTGAAGGTTTTTAGTATTGTGGATCTGTCACGACCCTAGTTCACCAATTGTGAACCTGTCGTGATGGCACCCAGTCCCCACGACTAGGTAAGCCTAACACGTTGCGAAATCTATAAATTATAATTACTTAAATAAGAAACAACGGAAAATAACATAAAAGATATGTAATCCGTGCCACTTGGCACATACATCCGTCACACAATAAATAAACACTACCAAGATCCGGAACCCCACGGTAACACGGACTAAAAGGGAAATACAACTGTGGCTCTATGTGTAAAGAGTATCTAACAACGAAATGAAGAAAAATGTCACTAGTAATACTAGAATAGAAGGGAAGCCTCCGGATCCGCGGACGTAGCAGATCATACCTCGAAGTCTCCCAGAAAGCTGCAGAATCACCTAGTACGAGCCTGCTCTGATGTACCTGGATCTGCACAACAAAAGTGTGCAGAAGAGTAGCATGAGTACACCACGGCGGTACTCGGTAAGTGCCAAGCCTAACCTCGATGGAGTAGTGACGAGGTAGGTCAGGGCCCTACTGAGAAACAATAATATAATGATGAAAACAAAATAAACAGTTCATATGATAATAATTTCCGAAATAACAACATTATGATAATTACTGCAACTGTCTACGATTAAGCTAACAACAAATAACCAACTAAAATAAACAAATCCAGGATCTGTGGGAATTGAACCCACAGTCCCATTCTCAGTACCTCTGGGTCTCCGGGAATCGAACCCGCAGCCCATGTCTCAATAATATCTCAATAACTCAGGATCTCCGGGAATCGAACCCGCAGTCCACATCTCAATAATATATCAATAGCTCAGGATCTCCGGGAATCGAACCCGCAGTCCACAAACAATATCACTCCGGGTCTCTGGGAATCGAACCCACAGCCCTGGGATCTCCGGGAATTGAACCCGCAGTCCACAAACACATCAAATAAAGAAAACACACAGAGAGAATATAATATGTTAATTTCCAACTTCACCGAAATTAGTGCCAACAATTTATCAAGAGTTCAAGTAAATCAACTAGGCAATTAAACATGTTGAATCCCCGCTAATCATGCTTTTCTAAGTAATACCGGGTAATGGTAACGCTTTTATCAGCTAAGCACAGAAATATCACTAATCAGACAATTCAAGTAAAGTGTGTGTTACAACAACCAGCGCATGTACACGCCCGTCACCTCGCGTACAAGGCATTTAAACTATCACATAATATCCTAGGGGTGAGAGTTCCCCCACACGAGGTTAGACAAGCCACTTACCTCGATTCCGATACAAAACCGCTAAGAGACAACCCTCTTGCCGCGAATATCCGACTCCGAGTGGCCCGAATCTAGTCAAACCAATTACACATTATAAATAACATCGCAAGTAACTAACTACAATGATAAAATTACAGCTACGGCGCGAAAGTGGGTGAAATGACCAAAATACCCCTGAATCCATCGGCTCGGAATTGAAATATTTTTACATTTTCAGAACCCTCGTACTCTCACGAGTCTAACCATATAAAAATCTCCCAAAACGGACCACAAATGGCCCTTCAAATCCCAAATATAAAGTTTTTGCTCCAAGCCCTAATTTCTTACAATTTTACTATGTTTTCATAAATTTCAAGGATGATTCTTCAATAAAATCATGTATTTAGTTCATAGGACTTACCTCTAATCACTTCTTGTCAAAACCCCTTCAATTCTCGTCCAAAAGCTCTCAAGAATGACCAAAAATGGAGGAAAAATGGGTTGGGTTCGCGGATGAAATGTTTTTAAACATTCTGCCCAGGTATTTTGTTCACCGCGATCGCGGGAAATGCTTCGCGATCGCGGAGAACAAATTCTTGGCCAAAAATTACCCTTCGCGATCGCGGAAAATGCCTCGCGATCGCGGTGAACAACTTCCAGTTCCTCCGGACAGGCTTCAGTAAAATGGTCATAACTGTTTACACACAACTCCAAATGACGAATGGTTTGATGTTTTGGAAACTAGACACATAGGGCTATAACTTTCATGTTTTGATCATTTCCTGAATCCTTATACATTTCTAGATACAAGCTTCCAAATCCATTTATGGGTTTTAGATATACTTCTCGGACAGCATAGAGTGTAACGTACATAACTTTTTCTATATATTTCCAAATGATGAGTTCTTTAGCTTTCTGAAAACTAGACACGATGAGCTACAACTTTCGTTTTTGAATCACCTCAAAATTTCCTTTTAGATAAAAAGATATGATCTTCCAAAGTAGGGACTGCGCGACAGAAATTTCTTCTTCGCGATCGCGAAGCAATCTACGCGATCGCGATTCATTAGTTTTTTTCTCAGATTTTACTCACCGCGATCGCGACCAATACCCCGCGATCGCGTAGAGCACTGCTGTAGCCAAAAACCAGCAGTGAAAAATGGCCTAGAAATGGTCCGAAACCACCCCGAAACTCACCCGAGGCCCCGGGACCTCAACCAAAAACACCAACACTTCCTATAACCTTATTCAAACTTGTTCCAATCATCCAAACACGTCCATAAACACAAAAATTATCAATTTACAACGGATTCGAGCCTAAATTTCTTAAAACTTTCCGAATTTCACATTCGATCTAAAACCCGACCAAACGACGTCCGAATGACTTGAAAATTTGCGGACATATCCAAAATCACATAACGAAGCTACAGAAATTGTCGAATTCCATTCCGACCCCCGGATCAAAATCTCACCTATCGTTCGGATTCGCCAAAATTTCAAACTTCGGCATTTCAAGTCTAATTGAGCTACGAACCCCCAAAATACTTTCCGAACGCGCTCCCAACCCCAAAATCACCTAACGGAGCTAATGGAACCATCGGATTTCCGTTTCGAAGTCGTCTTAACACTGTTCCGGCTACGGGCCATTTTCTAACTTTAAAGCTCTCATTTAGGGACTAAGTGTCCCAAAATACTCCAAATTTCAGAACCGACTCTCCCGGCAAACCACAATAGCATAAATGAAGTTAGGGGAACAGTTAAATTGGGGATTGGGGCATAATATTTCTGAAACGACCGGTCGGGTCGTTACAGGATCATTGTAGTAGCACTAAGGGGTGAAATTGAGGTGTGTGAGGCTAACTCTCTATGTTTGGGAATTTTAATGATTCTCCTTGCACTACGATGCTTTTGCGATGTTATCAATTACCTCAGAAATATAGTTAAGCATGGTTCCTTGAATAGTTGTAGAACTTCTGTTCTCTAGCTTCGTAACTCGCTCACGACTTTCATTCTAAACGTTGTGAGCTCAGTGCGTATTCAATATAAACTTGGTTTTGATGTCCATGAGTCTTAGTATAGATTACTCAGTGTGCCATATACAGTTGAAGTTTCAGTGTTCATAATCGGTTCAAGAATATGTGTTTCAGTCTAGTCCCATTTGGTATGTTAGTATTATGTAACTCAGTATGATATAGTACTCCAGTATCATGTAACTCAATGATTCAGTATTTCACTATCACATATTGTAGTATGATTCTCAGTTTCTAATTTTAAATTCCTGAATGGTGAACGCATGTATTTGGGCTTGAGGCCATAGTTTATATGTGTTATGCATGTTCGGGCCTGAGGCTGTAGTTTATGCTTTATGCATGTTTGGACATGAAGCCGTAGTTTATGATTTATGCATTTTTGGGCCTGAGGCCATAGTTATGTATACGTATACTTGGGCCTGAGGCCGTAGCATATGCACATATATATTGGGCTCGAGGCCGTTGCTTATTCAGATAAACAGGTTGTTCATAATTCAGAAGAGGGAGTAGCCATAACCTTACTTCCTTTTTCAGTTCAGTTATCTGTCATCTTTTCAATTATCAATTATCTTTTCAGTTATCAGTTTAGTTACCTGTTCTCATTTCAGTTTCAGTTTCAATTTCAATAGTTGTCATTTCAGTTATTAGATCACTTTCAGTTTTGGCATTTATATTTATTTCTTCCAGTTGCTTTACATACCAGTACAATTCAAATGTATTGACGTCCGTTTTGCCCGGGGCCTGCATCTCACAATGCAGGTAATAATTTACAGGTTGATGATTCCGAGCGTAGGATTCTCGTACCAGCTATTTGGCAGTCCCCAGTTATTTTGGGGCATTGTCATTATTATAGCCTTCAGTATCTTTAGACAGTTAGTGTTTTTAGTACATTATTAGAGGCTTCATAGACTAAATTAACAGCTAGACAGAGTCACATGCTTTTCATATTAAGCTGTATTGACTACAAATATGTTTCAGAATTGTATTGGTTTTTTTGCAGTTTGATTTATAGCATCGAGGCTTTTAGTATATCAGCATGTGCTAGTTTATATTTTGCATTAAGTATGTTATGATATCACATATTGATTCAGCCATCCAGTTGGTTCCCTTGGTCACATTTAGTCAGCCACCAAGTCTCGTGTTACGTCCAGGCCCAAGTTCGGGGCATGACATTGTAATTTGTGCTTCATATCTCCTTTCTTTGCTTCTGTTTCTATTATGAATCCTCTACCCCTATTCCCTTCTATGTTCTGAGTTAAGCTCTTGTCCTGACAGTATCCTAATTACTGTCCAGGCCTTGGCTTGATTCACAGTGGATCCTAACTCTCAATGCTTGACAAGCAGGCTGGTTAGGGGTGTGCCAGCATATCAATTGCTGGGCATGACCACTAGATTTCGCTGTCTCTCCTTCATTCCTTTCCCCTTTGTGCACTAACACCTATTCCAAGAATCTTAAGTTCTGCCCATCTCTTTGCTTTGGGACCTTGAGTTCCCTCTGAACCTAGACATCTGAGAGTTGGCCTTTTCACACTGCACTATGTTCTTGAATCTGCAATATTTTGGGGTGTAAGCACTGCCCTGAGTCCCTTTGAGGTACTTGGGAACTCTGACACACCCCAAATATGGGAAAGTCTTTTGGAAATCTAATCCTGAAAGTTGGTTTATCTTATATTATTGGACTTTGAGTCGGAGTTAGGCTGATTAGATGTAGCTGGAATATTTTGATGTAATTCTCGCTTTCCCTCTTTCTCATTCATTCAAGTTGTAATAATTTATAATAACTATGGGGTATATAGTAAAAATGGGGGAGGGTTACTTATTTTATGCACAAGGGTAGATATCATGCTCATTAAGTGTTACTTTTCTTCAAATTATGTCAAGTTATGCATTTTCCAATAATTTTCTTATAGAGATCCTGCCTTAGATTCTGCATTTTTCATAAAAATTATGTTTTGGATTCTGCATATATTTCACTTAGAAAACTTGCCTAGGACATTTACAACTCTGCATTTTGCATTTGGAAAATCTACCTACATATAATCCTACATTCAACATCTAGAAAGCATGCCTATAGGTCTTTCGGTACTTTTGCATGTATACGCCACTAGGAAAACAACTTTAGGCTTAATAATAATTAATTAATTTAGAGATCATGTCTATAGAATTATTGTAACTGTTAAAATCAATGACACTTAGAAATCATGCCTATATGATCAGATTAACTGAATCAACCTCGTATTGAATTTAAACCAGTCTTAAAATATGCATATCCCTTTTTTCTAAAATCAGTAAACTTTTCCTTAAAATCGGTATACTTCTATATTGTTAGATATCCTGCCTATAAGTTTTACCTAGGCAAGCCAATAGGTAATTGGTTAACTATATCAGTTTTGATAACTACATCTAGTCAGGGCTAATTCAGACTCCTCATTTGGAAAATATGTAATAAATTAGCCTGTCCTACTCTTTGTTTAATCAAAGACCAAACCAGTATTTGAAGTCATGCTATATTTGCTCTTTTAAGTGAGGAGGCATGTGTGAGCCTTAATTTATATGTGTTTTCCCCTAACTATTTACGTATTCTTGCCTGTCTCCTAGACTTTTGTCCTTTTGAAACTCTGACAAGCCCTAAATCCCCTCCCTTTAGGATTTGTAGTCTCACTGCCTCTGAGACTGATAGGATTGGGGCGGGTAATATCATGCAATAAGTAATGATACCATTTCGCGCTTTAATAACTTAACATGGTGGGAAGGGTAGATATGGATATGATGACCAGTGCGCTAATATCACGTGCGACCCCTCTTCTGAGGAGTGATTGCTGGATATTGCATTGATGTGATCCATATTAATCAGAAACCTAGGACCTTCCTCCCTCTATTTGATTTCATCTATCTTTGTAGAATTATGCAAGTCTTTTCATAAAATCTCAATCCTCTTTACCTTTCTCAAGTTTTGATTTACTTGCAATATTGTATGTGAATCCTTTCTATTTGAGCCCTTAATTACCTACTTGATTATGTAAAGACACAATATGACATGGCCGGAAATCACACTAGTGGATCTTGAGGGGTGCCTAACACCTTCCCCTCGAGATCATTTCTAGTTATTACCCCAACTCTGGTTCTTCAAGCTCAAACCCTTATAGTGTCCTAATGCACTTAATCATTAGGTGGCGACTCTTCAATCCAAATCCAATTCCTAAAAGGGAACGAGTTGTCCTCCCAAATGTCAAAAATCCGATTTTGCCTTAGAAAAAGTGGGCATCGACAGTCGCAAAGTAAATATCCATTATAGGGAATCTCCCGAGTATCGTCCCGTAGTACCAAATGTAAACTTCTAGGGGGATCTCCCGGAATACTGATCTGTAGTTCCAAAGTAAACATGCAAGGGGATCTCCCAAGATATCGTCTAGTAGTCCCAAAGTAAACACACAACAGTCTCAAGAAAGAATCTACAGTTTTATTCGAGAATAAATAGGAATTCTACTCTAAACATGCTGCACAGAATACTAATAAGCAGTTAAAGCACGTAAGACAATTAGATCACATAAGCATGCTTTTCCTAAACTAAACAAGAGGCTTCAAGTACAAGTATTGCTCAATTAAAAGAAAATATTGGTATTTACTTAATAAAAATAGGGGTTTTCGACTATTAGCACGTGTAAGAACTCCTCCTCACGTACACGACACTCATATAACAACAGTACCAATACTCTGAGTGGCCCAAATCAAATGATCTTTTCTTTAAAATCCCCCACATAATTGCCCTACCCCGAACTCCAAATTTGATTTTCCAAGTTATGAACTCAAACTCTCGATTTTCATATTTCTGCCCAGCGATTTCCACTGATCATGGGAGAACACTTGCGATCCCGCACCTGTGGCTTGGGTTCCGCATTTTTGGAATTTCATTAATTCCCTAGGCACTGCACTTGCGTTCCCTTCTCCGCAGATGCGATCCGCTTCTGCAGTCACTGACCATTAGTGCCCAAACCACACCTGCGGCCTTTTTCCTCGCTTCTGCAAGCCACACTTGCGGGCTCCTCACCGCATGTACCAAAATACCAGAAGCATCAACTTCAAAATAGCCTAAGTCCAAATCCAACTTCCGTTAAGCACCCGAAACTCACTCGAGGCCCACGGGACCTTAACCAAACATACCAACAAATCCAAAACATCATACGAACTTAGTCAAATCCTCAAATCACTTCAAACAGTACTAAAACCACGATTCACCCTCCAATCCAAGCCTAATAAACTTGAAATGTTAAGAATTCTGCATCCGATGACAAAACCAACCAAACCAAATCTGAATGACCCCGAATTACGCACTCAAGTCACATTCAACCTATGGATCTATTCACACTTTCATAGTTAGATTCTTACCCAGATATCAAAATCTCATTATCGATCCGGAAACTCAAAAATTCAACTTTCAGCATTTCAAGCCGAAATAAGCTACAAACCTCCAAAACACAATCCAAACACCCCCTCTAAGCCCTAAATCACTCAACGAAGCTATCAGAATTTCATTCTGAGGCCGTCTGCACACTGCTTTGACTACGATCTAAATTCTAAAACTTAAGCTCTCATTTAGGGATTAAGTGTCCCAAAACACTCTGAAACTCGAAACGAATTTTTCCGGCAACTCACAATAGGATAAATAAATACTGGAAAATAGTTAATAGGGGAACGAGGTGATAATTCTTAAAATGATCGGCTAGATCGTTACACTATGAAATAGGAATTAAGTGGAATAGAATTGACTAGGTAGTAGAGTCGTAGAAACACTTGTTTCTCTCATATTTTGGACCTTAGCTCCATGGAAAAATATGTAATATAAAAAAAATGAAATCTTAGATCGGGATTGGGCATGGACGGCTCCTTGTTTCCAGCATTGATGGAAAAAAACAATTGCCCCATCGTATCATTAACTGGTATAAGATTCAAGACCAGATCCTGGATTCGAGTCACATCGACCTTCCCTCTCATCTTAGAGTAAGGCGATGAATTATTTCAAATGTTCTTTGTTCAATATCTTAGTTGCTCAAAACGTCTCTCCTTATTATTCAAGTGCTTCCTTTTGCCCGTCAAGTTTATCACTATGAAGCCCTTCTTCCATATTTTCCATTTTAATCACCCTTTTGTGGTATCTCTCCCTCAAATAAACGAGGCTCATTTTAGTGAAACATTAATGGTCCACTCTATGAGTGTAAAAGTCGTCATGTGATGATTATAACCTTCTGTTTTGGACTGTGACAATTCTGTTAATGGACTAAGTCTAGTGAATACACGCAATGACTCTTCGCTTTGAAACCATGACGATAAATATCTATCTGTTATAAATAGGATTTTATTTAAGGTGATTGTCTGAATTTAGAAAGATTTTAGGGTTTATTATTTGGTGGATAAGTTATCGTCTCCTTATAAATAAAGGGTTCTATACCATTGTAATTCATTCTATATTAATAAGAATTCCTTCTCTCTCTACTTTGCTCTGCAATACTCTTCTTCTTTTAGTATTTTATACACATTCTAACCAATTGAGTAGAAACTTTGTGATTGAGCATAATGATTGTCAATTAATCTATGAACTTCCTTCATGATTAAATTATGAATTTAAGGTAAGTATTTTACTTTATTTTCTCTTTTAAATTCTTGAAATTCTATAATTTAATTTTATATACATGCAAAGACAACAAAGTTTGATTATAATTCTAATGGAGTTTGTAATAAGTTATAACCACCTGAAGTGGTAAAATTTCTATGTCTCGCCGTGATAAAATTCATCTATGATTGCGAGCAAAGAATGAAAACACATCCCATTGAATTTGCTTTATTCTCATTCCCTTAAGAGAATGTAATAGTAGTATGTAATACGTCTGAAAGAAGACAAATTTATTACCATGAATAATCAATGAATGTGGACGTGGCATTAGACGAAATTAAATCATCTATCATTGTGTTAATGAGAACAATAAGTATTCTCAAAATAATCATTCACTGTGTTAAAATAATATTTGTCATCGATTTGACATGAGATTTTGTAAATCACATATAGATGAGTATGGTCCATTCATGATTTGAATGTGACAACATGTGATTTATGAATACATATTCATTCTTCAAAAAATATGAATATACTATTGATAGTGAATATACCACACTCACAGTATAATCAAAACAAAGATGATAAAAATATTAAAATAATTATCACCAACTATAATATTTGGTTAAAGCCCATTGGGGAGGGTTAGCCATATTTGCTAAGTAGAAACCATCTGATTTCACCGACCAATAACAAGTGTCAGTCTGATTACCTTTTTGCTTGTTTAATACATACTATTGGATCATCAAATACATTAAAGTTAGTCGTTTTGAACCCCACACAAAGTTACAATAAAATAAAGTAGATCGAATTATATTCTCATGAAATGTACAATCCCAATAATACCCTGAAAGAAGTTGGCGATTTCCAAGATCATCCTCTTTAGATTGACAATGAAATTCCAATGGACTAGTATTCCCTGGGAGATCATTAGCAATATAACATCATATGTTCTTTGCCTAAGAAAAGATTTTGTGCCTTCAATGAGAGAATTGAGAGAGAACAAGAATACAAAGAAGACAAGTTTCTTCATATAACAACTCATTTTTGCAGTAGGAATTCTTGTTCTTGAAATATGAGAAGAAAATGAATATTTTATACCCGTTAAAATGCATGCATAATAGCAATCTAAGATAGATTAACATTTTGACCAAAAATGTGACTAAATAGCTAGATTTTATCCTTGATCCTTTGGAATATACCTATCATTTGTAAATAATATTTTTGCTCATGTTGAGTACTTTTTGAACCATCTTGGTATTGAAACTAGATTTATATAATTAGAAAATATGTATGTGAAATACTTCAATTGAAATAACTACTCCATTGAATCGCATGGCAATATCAAGTGGTTACTTATTCAGATTCCATTTTCATAATGTAAACCAATTGAATCCTCTTAATCTAAATGGTAAAAGTAGAAATGGTTTATTGTACCTTCCATTAAAATGACAACGATAGGGAACATAACAGTCCAAAATATAATTATTCACATGATAATAATTTATGTATTATTAACCATATAATTTTCCTTACTTTAATACTCAACACGACATAAATTATCTAAAGGAATCATAAAGCACGATAGTGTAGAGACTAATATCACGTTCTTAGTCTTGAACTATGCGCACGTGCGGTGCTTGACGACTTGCTTATGATCTTACAAAACTCGCTCACAATCTTTCTATGCCAAGTCAATTAAAATACTATACTCAAGATCGCTAAGGGAATGCCAAAAAGAACATACGGGAATTGCTAAACGAATCTTTATATTAGAGATAACTTGAATTATTAGCTTAGTGAGTTACAAATGAATAGTCCCTTTTTATACCAGTCTCCAAGGGGCTAGTTTGTAAATATTAATTATTTCACAAGTCCTTAATATTTATAAAATAAGGAATTCTCTACAACACTAGAAGATTCTAAGGATTTTCTTAGCAAATACATAAGGATCTTAGGTCTTCCAAGGGAAATATCCATATATCTTATAGAATCTTCCCACAAGTGCTAGCCTTCCTCCTATGTAAACTTCCATATGACATTAATATATGCCAAATGAAGCCTATATGTCATGATGATATCGGGGTCATCACACTCTCCCCCACTTAATGTTATAACGACTGCAGGGCAATGCTACTACAAAAACTCTCGGATCTTATCTTTGAATTGTCATGAGTCTTCATATTGTTCCCACGTGCTTTTGTATTGGGGAAATATATATATGTAAATGAATAATGATGAGGAATGACACATGAAACTATCAAAAGGTTATAATTGGTCAAAGATGTGATGACCCGGCCCGTCGTCACGTGAGTTACTATCCCATTTTCCCTATATTGTGTTGCTTTATGTTTCAATATCAGTATTTGAGTTGATCGAGTGGAATTGAGTTGGTTTTAGATGGAAACGAGGAACTTAGCCTCTTAGAAGAAAGTTTGTTTAGAAAAGTCAATCGGAAGTTGACTATGTAGTTAGAGGGCTCGAATGTGAATTCCGGTAGTTCGGTTAATTTTGGGGGATAATTTGTGTCTTAGGAGTACGATCGCAAGGAAATTTGGAGGCCCAGTATAGAATTAGTCTTGAATTTACGAAGTTTGAATTTTGACAAATCCTGGTTGATAGGTGAGATTTTGATCCGAGGGTCATAATGGATTTCCAAGAGTTGTTGTTGCTTCGTATGGTGATTTTTGGATATGTGTGCAAAATTGCAGGTCATTCGGATATCGTTTGGTTGGGTTTTTGATCGAAAGTGCATTTCGAAAGTTCTTGAAGAACTTATGCTTTAATTTGGTGTAATTTGATGATTTTTATGTAAACGATACTATTTTGATGGTTCAAGCAAGTTTGATTAAGGTAATAGATCGTGTTTGTGCTGTTAGTTGAGGTCCCGGGGCCTCGGTGTGAATTCGAGTGGTTAATCGGAGGAGTTTTGAAGTTTGTTGCATGTTTAAGGTTGCAGGTTCTGGTATTTTTGCACCTGCGATTTTGGGACTGCAGGTGTGGTCTCGCAGAAGTGTTGATGGGAGCGCAGAAGCGGAAATGGTGCTCAGGACAGGTTCCGCAGAAGCGGAATCCTGGCTGCTGAAATCGGTGCGCAAGAGCGCATACTTTGCCACAAAAGCTGTCTTGGACCTTTTAAGTTGAACCACAAAAGTGGTGGTTTGGGCGCTAAAGCGGTAACTGTTGGTGCAGTGTTCGAACTGTAGAAGCGGAAATCTGGGCAGAATAATAAGTTAAGTCTTCTTCGCGGATTTTTAAAGAGCAAACATTTTGGACTTCAGACTTAGGTGATTTTTGGGCGATGTTGAAAATAGTTTTGAGATTCTTCATCACGTATGGATTTTTGGACTTAGATTATGATATTATTCTGTATAAACATGGATTAACACTAAAAACCCAAGGAATTAAAGGTTAGAAATGGAGGCTAGGGCTTGAGTTTTTGATATTCCAAATTGGAATTTTGATAGGTCATTTGAGCTCGGATTTGGGAGTTCTTAGTATGTACGAATTCACTGTGAGACGAGGAATCCGGTAATGCGAGTTTTGTAATTTTTTGATAAGTGGGCCCGGGGATCAGGTTTTGCTAGTTTCAAGATTTCTGCTATTTCTCGGCTGTTTTCGATTGGGTATTTTACCCTTGGCATGTTATAATATATTCACTCTATTGTTTGTTAGATTCGACGCGCGTGGAGGCCGTTTTGAGGGGCAATGGCATCGCGAGTTTGAGATTTAGCCAGTTCAAGGTGAGTAATACTTGTAAATGATATCCCGAGAGTTTGAAACCCCGGATTTGCACACCATAGTGTTGTATCGTGGTGACTTGCACACCAGGTATGAGCGTGGGTTAGAGCACCGTTGGGAATTGTGAGTTGGTCCATCCCGGTTGTTGATTTTACTGCGTAATTGACTGCAATTTACTTGATATTACTGTGAATTGGGCTTATTGCCGTGTTTGGCCTTGTGCCGACCTGTAGAATTCTTAGGGGATCCTTGTGTGTTTTATCTCACTTGTGTGTATATAACATACTCTCAATCATGTTTTCTACTATTGAAATAATAAAATAACTGTATTTTTAAATCATGAATATTAAATGAAAACGCATAAGAGGGATGAGATCTCACTAGTAAGTTATGCCTGATTGGCTATGCATTTATTTGATTGAGATGGGTCGAGGATCCGACTGTGAGGATGATGTCCTGGTTATGGATCGGGCTGCACGATGCGGCGATGATATATTGATATTGAGGCCGAGAGCCTATTTGAAGCCAAGACATGGCTGATATTGTGCTTGGTTTGTAGGAGCCCCTTCGGAGTCTGTACACACCCTCAGTGAGCATCGTCGATATTAAATGGACTAGACTACATGCTGCAGTGGTTACTGGAGTGTATCGTCGTATGCATTGCATTGCATTCATATTTTTGTGAATTTTTCGTTGTTGTGGTTATTTCTTGGGATATTTATTTGCTGTTCTGATATTGTTGGATCACTTTTAAAGAGGAGGAATTTGAGAAAGTGGTAACAGTGGCACTATATGATTTAAACGGCGCAGGTAACAATGGCTGACCAGGAACAAGGACATTGCCTGTGAGGCAGGCTTATGAGCTAAATTATGCATACTTGTTTGTGCCCGAGGGGCTGACTTTTGTGTTGGCTTGCACTACCTGTTCCGCATTTAATTGCTTAACTTATTAGAAATGATATTCTCAAAAGAGGTTTTGGACTGAGTCAAGATATTTTGTAATGGATTTTTATATCTTCCCTGTTTTCTCAATGATTCCATAATACCATAAAGCATGTTGATTTGCTTTACGTGGTTTATTGTTGCTCACTTATTATTTACTCTTATTACTTCTGAATTGGAAGTACTCACTTTACTTCCTGCACCCCGCGTGCAGTTGCAGGTATTGTTCACCCTGTAGCGGGTTGTTAGTAGGACCGAAGGCCTTACTATGGTAGTTGAACAAGGTGACCGCCAGTGTTCACAGCACCGCCCTTCATCTTTGAATTCCGATTTTATCTTGTATATGTAAATTATTGGCCCAATAGTAGTGTTCTTACTCATTAGATGCTCGTGACTAGTAACACTTCGATCGGGTTGTGTTGAGTGATAAACATCAGTTATTAAATGCTAATAAGTCATATTATTGTTCATTGATAGTTATGAATTGTTAAATAAGGCATAGTTGTTCTGATGGCTGGCCTTGTCTGTATGAGAGGCGCAATCACGATCGAATATGGAAATTGGGTCGTGACAAGTTGGTATTAGAGCCTAGGTTACTAGGTCTCACGAGTCATGAGCAGGTTTAGCAGAGTCTCGCGGATCGGTATGGAGACGTCTGTATTTATCCTCGGAAAGTTGCAGACCTTTTAGGAAAACACTTCACATTCGTGGACTTCTTATCGTGCGTACTTGATTCAACTTGAGATGTAATTATTGAAATTCCTTCCACACGTCTTTATGCGCACTCGAGCGCTCAGTAATATAAATGCCTTGATGGATTGTGACTCCCCGATCGAGGGATATAATATCTGTGAGTTCATGTGGGGCCAGTTGGAGGACTTGAGGCCGGATCTTAGCCTATGGCTTGAGCACCGAGGTGCTGATGGTGTGAGCAAGTGTTTCGAACTTATATGTTCAGTATTGTCCTTATTAGCCAAGATGGTGGTTGGATTCATGTGATGAGTATGTTAGTGCAACGAAATGTATCTATGCGACCTGGTGGTGACGAAGAAGTCTGCTGGATGATAGATGACTGATAAGTGCTTGGTTCTGATTGTGATCTGTTGTGTAGCCCGAGTTTTGGGCGCGTGAAGAATATTTTTGTATCTCCTAGTTGGGAAGTGAAGTACATTACGTGTGGCGGTATGAGTTCATTCTCAGAAAGACTAAATGGTTGTGTATTATGTAAGGCGGTGGAATGTGTGCTGAATGTTAAATCGAGGCAAAGTTGGTGGGTTATCTCCTATGGAGTGTTCTCGCGTGGTATGAACCTTGTGTGTACGTTAGAATATCTCATGTGTAATTGAAGGGTATGAGTTGAAATTTGAGAATTTGGGTCGCTTAGAGATTGGACCCAACTGAGGTGGAAACGAATGAGAAGTTTGCAGAGGATTTTAGTACCAGATGATCGGTGTTTTAATAAACTAGTAGATGATTGGAGTCTAATCTCAATATAATATTGTGGCATCATTAGAGTAAAAGTATTATGGGCTATTGAATGTGTTCTGATAGATGGCTTTGAGCCAAGTTGGGGATGTTTCTAGTGATTAGTTGGTTGCACAGTTATGTGCTATGTTGGTTCTGTTTCGAGGTATGTTGGCGGATCAGTTCTGGTTGCAAAAATTCAGCCGAGGATGGCACGCGTGAAGGAAAATTTTGATAAAGGTTATGCGATGCTTCGTAGATCTGTGAAAATATTAGGAGGTCTCGAGCTGTTGCTGGTAAAGGATGCTCAGTATATAAAGAAGGAATATGGTTGCTTGTATTGGTACGAGAACATGTTTTATGGTATCAGAGTGCTGATAAAGTACGAATAGTTCTAGTTGTTAAGTCAGATAAATTACAGTTGTGTAAGAGTGAATGACTCTCGAAAATGTTCTTAATGTGCTCAAGGTTCTACATTTGGTAATTAGGTGTCGTAAGATTGTGTATGTGGTCAAGGACTGTGTTTTCATTGGAAAAGATCAAGACTTGTGGTATGTTGTGCTAACTGCGGGATTCAATGTATCAGTATCTGGGAAGTAGTAGTAGTAGCGAATTCAAACTTTAAGGTAGTTCTTCAAAGTAATATACTCTGGAAAGTGGTATTTCCGGTAAACATTTGGGAGGGTATTCAGTGGCCTATGGGCCTCAAATAGTGTTGCCTTATGTTTGAGTCTCGTGTGGTAGACCTGGGTTGAGGCATTTTGGTGCTACAGCAAAAGAGAATACCGATTTAATGATGAATTTGGCAGGAAAAGTTGATAAATAGGATAGCTTGATAATAGACCGAAATGATATGGTAAAGATATGAGTAATTCTTTGTATGTGTTCGAGGTAATGAGACCTTACAAATATTGCGCAACAAAAGCTCTTGGAGTTTGACGACTTGCTTAGCGTGATTCGGTTAGAAGGATTCAGTCGTGGAGGTTAGTTGTCCAAGTGAAATTTGGAGAGTTTTTATTGATTACTATCGTGGTTGAAGAGGTGCATCTTCTCCGAATATGAGAGTCATGAGATGTGTAAAGATTTTCTTCTAGATGAGAGCTATAGAAGTTTGCGATAAGATGAGTCTCAGTTCAGGTTAGAAAGGAAATTCATAAAGCACTTAGGCTGCAGGAAGCATCAGATAATCAAGGAAAATGGTATGGATGTTTGAAAGTGACTCGGTGAGAGTATATATATTTCAGAGAAAGGGCAATGTGGTTAAGTTGATAGCACTTCAGTGGTATTGTGGCATTTTCTTGTTGGATCGACTGTTGATAATTGTGTTTGTTGATGGCACTGGGAAATTTTAGAATATCTCTTGTGGGATGAATGGGTGCTTGGTGTGTGATATGTTTTCATACGGTGGAATTGGGATTAGGTACAGTGATCTGTGTGCTATATGGAGAAGGAGACTGAGAGTTCTCATGTACCAACTATTTAGTGGTTGTGGATCGTGTGAATTGGTACCATTAGCGGTTATTGGGAATTAGATGCCGAGTGAATCTTTTGTTGCTGTTATGTTGGATTTTGGATGTGATGTTGATGTGCAGACTGGTTATCTCAATGTTAGATTAAATCTGGATTATTGCGCTATTGGCTATGCCGGAAATGCCACATGTTGCATGGTGGGGTGCATCGAATTATGTTATAGAGGAGTGGTTTGTACTCCAAAGACCATCGTACAGCTGGGAAGGATTGCTTTCCTTAATGGGGCCTTTGTGATGGATGTCAGCATAGAGAATACTACCATTGACACAGTTTTGGTATTGAGGGACATATTCTTTTCGAATGTGTGTTCTAGTATGAGTTGACTCAGTTGGCTCCGAATCATATTGTTGAGGGATAGGTTAAATCGACCGTCGCTGAGCTTATTAGCTATCTGGAGAGATCAATGAGTTGTCTTTTGTGTTGCGAGATGTTATGATTTATGGATAGTGGGCACATATAGTGCGGTAATATCGAGATTCATAGTGGAAGTGGAGAGGGAAACCTCAGTTGCTCCTGAGTTTTGTAGCTTATAATGCAATATGTAGATATAATATGCACTCAGTATGCTTACGGCCGATACTCGATATTTTGTTGTAATGAGTAAATTTGACTCAATGTGAATCTCGATATATATATATATATATATATATATATATATATATATATATATATATATATATATATATATATATATATATATATATATATGGATCGGACTGCGCACGCTGCCATGAGTATGTGTGGACCGGGTGGCACACCACCAGGGGTATGTTATTTGGATCGGGTTGCACGCCGCAATAGTGTGATGTTGAGAATAGATTTCCATATGTTACTGGTATGCCTTGCTTCCTGGTTTTTGAGGAAAGTCTGAATTGGGAGTTGCTTGGCGAAATACGGATCGGTTCTGTCCTGTCAGGATTAAATGGTGTATATTACTTGCTTCACCATGGGTGTGATGGATTGCTTGGTTTCAGATATCAATCTGTGTGTGGCTCTCTATTTTGAGCATGGTGGCTTGAGGTGCTTCATGTGTAACAATATTTGGATAGGATTGCGCGTTGTGGCGAGGCCACGTAAAGTTATGGCCTTTCGGGAAGGATTCATGTACTTTCTTTCTATGATGTGAGGTGGGGTCTCCGCTTAGTGTTGTAATGTCTCTGATGAGATTGAGGTACCACTCTTTCGTTTGAGTCAATTGTCATGATTTGAGTATTGTGGGCAACTATCGTGAATAGAGACTATCGTTTCGAGTGTTGGATTGTGTGGTACGCTGTATGATTTCACCTGAGGATACAGGTGTGAGTTACTACAGTTGGTTCGGGTTTATTCTGGGTATGATTTCGTAAGTGCAATGAGGTTCCACAATTTATGGTCTTGATGGACTGTGAAATTTGAGCTTTGTTGTATTATCCGGCCTATATGAGTTAGGGTGACGTGGGATCACCCTAGGTGTATGCTTGGTAAGGTCATTCGGCTATTGGTTGGCTTATAGTACAACTCTGGGTACACTCGAGGACGGGTGATTGTTTAAGTTGGGGAGGATGTGATGACCCAGCCTGTCGTCATGTGAGTTACCGCCCTATTTTCCCCATATTGTGTTGCTTTACGTTTCAATGTCAATATTTGAGTTGATCGGGTGGAATTGAGTTGGTTTTAGCTGGAACTAAGGCACTTAGCCTCTTAGAAGAAAGCTTGTTTTTGAAAAGTCAACCAGAAGTTGACTATGTAGTTAGAGAGCTCGGATGTGAATTTCGGTAGTTCGTTTAGTTTCCGGGGATGATTTGTGACTTAGGAGTTCGATCGGAAGGGAATTTGGAGGCCCGGTGTAGAATTAGGCTTGAATTGGCGAAGTTTGAATTTTGGCAAATCCTAATTGATAGGTGAGATTTTGATCCGAGTGTCGGAATGGAATTCTGAGAGTTGATGTAACTTCGTTAGGTGATTTTTGGATATGTGTGCAAAAATTGCAGGTCATTAGGACATCGTTTGGTTGGGTTTTTGATCGAAAGTGCATTTCGGAAGTTCTCGAAGAACTTAGGCTTTGATTTGGTGTAATTTTATGATTTTGATGTTAACGATGGTGTTTCGATGGTTCGAGCAAGTTTGACTAAGGTAATAGATCATGTTTATGCTATTGGTTGAGGTCCCGGGGGCCTCAGGGTGAATTCGGCTGGTTAATTAAAGAAGTTTTCAAGTTTGTTGCATGTTTAAGGTTGTAGGTTCTGGTATTTGCACACCTGCGGTTTTGGGACCGCATGTGCGGTCTTGCAGAAGTGGTTGATGGAAGCACAAAAGTAGAAATGGTGATTAGGGCAGGATCCACAGAAGCGGAATTCTGGCCACTGAAGCGAGTCCTCAGGAACAGATACTTTGCCGCATATGCGGTCTTGGACCTTTTAAGTTGAACCGCAGAAGCGGTGGTTTTGGCGCAAAATCAGTATCCGCGGGTGCGGTGTTTGAATCGTAGAAGCGGAAATCTGGGCAGAATAATAAGTTAAATCTTGTTCGCGGATTTTAAAAGAGCAAACATTTTGGACTTCGAACTACGACAATATTTGGGCTATTTTGAAGAGGGTTTCGAGAGTCTTCATCAGGTATGGATTTTTGGACTTAGATAATGATATTATTGTGTATAAACATGGATTAACACTGAAAACCCAAGGAATTAAAGGTTAAAATAGAGGCTAGGGCTTGAGTTTTTTATATTCCAAATTGGGATTTTGATAAGTCATTGAGCTTGGATTCAGGAGTTCTTGGTATGTACGGGCTCGTGGCGAAATCAGGAATCCGGTAATGCGAGTTTTGTAATTTTTTGAGAAGTGGGCCTGGGGCTCGAGTTTTGCTAGCTTCGATATTTCTGCTATTTCTCGGTTGTTTTCGATTGGGTATTGTTCCCTTGGAAAGTTGTATTGTATTCGCACTATTTTGTTAGATTCGACGCGCGTGGAGGCCGATTTGAGGGGCAAGGGCGTCTCGAGTTTGAGATTTCGCCAGTTCGAGGTGAGTAATACTTGTAAATGATATCCTGAGGGTTTGAAACCCCGGATTTGCACATCATAGTATTGTATTGAGGTGACTTGCATGCCTTATATGAGCGTGGGGTAGAGAACCGTTGAGGATTGTGACTTGGTCCATCCCAGTTGTTGACTTTACTGCGTAATTGACTGCAATTTACTTGATATTACTGTGAATTGGGCTTATTACCGTGTTTGGGGCCTTATGCCGATCTGTAGAATTCTTAAGGGATACTTATGTTTTTTATCTCACTTGTGTGCATATCACATACTCTCAGTCATGTTTTCTACTATTGAAATAATAAAAGAACTATGTTTTTAAATCATGAATATTAAATAAAAAAGGATAAGAGGGCTGAGATCCCGGTAGTATGTCATGCCCGATTGGCTATGCATTTATTTGACTGAGATGGGTCGAGGACCCGAGTGTGAGGATGATGCCGAGAGCCTGTTTGAAGTCAAGACATGGGTGATATTGCGCTTGGGCTGTAGGAACCCCTCCGGAGTCTTACACACCGCCAATGAGTATCGTCGACGTTAAATGGATCGGATTGAACGTCGTAGTGGGTAATGTAGTGTACCATCATATCCATTACATTGCATTCGTATTTTTGTGTATTTTTCATTGTTGTGGTTATTTCTTGGGATATTTATTTGCAGTTTTGATATTGTTGGATCACTTTTAAAGAGGAAGAATTTGAGACAGTGGTAACAGTGAAACTCTATGATGTAAATGGGTCAAGTAACAATGGCTAACCAGGAACAAGAACATTGCAAGTGGGGCAAGCTTATGAGCTAAATTATGCATAGTTTTTTGTGCTTGAGGGGCTGACTTTTGTGCTGACTTACACTACCTATTTCGCTTTCAATTGCTTAAAGGATTAGAAAAGATATTCTAAAAAGAGGTTTTGAACTGAGTCAAGATATTTTCTAAAGGATTTTTACGTCTTCTCTTTTTTCCCAATGGTTACACTGTACCATATAGCATTTTGATTTGCTTTACGTGGTTTATTACTGCTCAGTTATTATTTACTCTTATTACAACTGAGTTTGAAATATCCACTTTACTCCCTGCACCTCGCGTGCAGTTGCAGGTAGTGTTCACCCGGTAGCGGGTCGTTAGCAGGACCGGAGGCCTTACTATGGTAGTTGAGCAAGGTGACCGCCAGCGTTTGTAGCATCACCCTTCATCTTTGAACTTCGGTTTTATCTTGTATATATAAATTATTGGCTCAATAGTAGTGTTCATACTCATTCGATGCTCATGTGACACCCCGGTCGGGTTGTGTTGAGTGATAAACATTAGTTATTAAATGCTAATAAGTCGTATTATTGTTCACTGATAGTTATGAATTGTTAAATAAGGCATAGTTGTTCTTTTGGCTGGTCTTGTCTTCACGAGAGGCGCCATCACGACCGGATTTGGGAATTGGGTCGTGACAGAAGCATAGACCCATGTGGGTAAAAAGAGATACGAGGCAAAAAGATAAAAAGAGATGTGAGATAAAAGGGAGAAAAAGAGATATGGGAACAAAAATGAGGTACGAGATAAGAGGCTCGGAAGCCCCATCCCTATTTGAGCGTAATTACGCATGAGCTACAAGAAGGATAACGAAACTGGTCAAATAAAAAGATAAAGATACAACATTTTAAGTGAAATAGATTCTGGAGCCGTTAAGGAATATTTGTATTCAATTTAATGTTTATATAACGCAACAATTAATGTCATTAAATGTCCATAATAGCCCCATTATGACTTAGGTGTAGCGTACATTTCCAAAGATTCTCCTAAGGGGCCTATAAAAGGAGAAATATGTGATCAGTGGAAACACAAGGCACTATTAAAATATATTATGATTTACTAGCTTTCATATCTTAGTATTTGAAAATTCTTTTCTCTATTTATTTTTCGATTATCAGTAACCCGATTCTTCTATTATCTAGATTTGAGTAAAAATTTATTTTTTGGTCGAACAAATTGATTCCGTTACCAGGAATCTGATAATCAACTTTATTTCTACTTGTTTTTCTTGTTCGTATCAGTCATGTCAAACAACAACGATAACACCCAAGGACTTCCAGAAATTCAAACAATCCAACAACTTCAAGGAGATTCTCCACAAGGTTCTCCACGAGGCTCTCCAGGACGATCTCGTGAAGGAACTCCTAATGGATCTCATGCAAATGAACAGGACCAACTCAACAATGTTGAAGATATGAATGAGACATTACAAAAAATAATTGCTTCTCAAGTCAGTACAGATGTTCAAGACTTCGTTAACCTGTTGCTTGTTGCTTCGTCCACACTAACTCCAAACAATAATACATTAGAGAACCCCCATTCTGGACTGGTAAATTCAGGCGGTGGTGGAACTCCTAGTGAAATACAAGGAGACCCAAGTAATATAGTTAATTTTGATTTACAAAATCTCGTACTAACCTTGCAGAAACAACTTAAGGAGCAAAATGAACGCATAGAACAAATACCTAGGGTACTTCCTGTGATCAAAGGAGTAGACATTGAAAAATATTCTCAACAACCATGGAAGCCGAGTGTCGCCCCCCTCCAAATTCCAAAGAAATTTAAAATGCCTGATATTCCAAAGTACGATGGAACATCAGACCCACGAGACCACGTCACTTCATTCTCCACAGGAGTCAAGGGGAATGACTTGACTAAGCAAGAAATTGAACCGGTCTTGGTCAAAAAAATTGGTGAAACACTCACCAAAGGAGCTTTAACCTGGTATTCTCTTTTACCTAAAAATTCTATAAATTCTTTTGTTGAGCTTGCAAATATTTTTATTAAAGAACATTTTGGAGCTCAAAAAGTTGAAAAGATGATGGAGGACATCATCAAAATCAAGCAAGGAAATTCCAAGTTATTAAGGGAATTTGTAGATAGATTTCAATGGAAAAGAATGTTGCTACCGCGAGTACCTGACAATTGGGCAGCTATGGCTTTTGCTAGTAATCTGAATGACAAAAGTTTAGAAGCCACGAGGAGACTCAAAGAAAGCCTTCAAATTCCCAGCAATAACATGGAACGACATCTACAACAGGTATAGCACAAAGATGAGGATCGAGGAAGATATCATCTTGTGACCTAAAACATATAAGAAAACAAGTTCAAGACGTGTAGACAATGAAAAAAGATCCGGTAAAAATAGTTACGATCCTTATATGGTACCAACGGATAAAGACACAAGTCCAAAACAAGAAAGGTACGATCATAAACCCAGATATATGAAATCAGGCTCCTTATAAAGGTTTAACAATGATCGAGGTACACATGGACAGAGGGATGATGATGGGAGTTTGAAAGCAAGGTTTTGTTGTTACAATTTTAATGTAACTACTTCCGAGCTTGTGGCTATTTTAAGAGGCATAGGAGATAAGGTACGGTGGCCGAAAGAGACGAGATCAAACCCAAGCAGACGAAACCCCGATCAATGTTGTGCATTCCATAACAATCACGGGACATAAAACTGCAAATTGAAGATTTCTACAAAGTGACGTGGATCATTTGTTAAAGAAACGATACCTCACTGAGTTATTCAGTGAGAAAGGTAAACAAGCATATATGAAAAATAGACAGGAGCCCCAGAAGCCACCCTCTCCTAAATGGACAGTCAATGTTATATGTGGAGGAGAAGATACCAATGGTGTCTCATATACTGCAGCCAATAAAATATCCAAAATGGTGATCACTCATGGAAAGAGGTTACGATACGTGCTGGAGGAGGAGAATATCATGTTCAGTGATGCAGATGCAGAAGGCCTCATGACTCCACATAACGATGCACTGGTAATATCATTACTCACACATGATACTAATGTGAAACATATTCTGACTGATCCAGGTAGCTCAATGAATATTATTTTGATTGGTTCCAAAAGCACAAACTTGTGAGGGTTTGATAATTCTAATGTCATAACCAAAGGCAAAGCGATCGTTACCACATTTGCAGAAGGTGTTGTTAAATATACTAAGTTCCAGGTGGTATATATGGAAATGTCTTATAACATAATTCTTGGAAGGCCATGGATCCGTGATATGGATGTTGTACCGTTAATGTTGCATCAAGTTATTAAATTCCCCTCACCATGGGGAATTTCCAGATCAGAGGTGATCAACAAACATCTAGGAGTATAAACTCCGTTGTAGATTCAACTATTCAAGGCGAAGCCAAATAGCAATTACAAGATTCAGTTGAGGAGGTGTGACGACCCGGTCCGTTGTCACGGGAATTACCACCCCGTTGTATTGTAATTACATAATTCATGCTTTTATATCAGTGTTAGAGTCTATCGGGGGAGTTAGGAGTGAATTGGATTGGAAATAAGGCATATAGCCTTTTTGAAGGAAACTTGAATAAGGAAAGTCAACCCGGAGTTGACTATTTAGTTAGAAAGCTCGGAATCAAATTCTGATGATTCGGTTAGTTCCGGGAGGTGAATTGTGACTTAGGGGAGCGATCGGAATTGAATTTGGAGGCCCGGTGTAGAAATAGGCTTGAATTGGCTAAGGTTGCATTTTGGCGAAATCCGATCGATAGGTGAGATTTTGATCCGGGAGTCGGAATGGAATTCCGACAGTTGCAGTAGCTCCGTTAGGTGATTTTGGATGTGCTTGCAAAATTTCAGGTCATTCGGAGGTCGTTTGGTCGGGTTTTTGATCGAATGTCGATTTCGGAAGTTTCGAAGAAACTTAGGCTTGAATCCGTGCGTAATTGGTGATTTTGATGTTTAGGATGGTGTTTTTATGATTGGAACAAGTTTGAATTGTGTTATGGAGTATGTTAGTGGTTTTCGTTGGGGTCCCGGGGGCCTCGGGATGAATTCGGGGGTCCAAACGGACCATTTTTGGCCTTAGACAACAGCTGAATTGCTGTTGTGAAGGGGCACGCGTCCGCGAAGGTCAGCAAGGGTATGCATCGCGTTCGCGATGGTCTAGACGTGAACGCGCAGGGTCAGGATCGGAGGCTTCGCGTGGAGCTGGAACACGTTCGCGTAGGTGAGAAGGGTTGGTCATCGCGTTCGCGTGAGTGGAGACGCGGACGCGTAGAAGAAAATCCGGGCGGTTGAAATCTGTGCTTCGCGAACGCGTGACTGGGTGTCGCGTTCGCGATGGGTGGACTGAGCAGAACATCGCGTTCGTGTGAAGGGGTTCCACGTTCGCGATGAAGAAGAGGAAAAAGGCATCGCGTTCGTGTGAGAGGCGTCGCAAACGCGATGAAGAAAATAGGCTGGCCGTGAAGTTAAAACCAGAACTGGACAGTCGCGGGTTTAATACCCAAAACCTCCATTTTTGAGTTCCAAGAGAAAAAATTGACGGGAGATTGCTGGGAAATCATCGGGGTTTCGTTGGAGGTAAGTTTTGTGGCTTAATTACATCATTTTAACATGAAATTCTTGGTTAAATCCCTGTAAATGGAAGACTAAAGGTGGGTTTGAGCCCTAGGCCTAAATTAAAGAAAAACACTGATTTGAGTGGGCAAATGGAGTCCGATTTTGGTAAATTTTATATGCCTAGACTCGTATCGAGATGAGGATTCCGAATATGTGATTTTTCTAATTTTTTGACAAGTGTACCAAAAGTCGAGTTTTGACAACTTGTGGGTTTTGATATAATTTTGGTTATTTCGAATGAATTGCGTGAAATTAGCATATATTGATGCATTCTCTATGATTTTGAGCAGATTTGGCATCCGAGGAGATTGATTTCCGAGGAAAGCATAAGGTGGATTGAAGCTTCTACCGGTTCGAGGTGAGTGGTGGTAGTAAACAATGTACTGAGGATTTGAAACCCCGTACTAGCACTTCACAGTGCTATGTTGAGATGAGACACACGTCTTGAGACGAGTGTGGTGACATTGTGATTGGGGACATGGACTTGGTCCTTCCCGGCTAATAGAATACTGTGTTGTATGAGTGCTAATGATATTATAACTGTACAATTGGGCTAATAGCCATGTTTGGGGCCTTGTGCCGATCTGTAGAGCATTAGGGAACCTATAAAGCTAGGTGACCCGTTTACCGTGTTGGAAACATTCACTCAGCCGTAGCTCTAGCTGTATAGCATAATATGAGCCAGTACTAGATGTGTACATTGAGAGAGATTATCTAGGGTGGGATTCCCTGTTCTAGCTGAGTGGGCCTAAAAGGCCAAGTCTATACCTATTGAGATAGATAGGGTCAAGGACCCATTATGAGAGGTTATATTGGGCCTAGAAGGCCAAGTCTATATTGACTGAGACAGGGTCCAAGACCCACTGTGATATATTATATTGGGCCTGAGAGGCCAAGTACATACTGACTGGGATAGGGCCGAGGACCCATTATGAGGTATTATATATATATACCTATATTGGATCGGGCTGTACGCCGCAGTAATATACATATAATATACATGTAATATACATGTGGAACGGACTGCACGCCGCAGTATTATTGCGCTTAGGTTGTAGGAGCCCCTTCGGAGTCTGAGTCTGCACACATTCTCAGTGAGCACTGGGTATATTATGGGATCGGGCTGCACGCCGCAGCAGTATATATGTTGGATCGGACTGCACGCCGCAGTGATATATGGTGGACCTGGCTGCACGCCATAGCACCATAGCGCTTGGGCCTAGGGAGCCCCTCCGAAGTCCGTATACACCCCCAGTGAGCGCCGTCGACGTTAAATGGAGCGGGCTGCGCGCCGCAGCGGTATATGTATTGGAGCGGGTTGCACGCCGCAGCATTATACTTAATCATATCCTACTATCTACTTAATTACTTATACATTATAGACATAGGTATGTGTCTTTATATGTTGAGATGGCCGTACACCGTAGGGGTACGAGTGAGGGTTAGATCAGCGTAAGAATCTTGTAGAGATAAACGTGGATTGGAGATTTGAGTATTACTATAGGGATGACGTACATGTGAGGGTTGCCTTAGAACTGCTAAGTGATAGCACAGGAGTTCTTACCTTCAGTTATTATTTATTATTGTTACTCACCGAGTTGAAATATACTCACCCCACTCCCCTGCACTTTCTGTGCAGATCCACAGGTGCCCGAGAGCAGTTGAGACATTGTAGCTGCCGATCCTTGTCTACTTTTGCGGAGATTACGAGGTAGCTGCCAGCGTCCGCAGAGCCTGTTTTCTCCTTCTTTATCATCTTGTTGATTTCCTATTTGCCTAGACTTGGTTGTATTAGGATGCTATTCTGTAGAGGCTCGGTCTCGTGACACCACGATATGGTTGGGACCGTATTTTGTATGTTTTACATTTCGTTTATCACCCGATATGATCATTTACTGTTTAAGTTTAATTTGATTAATAACTGGCTGGTTTAAGGGATAATTTGGTCGGGCTTGCCTAGCATTGTGTTGGGCGCCATCACGACCAGGGTCTGGGTCGTGACAAGTTGGTATCAGAGCCTAGGTTAACAGGTCTCGCGAGTCATGAGCCGGTTGGTAGAGTCTCGTGGATCGGTGCGGGGACGCCTGTACTTATCCTCGGGAGGCTGCAAACCTTTTCAGGAAAAGTTTCAATTCTTGGAATTCTTGTCGTGCGATTACTTTTGACTTGATCTGAACTTTGACATTCTATTCTCTCACAGATGGCGAGAACTCGATCATCCGGACGTGGAGGACGACCACCACTACCACCTGCTAGAGGCCATGGACGCGGCCTTGGTCGTGGCGGAGTTAGGGTAGCTGAGGCAGTGCCAGCTGACCCACAGCCCCCAGTTGTAGAGGTGCCAATAGTACCAGATCAGGCACCAGTTGTGCCCATTGTCATACCGGGTCTACAGGAGACCCTGGCTCAAATACTAGCAGTCTGCACTGGCCTAGCATAGGCGGTTTCAGTTACTATTGTAGCAGATGCATCGGGGATCGGGGGTGGTCATCAGACCTCCGCAGACAGACACCAGAGGCTCCTCCAGTTCAGCCCGTGGTACCGGTTCAGCCAGCAGATCAGATTCAGGGGGACAGGGTCCCAGCTATGACAGACGATGAGCAGCGTCGTCTTGAGAGGTTCACCAGGTTATCTCCTCCAATGTTCACTGGTGCTCCGGGCGAGGACGCCCAAGGTTTTCTGGATAAGTGCCATCGGATGCTTCGTACGACAGGGATCTTGGAGTCTAGTGGGGTATCATTCACTACCTTTCAGTTTCAGGGGCCAGCCTTCGCTTGGTGGGAGGCTTATGAGCACTGCAGGCCGGCAGGGGCAGCACCACTATCATGGCCGGAGTTCTCCACTATGTTCTTGGAGAAATGGGTGCCTATATCTCAGAGAGAGGAGATGCGTAGGCAGTTTGAGGGTCTCCGTCAGGGGGACATGTCAGTGTTAGAGTATGAGATCAGGTTTACAGAGTTGTCCAGATATGCACCGTGGTTGGTTCATTCCGACAGAGAGAGGATTGGGCTCTTCGTGGACGGCCTCATTTATCCCATTCGTATTCTGATGACTCGGGAGAGGGTTTTGAGTCGTACATTTGAGGATGCTGTGGATACTGCTCGTGACATAGAGACAGATCGTCGCAGGGAGCAGGATGAGAGGGAGGCAAAGAGGCCTCGAGGAGCAGCTAGTTCCAGTGGCACTCAGACCAGAGGCCAGAGTCAGCAGAGCCGAGGTCGCTCTTTCAGGTCTTCGCAGTCGGGTCGCTCAGATCGTCGCAGATGGTCTCCTAGACAGGGTTATCAGGGTTCGCACTAGAGCCAGCCATCTCTCAGTGCCATGCCAGCTCAGAGTTCTTCACAGGCCCCATCCGCTCAGGGTTCGTCTCGGCCTAGTTCATCAGCTGGCCACTCCAGCGCCAGAGGTCCTTATCAGTTTCAGTCCCCAGCACCGGGGAGTTGCTACGAGTGTAGAGAGTTTGGGCACCACCGTAGGAAGTGTCCCCGTCTTGTTTCCGGATCTTATCAGCAGAGGGGCATCCCTCGTCATCCGGTCCTTCTACTTCAAGCACCCGCCCGCCGCCTAGGGGCGAGGGTCGACGCCTAGGGGTCGCTCTCGAGGGGAGGCCGATCGGGCGGACGAAGCTAGATGCTATGCTTTTCGGGGCCGATCCGAGGTCGTTGCTTCCGATGCTGTCATTACATGTATTATTTCGGTCCGCCACGCAGATGCCTCGGTATTGTTTGATCCCGGTTTTACTTATTCTTATGTGTCTACATATTTTTCTCCTCATTTGGGCACGACCCGAGGGAGTCTTGAGCTGCCAGTGCATGTATCTACCCCGGTAGGGGATACTATTATTGTGGACCACGTATACCGGTCCTATTTGGTCACTATTGGAGGTCTGGAGACCCGAGTAGACCTATTGCTTCTCAGCATAATTGATTTTGATGTTATATTGGGCATGGACTGGCTATCTCCATGTCATGCTATTCTGGACTGTCATGCTAAGACAGTCACCTTGGCTATGACGGGCATTCAGAGGATCGAGTGGCGAGGCACGACTGAGTATGTACCTAGCAGGGTAATATCTTTCCTCAAGGAAATGGTTGGGAAGGGATGTCTCTCTTATTTATCATTTGTGCGGGAGGTCGAAGCCCAGACTCCCAGTATTGATTTTGTTCCCATTGTGCGAGACTTTCCTGATGTGTTTCCCTCAGACCTGCCGGGCATGCCGCTGGACAGGGATATTGATTTTGGTATCGATTTGGTGCCAGGCACTCAGCCTATTTCTATTCCTCCATATCGGATGGCACCAACTGAGTTGAAGGAATTGAAGGAGCAGCTCCAGGAACTCCTAGATAAGGGGTTCATTCGGCCGAGTGTGTCGCCGTGGGGTGCACCGGTCCTGTTTGTTAAGAAGAGGGATGGCTCAATGAGGATGTGTATTGACTACGGTCAGCCGAACAAAGTAACAGTGAAGAACAAGTATCCTCTACCACGCATAGATAATTTATTTGATCAGCTCCAGGGAGCTAGGTTATTCTCGAAGATTGATCTTCGTTCATGCTATCACCAGCTGAAGATTAGAGACTCTGATATTATGAAGACAACCTTCAGGACGAGATATGGTCACTATGAGTTCCTTGTGATGTCTTTTGGGCTGACCAACGCCCCAGCAGCATTTATGCATCTGATGAACAGTGTATTCAGGCCATATCTTGATTCATTTGTGATTGTGTTCATTGACGACATTCTAGTCTACTCTCGTAGCCAGGAGGAGCATGCTCGGCACTTGAGTATTGTGTTGCAGAGGTTGAGAGAGGAGAAACTGTATGCCAAGTTCTCCAAATGTGAGTTCTGGCTTGAGTCTGTGGCATTCTTAGGGCACGTGGTGTCCCGTGATGGTATTCAGGTAGATCCGAGGAAGGTCGAGGTAGTGCAGAGTTGGCCCAGACCGACCTCAGTTACTGAGATCCGTAGCTTTCTGGGATTGGCAGGGTATTATCGCCGATTCGTTCAGTGGTTCTCTTCTATTGCTTCACCCTTGACTAGATTGACTCAGAAGGGTGTTCCTTTCTTATGGTCCGAGGAGTGCGAGGAGAGCTTTCAGAAGATCAAGACAGCACTGACCACAGCACCGGCCTTGATTCTACCGACAGCTTCAGATTCTTATACTGTATATTGTGATGCCTCAGGAGTGGGCATTGGTTGTGTGTTGATGTAGGAGGGTAGGGTCATTGCTTATGCTTCTCGTCAGTTGAAGCCCCACGAGAAGAACTACCCCGTTCATGATTTGGAGCTAGCAGCCATAGTTCATGCTTTGAAGATTTGGAGGCATTACCTGTATGGTGTCTCCCGTGAGGTGTTCACGGATCATCGCAGCCTTCAGCACTTATTCAGACAGAAGGACCTTAATTTGAGACAGCGGAGGTGGTTGGAGTTGCTTAAGGATTATGACATCACTATTTTGTATCATCCAGGGAAGGCCAATGTGGTGGCCGATGCCTTGAGTCGGAAGGCGGTTAGCATGGGCAGCCTAGCTTTCATCCCAGTTGGGGAGAGGCCATTTGCTTATGATGTTCAGGCCCCAGCCAATCGGCTAGTGAGATTAGATATTTCGGAGCCGAGTCGGGTGTTGGCTTGTGTTGTTTCTCGATCTTCCTTATATGATCGCATCAGGGAGCGACAGTATGATGACCCACATTTGCTTGTCCTTAAGGACAAAGTGCAGCATAATGATGTTAGAGATGTGACTATCGACAGTGATGGTGTTCTGAGGATGCAGGGCCGTATATGTGTGCCCAATGTTGATGGTTTGCGAGAGTTGATACTTGAGGAGGCACACAGTTCGCGGTATTCTATTCACCCAGGTGCCGCAAAGATGTACCATGACTTGAGACAGCACTATTGGTGGAGGAGAATGAAGATGGATATTGTTAGGCATGTAGCTAAGTTCCTCAATTGCCAGCAGGTCAAATATGAGCATCAGAGACCGGGCGGTGTTCTTCAGCGTATGGTTATTCCTGAGTGGAAATGGGAGAGGATCACCATGGATTTTGTTACTGGCCTTCCTCGGACAGCGAGGAAGTTTAATTCTGTATGGGTGATTGTTGATCGGCTGACTAAGTCCGCACATTTCGTCCCAGTTAGTACTAATTACTTATCGGAGCGGTTGGCATCGATCTTTATTCGGGAGATTGTCAGGTTGCAAGGGGTCCCAGTGTCTATTATATCTGACAGAGGCACTCAGTTCACTTCTCAATTTTGGAGAGCATTTCAGCGAGAGATGGGTATGCCGGTTGAGTTGAGCACCGCATTTCACCCCTAGACAGACGGACAGTCTGAGCGCACTATTCAGATCCTGGAGGATATGTTGCGGGCATGTGTGATCGACTTTGGTGGTTCATGGGATGAGTTTTTGCCACTTGCTGAGTTTGCCTACAACAACAGCTACCAGTCGAGTATTTAGATGGCCCTGTACGAGGCATTGTATGGCGGATGGTGTAGATCTCCCGTCGGATGGTTTGAGCCTGGTGAGGATAGATTGATAGGAACTGAGTTAGTTCAGGATGCTCTGGATAGAGCAAAGTTGATCCAGGAGAGGCTTCGCACAGCACAGTCTCGCCAGAAGAGTTATGCGGACCGTAGGGTTCGAGAGTTGTCTTTCATGGTTGGTGATAGAGTATTGTTGAAGGTTTCACCCATGAAGGGTGTCATGAGGTTCGGGAGGAAAGGGAAGTTGAGTCCCAGGTACATTGGTCCTTTTGAGATACTCAGGAGAGTTGGAGAGGTGGCATATGAGTTAGCCTTGCCACCCAGCTTATCCAGCGTTCATCCAGTATTCCATGTGTCTATGCTCCGGAAGTACATCGGAGATCCGTCCCATGTATTAGACTTTAGTACCATTCAGCTTGATGGTGATCTATCCTATGATGTAGAGCCTAGTGCTATTTTGGGTCGCCAAGTAAGGATGTTGAGGTCGAAGGAGATTACATCAGTTAAGGTTCAGTGGAGAGGTCGACCCGTAAGGGAGGCTACTTGGGAGGTTGAGCAGGAGATGCGGAGCAGATACCCTCAGCTATTTGAGACTTTAGGTATGTTTCTTGACCCGCTCGAGGACGAGCGTTTGCTTAAGAGGGGGAGAATGTGACGACCCGGCCCGTCGTCACGGGAATTACCACCCCGTTGTGTTGTAATTACATAATTCATGCTTTTATATCAGTGTTAGAGTCTATCGGGGGAGTTAGGAGTGAATTGGATTGGAAATGAGGCATATAGCCTTTTTGGAGGAAACTTGAATAAGGAAAGTCAACCCGGAGTTGACTATTTAGTTAGAAAGCTCGGAATCGAATTCTGATGATTCGGTTAGTTCCGGGAGGTGAATTGTGACTTAGGGGAGCGATCGGAATTGAATTTGGAGGCCCGGTGTAGAAATAGGCTTGAATTGGCTAAGGTTGCATTTTGGCGAAATCCGATCGATAGGTGAGATTTTGATCCGGGAGTCGAATGGAATTCCGACAGTTGCAGTAGCTCCGTTAGGTGATTTTGGAAGTGCTTGCAAAATTTCAGGTCATTCGGAGGTCGTTTGGTCGGGTTTTTGATCGAATGTCGATTTCGGAAGTTTCGAAGAAACTTAGGCTTGAATCCGTGCGTAATTGGTGATTTTGATGTTTAGGATGGTGTTTTTAAGATTGGAACAAGTTTGAATTATGTTATGGAGTATGTTAGTGGTTTTCGTTGGGGTCCCGGGGGCCTCGGGATGAGTTCGGGGGTCCAAACGGACCAATTTTGGCCTTAGACAGCAGCTGAATTGCTGCTGTATCTGTAGGAGGAAATCCTTCATCGCGTTCGCGATGAAGGGGCACGCGTCCGCGAAGGTCAGCAAGAGTATGCATCGCGTTCGCGATGGTCTGGACACGAATGCGTAGGGTCAGGATCGAAGGCTTCGCGTTCGCGTGGAGCTGGAACATGTTCACGTAGGTGAGAAGGGTTGGTCATCGCGTTCGCGTGAGTGGAGACGCGGACGCGTAGAAGAAAATCCGGGCGGTTGAAATCTGTGCTTCGCGAACGCGTGACTGGGTGTCGCGTTCGCGATGGGTGGACGGAGCAGAGCATTGCGTTCGCGTGAAGGGGTGCCGCGTTCGCGATGAAGAAGAGGAAAAAGGCATCGCGTTCGCGTGAGAGGCGTCGCGAACGCGATAAAGAAAATAGGCTGGCAGTGAAGTTAAAACCAGAACTGGACAGTCGCGGGTTTAATACGCAAAACCTCTATTTTTGAGTTCCAAGAGAAGAAATTGACGGGAGATTGCTGGGAAATCATCGGGGTTTCGTTGGAGGTAAGTTTTGTGGCTTAATTACATCATTTTAACATGAAATCCTTGGTTAAATCCCTGTAAATGGAAGATTAAAGGTGGGTTTGAGCCCTAGGCCTAAATTAAAGAAAAACACCGATTTGAGTGGGCAAATGGAGTCCGATTTTGGTAAATTTTATATGCCTAGACTCGTATCGAGATGAGGATTCCGAATATGTGATTTTTGTAATTTTTTGACAAGTGTACCAAAAGTCGGGTTTTGACAACTTGTGGGTTTTGATATAATTTGGGTTATTTCGAATGAATTGCGTGATATTAGCATATATTGATGCATTCTCTATGATTTTGAGCAGATTTGGCATCCGAGGAGATTGATTTGCGAGGCAAGCGTAAGGCGGATTGAAGCTTCTACCGGTTCGAGGTGAGTGGTGGTAGTAAACAATGTACTGAGGGTTTGAAACCCCGTACTAGCACTTCACAATGCTATGTTGAGATAAGACACACGTCTTGAGACGAGTGTGGTGACATTGTGATTGGGGACTTGGACTTGGTCCTTCCCGCTAATAGAATACTGTGTTGTATGACTGCTAATGAGATTATAACTGTACAATTGGGCTAATAGCCATGTTTGGGGCCTTGTGCCGATCTGTAAAGCATTAGGGAACCTATAAAGCTAGGTGACCCGTATACCGTGTTGGAAACATTCACTCAGCCGTAGCTCTAGCTGTATAGCATAATATGAGCCAGTACTAGATGTGTACATTGAGAGACATTATCTAGGGTGGGATTCCCTGTTCTAGCTGAGTGGGCCTAAAAGGCCAAGTCTATACCTATATTGAGATAGATAGGGTCAAGGACCCATTATGAGAGGTTATATTGGGCCTAGAAGGCCAAGTCTATATTGACTGAGACAGGGTCCAAGACCCACTGTGATATATTATATTGGGCCTGAGAGGCCAAGTACATACTGACTGGGATAGGGTCGAGGACCCATTATGAGGTATTATATATATATATACCTATAATTGATCGGGCTGCACGCCACAGTAATATATATGTAATATACATGTAATATACATGTGGGACGGACTGCACGCCGCAGTATTATTGCGCTTGGGCTGTAGGAGCCCCTTCGGAGTCTGAGTCTGCACACATTCTCAGTGAGCACTGGTGTATATTATGGGACCGGGCTGCGCGCCGCAGCAGTATAAATATATATACATATAAATATTGGATCGGACTGCACGCCGCAGTAATACATGTGTGGATCGGGCTGCACGCCGCATTATAATAGTGCTTGGGCCTAAGGAGCCCCTCCGAAGTCTGTATACACCCCCAGTGAGCGCCGTCGATGTTAAATGGAGCGGGCTGCGCGCCGCAGCGGTATATGTATTGGAGCGGGCTGCACGCCGCAACATTATACTTAATCATATCCTACTGTCTACTTAATTACTTATACATTATAGACATAGGTATGTGTCTTTATATGTTGAGATGGCCGTACACCGTAGGGGTACGAGTGAGGGTTGGATCAGCGTAAGAATCTTGTAGAGATAAACGTGGATTGGAGATTTGAGTATTACTATAGGGATGACGTACCTGTGAGGGTTGCCTTAGAACTGCTAAGTGATAGCACAGGAGTTCTTACCTTCAGTTATTATTTATTATTATTACTCACTGAGTTGAAATATACTCACCCCACTCCCCTGCACTTTCTGTGCAGATCCACAGGTGCCCGAGAGCAGTTGAGACATTGTAGCTGCTGATCCTTGTCTACTTTTGTGGAGATTACGAGGTAGCTGCCAGCGTCCGCAGAGCTTGTTTTCTCCTCCTTTATCATCTTGTTGATTTCCTATTTGCCTAGACTTGGTTGTATTAGGATGCTATTCTGTAGAGGCTCAGTCTCGTGACACCACGATATGGTTGGGACCGTATTTTGTATGTTTTACATTTCGTTTATCACCTGATATGATCATTTACTGTTTAAGTTTAATTTGATTAATAACTGGCTATTTTAAGGGATGATATGGTCGGGCTTGCCTAGCATTGTGTTGGGCGCCATCACGACCAGGGTTTGGTTCGTGACAGGAGGGAGCAGCTTCAACCTTAACTGAACAAGGAAAAACATATGTGGATTCAAGGACTGACACTATTCAAGAACCAAAGGAAAATGAGAACATCAAAACGACGATTGAAGAACTGGAAGCTATGGTATTATTTGTATACCATCACGGGAGGAAGGTGTACATAGGATCCAATCTCAGACCAGAGGTAAAACGTGAGTTAATTGAATTTTTAAAAGCTAAAGTAAATTATTTTTCTTGGTCTCATTCCGACATGACAGGGATACCACCGGAGGTTATGACTCATAAATTGAATGAAGATCCAACATATCCTCCGATCAAGGAAAAGAAGCAGAAACAAAGAGCTTTCAAGAATCAAGTAATTCAAGAAGAAGTTTAGAAGTTGCTCAAAATAGGGTTAATTAGTGAGGTAAAATATCCCAACTGGTTGGCTAACACTATTGTGGTTCCTAAGAAGAATGGTAAGTGGCGTGTTTGTGTAGATTACACAGACCTTAATAAAGCATGTCCGAAAGATTCTTTTCCTTTACCACACATAGATCAATTAATTGACGCAACTGTAGGGCATAAACTGTTAAGATTTTTAGATACGTACTCGGGTTATAATCACATCAAAATGGACCCAGGAGACGAAGAAAAAACTTCTTTTATAAGAGACATGGGGACGTACTTTTATAAGATAATGCTCTTTGGTCTTAAAAATGCAGGTGCAGCATATCAAAGGTTAGTTACTAGAATGTTTTAAGAATATTTAGGTAAAATCTTGGTGGTATATATAGATGACATATTGGTTAAAACCCCCCATTCAAAGGATCATATATCACATTTATCTGGAACAATTGAAATTTTGCGTAAAAATAATATGAAATTGAATCCGGAAAAATGTGCATTTGCTGTGGCATTAGGAAAATTCTTGGGTTTTCTTGTTTCTAACCATGGTATTGAAGTGAACCCAGCTTAAATTAAGGCTATTGAAGACATTCCTAATGTACTTTCAAATAAAAAAGAAGTTCAAAGACTGACACGGAGGATCGCAACCTTGGAAGGATTCATCTCAAAGTCATCAGAAAAGTGTTTCAAGTTTTTCTCAGCCCTTAAAAACCAAGATCACTTTGAATGGAATGAATAATGTCAACAAGCACTTAGAAACTTGAACACATATTTGGCAAACCCACCACGGTTAGCAAAACCTAAGGCTGGTGAAAGGCTTTTTATCTACCTTGCTGTTTCAGAAGTTGCGGTAAGTGCAATTTTGGTTCGGGAAGATCAAGGTAAAAAATCTCCTATTTATTATGTTAGTAAATCTTTGTTAGATGCAGAGTCACGATATCCGCAATTAGAGAAATTAGCACTCACTTTAATCATGGCATCTAGAAAATTGAGACCGTATTTCTAGTGTCACCCAATTGTTGTAGTAACTGCATTTCCCTTACGTAATATACTGCATAAACATGAATTGTCATTAAGGATAGCTAAATGAGCTATAGAATTAAGTGAGTATGAAGTCACATATCTACCTAGAACAATAATAAAATCCCAAGTATTGGCAGATTTTTTGGCTGATTTCTGCCAAGAGATGCAATTAGAAGCTGAAAAAGAAGTTCAGGTACCTAATGGAGGAAATCAAGGAATATGGACTTTATTCACTGATGGATCGTCTAACATTAAAGGTGCAGGGTTAGGAATTGTTTTAGTACCACCTACGGAAGAAACTATTAGGCAAGCTATTAAATGTTACTCCGTAACTAATAATGAAGCAGAGTATGAAGCTGTGATTGCAGGTCTGGAATTGGCACGAGAACATGGGATAAGCCAGGTGGTCATCAAAAGTGATTCTCAACTCGTGTTTAATCAAATGCTGGGGACTTATACATCCAGGGAGGCAAGGATGCAGCAATACTTGGGAAAGGTAAGGGAACTGATAAAACAGTTCCAATCTTGGAAGGTTATCCAAATACTAAGGGATGATAATGTTGAAGCTGATACCTTAGCTAACTTGGCATCCGCAGCTGATATAACAAAAGGTGCCAATGCCTCAGTTATACATTTATTTCACTAAGTTCTCAAACTTGATAAAAATGAGGTAAATTTTAATAATCTAACTTGGTATTAGAGAAATGAAATCGTAGCTTATTTACAGTATGGTACTGTACCTGATGACAAGACAAAAGCATATGCACTTCATAAAAAGGCAGCTCTTTATTGTTTAAAACAAGGTAACCTTTATTGAAAGATGTTTCGTGGTCACTTATAAAGATGCCTTGGTCCTTCTCAAACAGAATATGTAATGAGAGAAATATACAAAGGACATTATGGAAACCATGTAGGAGGAAGATCACTCGTAAGAACCTTGATCAGAGCAGGATATTACTGGCCCAAATTGGAAGAGGAAGCAACGAGCTTTGTAGCTAAATGCAATAAATGCCATAGGTACGGCAATAATATGCACCGACCTGCTGAGTTGTTACATCCGGTTATTGTACCATGGCTATTTATGAAATAGAGAATGGACAAATTGGGACCATTGCCTCAAGCTAAAGAACTTGTAAAATTTCAACTCATACTTACTAACTATTTTATTAAATAGGTAAAAGCAGGAGCATTTATATAGGTACAAGAAAAGGAAGTCAAGGATTTCATTTGGCGTAACATCATTTATCGGTTTGGTGTACCAAAAGAAATTGTATGTGACAATGGTCCATAATTTATCGGAGCTCAGGTCACGAAATTCCTTCAAAGTTGGCAAATAAAAAGAATAACATTAACACCATATTATCCCGTAGGGAATGGACAAGTTGAATCGGCAAACAAACTTATCATCAATAATTTAAAGAAACGATTGGAAAAATCAAAGGGTAACTGGCCTGAAGTATTACCTGGAGTGATATGGGCATATCGTACAACCACGAAAATAAGTACATGTGAGACACACTTTTCTTTGGTTTACGGGACTGAGGCACTTATCCCAGTTGAGATAGGAAAGCCAAGCATGAGGGTGGCACAAGCAAAGCAGGAATCTAATGATGAAGAGATGCAGGTCAATTTAGATCTATTGGAAGGCAGGAGAGAGGTTGTGTTAATAAGAATGGCCGCATAAAAGAAAGTTATCGAATGATATTACAACAGGAAAGCCCGTTAGTGGTACTTTAAAATTGGGGACTTCGTGCTTTAAAAGGTCTTTCAATCTACAAAGGCACCAATGCAGTAAACTAAGTCCAACTTGGGAAGGGCCCTATAGAATTCATGATATTGCAAGAAAATGAGATGAGTTGGAGACAATTGATGGGAAAATACTTCCCTCATACTGGAATGCTGTTCATTTAAAGAGATATTACTTCTGATGAATAACATATGGTCGGGTATATATATGTTAGATTTTATTTTTTTGAATTATTAAAAAATTGACTCATGATTTTAGATGATAGGTAAAACGCTTATGATGAGTCATGACCTATAAGGCAAAATAAAATACACAAAAATTCAAGGCCTAGGGTTACAATAATTCTGATAGAAACATACACGGGTAAAGCAATCTTCATCTATAATCATACCCCCGAGTCCCGTACGTATTTTCTTTTCAAGAAAGGAAACAGATGAAGGAAACTATCAAGTGCTCGAGGCTTCATACTTCAACAATCAAACACTTGGGGGACTACATAGAATATACAGTCACATGTCCATAAAAGGCAAAGAAGATGGAGTAAAATCAAGCCTAAAATAAGTCAAGTGCAGAGTGAAAGTTAATGAGTCATGGCATTTCATCATAGTGTTCTTTCTCATGAGAACAATGGAGTCATCTCTCAAACATGAGAACAATGGAGTCACCTGTCAAACCTTTCCTAATATTTTGGAGCTAAGGTAAACCCAACTATGCTTCATAAATAGTTAGGGTGAAGACTATATACTAAAACGGGTTATAAGAAAAAATCATGTATCTATTGTTCTATTTTTTGTGAATCTGTTACAAGAAAAGCAGTTACGAGAAATTTATCAAATACGTGTATGAAATGATTAACAACTTGTCAAAGTTCAAGAATAAAAACTTAGTTCATGTTATTTCAGATAAATATGTGTGTTCCTATTTCTTATCATCGTATAAAACACCATTATGAAGTTGAGACGTCTTCTTCGTCACGTGTCAATGTATAAAAGGGGCCTCTTTTACAAAACTCATGTCATTTAATCGTGCGGATAATGAAAGCATTTTCAGAAAATAAAAATGCAATCTATTCTTTAAAGTCCTTAAAAAATAAGAGGCATGAATAGAACAGATGGAAGTTTGCAAAAACAAACTTCTTAATATTAAAGACCAAGTATAAAGCTTGACCACCGAATTAAAAGTACCCCTTAAACAAAGCTTGGGGACTTAAAATCTTAAAAATTCTAAGTCAGGAGTTCAATTACAAAAAAGTTTTCATAAGAAAACAAAAACATTGAACATAGATTTCCAGAGGGGCACCTGCAAAAAGGGAAACCTCAAATTAAAAAACAAAAAAACTCTTTAAGGTAAAAGAACTGAAGAAGGATCATTTACGGGCTCAACTGCACTTGCGTCTTCAACAGCTAAGAGTTGGTCTTCAGTCATGGTACTGGCAACATCCATGGGCGACCTCAACATGACTAATGGCAACAGGTGCGGAAGAACATAAGGGGAGTGCAACACTCATAGTGATCTCATCAGACACAAGAACTTCATGTACAACAGACACGGGGACTTCAGATACAAGAACTTCATCTATGGGAGCTCCAACCAAAGCAGTCTCAACTAAAGAACTTTCATTTGAAGGGACCTCAACCAAAGAATTTTCAACTACGGGGAAACTATTTTCAGGAGATGAAAAATCTTGTAGATGTGCTCTCTCAATGGCTTCATTTACCTTAGCCGATTCGGATTCAAGGTTAAAATCTTCCTGGCTCATCTCTTCCAATGTGTCTCTACGGGTCTTGAGAAAGGTCCAACTCACTTCAATGTTGGTGGATTCCTCGAGAAGTTCATAATCCTTCTCCCAGACCGTAACCTCATTCTTGAGCTCCTCATTCTTAAGCAAAATAGAATCACAAATGACTGCAATGAAGTGTGGGAATTTTCCAAAGCATGAACTTTGTCTGCAGAGGCTCGCAATTCTTCTTGTACTCAAGAAAGCTCTTGTGCCACCTCTCCTGCATGTATTTCCTTCTGAGCCAACAAAGCTTTTAGCTTTATTTTTATCAGTAACCATGGATAATTGCTCTGTAAAAAGCTCTTTTTCTCTCTTAGACTGATCTGAAGTATCCTTGGCCGTTGCAAATTTAGAGGTAAGAGTTTGAACATGTTTCTATAGGGAACTTTTTCTCTTTTCCAAAATGTCCATATCAATCTGTGAACTTTGATAGTGTCCTTTCCAATTGCTGGCCTCCAATTGAGAACCACATGAAACTTCTTCTATATCATGAGCAGTTTTCTCCAGGTCACGAACCAGTTTCTCTAAAAGAGGAACTCGATTCATAAGCTCGGTACCAATGAGATTGACCTGTTCATATGAAAGATATAAGGTTAAAGTTCACAGAGAAAAAAATTCTTGATAGAACAATAGTTAGAGAATATCTTCAAACTAGCATGAACAATGTCTTTCAGGAGAATCATATTACTCTGACTCTCAAGTTTTTCTTTCTCAATAGGTCCAATCAAAGGCTCAAGCCAGGTGTCGGCTTACATAGTTTTCCTTAAAAGAATGCTTTTAACATGAACTTCAATGGTAACACTCCTCATAGTGGAACTCCTACTTGAGGAACCCACTTCTATTTGATGAACTATGGGAGGAGTGATTGTCGGAGAAGGGGCAGTAGAGAAAGAAATGGAAGTAATAGATGAGGGAGGCAGAGAAACAATCACAGGAATGGTAGAGGAAGACAAAGGAAGCTCATCAAAAACCGGTCCTAAAGGGCCACTACTAAAACCATTGATAAAAAGCTAGTTTATAAAGTCACCAGTATCAATGGGGGAGAAACTTCATCATTAGGAATGACTACTAGAACAACAACAGGTTCAGAAAGGGGCGGGTCAGGGGAGACATTGATCTCATCATCAGAAACAATCTGTCTCCTAGCTCGTGGTCTAGTTACCAGGGAGCCCTCACCCTCTCCTTCATAATCATCTTCAAGGACCGATTTTATTTTCTCGGACCTCGGGGGAGCTGTAATGTCCTAATTGCCATGATATGCCAAGTTGCCCTCAAGAGTAACTCCTCAAGTGGCAAAACCTAAGAAAAGGAAGGTTAAAAAGCCAATACCGTGGAAATAATTAGGGTAAAAAAAATAAACTCTTAACATTTGTCTTTCGTTTCCAACCATAGCAACAAGAAAGGGTTTTACACGTCCTACCTTCCATTGGTGCAACATTCAAAAGCTTTTCTACCTAACCACAGATATTAGATACAGATTCAACAATACCCACGGTTGCTAAAAAAGAAGCATGATAGTAAAAATTAGGTAAGGTTGAAATAAAAAGGCACGGGGATATTTAATACTTACGTGCAAAATTCCACCTCTCCGGGAAGTGGATGTTTATTTCACCAAATAAACCCATGGTTGGGGTAGCAACATACCGATCATACCAGCCATGGTCTTTATCATCTTTCAGGATTCACCAAGACTTTTTTACTCCTGGCTGCTAAACCAAATATGCCGTTTCGAAAAAACCTAAGAGAATAAAGGTGAATTAAGTGGAGAAAAGTAAATTCTACGTTGGCCTTAATTGAAAGATGCCTTAAGCAGGAAACAACTCGCCATACTATTGGTCTAATTCGACCCAAGAAAATGTTAAAGAAGCGACAAAAGTCTAGAATGACCGGGTCGATGGCTGGTTTGAACCCTAAAGTAAATGGTAGGTGTAAACAAAAGAATAAACTATAATATAATAAGTGATTCTTTGATTTGGTTTAGGAATAATAATGGAGAAATCTTCAGCCTAATGAAACTGCTTCCGAACTACGGGTGCTAAAACACTTATGATTAGAGTGGGATAAGGATCAACACGATCTGGTGAAGCAACGTGAGTTTTTAAAGATTCTTTATCATGATAAAAAGAAATTTTTGTGGGAACTATTTCTTCCACCAAGGGTTCAGGCAGTGGCTCTGAAGAATCCTTACTCCGAGAGGAACCCCTTTGAGAATGCAAACCCCTGGTTCCAGAAAAAGGACCAGAACCAAAAGGAGGCGTTGAAGTGCTACCACGAGCAGAACTTAAATTGCATAATCTGCCTCCTCTTATATGCCTTAGAGGAGCATTAGGAAAACTATCTGGAATGGGAGTTTTCCTAGGGTTAGGATTCGATGAAGCCATGGATGCAAGAGTTGAATTAAATCAGGGAATAATGAAGAGAATTTGAAAGACGAAAGTGTTCAATTCAATTTATGAGGAACAAGAAGAAGAGAGGCTACATTTATACTATTGGGAAAATGTACAATGAAGAAGGAACCGTAATAATGATAACTGATACTTCATGAAAAGTGAAGCCAAAAAAAATCCTAAAAAAATGCTGCAAGATAGTGCAATCAATGAGGAAGCTACATATGTCTAGTGCATTAAAAGGAAGTGACAGTTGAAGCGTCAACTTTATAAGAGTATTAATGGTGACAAAAATTCTCTTTTTATGAAATTTACTTCCCAAGTATTCAAACTGATGAATAAATGGAAAGTGGGGGGGACTATCTGTATTGGGAAAACATATATGCAAAAATTAATAATGACGAGGCATGACACGTGGAACTATCAAAAGGTTATAATTGGTCAAAGAATCATAGACTGGTGGGAGTAAAAAGAGATACAAGGCAAAAAGATAAAAAGAGATGCGAGACAAAAGGGAGAAAAAGAGATACGGGAACAAAAATGAGGTACGATATAAGAGACTCGGAAGCCCCGTCCCTATTTGAGCATAATTACGCATGGGCTACGAGAAGGATAACGAACCTGGTCAAATAAGAAGATAAAGATACAACATTTTAAGGGAAATAAATACCGGAGCCAATTAAGGAATATTTGTATTCAATGTAATGATTATGTAACGCAGCATTTAATATCATTAAATGTCCATAATAGCCCCATTATGACTTAGGTGTAACGTACATTTTCAAAAATTCTCCAAAGGGGCCTATAAAAGGAGAAATATGTAATCAGTTAAAACACAAGGCACTATTGGAATATATTCTGATTTACTAGATTTCATGTCTGAGTACTTGGAAATTCTTTTCTCTATTTATTTTTTGATTATCAGTAATCCGATTCTTCTATTCTCTAGATTTGACTAAAAATTCATTTTTTGGTTGAACGGCTTCCTCCTGTGATTGCCCCTTCTAATGGACGACGAACATAGCTGTGGCTTTCTGCCCTTATTTTTGCCTAGCCTAGTAATGAATGATAACCTCAATCTCCCAATCATGTGAGGTGGCAGTAGTAATAGATGCTAGACTTGATTGGCCGATACTCGAAACATAAGTCTTCATGATATGGTATAAGCATATTGGCATGGAATACATGATAGATCTTAAGATATGATTGCATATCAAGATTGTATGAGATCTTACACATCTAGGTGATGATCATAAATGACCGAATAAGTGCACAATTGATTGTGCAAACTCACACTTCTCCCTCTTAATGTATTTATTATTCTACTGCTACACTTGAAAAACATTTCTTAAGCACTCCATTTGCTCATAGGTGTTATTGTAGATGACTATGTCACCTTGATAGAGTACCACGAACCAATCAAGGTAGGTACGTTATTAAGTGCATGGTAGTCTATGCATAAGTGCAATGATCTATCCTTCTTCTTCTAGAACAATACTGGAGCACCAAAAAGTGTCTTTGATGGACGGATATGACCAGCATCCAATAGCTCTTTCAAATATTTTCTAAGCTCCTCTAGCTCGGGCAGTTCCATATGATATGGGGCAAATGGGGGTGGCTTAGCCCCGGGCTCAAACTCAATCTTGTGATCTACCTCTCGCCTAGGAGGAAAGTGCTTAGGTAGATCCTAGGGTAGACATATTTATTCTTCTCAAACAACTTCTCTATACAAGATGGCAGTGTCTCCTGAAAAACCCCTGTCTTCCCAGACTTGCAATGATTTCCACGAACTTCAAGTCTCCCTTTCTTGAACCCCTTGAAAAGTTGCATAGCTGAAAGTTATCCTTAACTCTGTCTATGTTTCATAATCATTGTAGGCATCATAAATGATACTTCTCACTCCAGAGCAATAAAAAAAAAAGATTAGAGGTAAAGGTCGATCAAAGTATGACAATATCTAAAGAACTCTTATCCGAGTATGATGTCAAAGACGAAATTCCTTTTTATGGCCCTAAAATGTCAACAATGAGGAAATATCATGGCGAAACAACGAAAATTATTTCTTGGATCGTTCTTAAGGGTCAGAAAAATTTTAGGCACTTCGGATCTGGTCGCTCAGATGCAAATGGAGTGGGATTTAGTACACCAAAAATCTAAGAATCGGGTAGAAGCCCTTTTTATGCCACAAAATGCAAAAAAATGAGGAACTTTCATGATCAAGGGATAACTATTAATCCTTGGGTTGCGTTTGACGGGTCAAAAATTGTTTACGTGACTCAGGTTCGGTCACTCAGATGCATGCAGATGGCGCGGGCTATAGTACAAAAAATGTTGAGAATCGAACATAATTAATTTTTTGTAGCCCCAATACGCCAAAAAAAATGACGAATGGTCAAGGTGAAGCGATGACTATTGTCCATTGGGTCATTTATTATCAGCCGAATTTTTTTTAGGTGATTTGTGTATATTCGCCTGGATGTATGTAGATGACATGGGTTATAACACATAAAAATCTGGGAATTAGGAGAAATTTACTTTTTATGGCCCTAAAACACCAAAAATGGAAGAACGATCATAGCGGAGCGATGATTATTGTTTCTTAGGTCATTTGTGATGGGCCGGTAATATTTTAGGTGATTCAGATCCAATCCCCAGATGCATACAGATATCGTGAGCTATAACACACAAAAATCTAGGAATCAGCTGAAATTCCTTTTTTACTGTTCCAAAATGCCAAAAATGTGGAAGGATCATAGCTTAGCAATGATAATTGTTTCCTGGGTCATTTTCTATAGGACGACAAAATTTTAGGGTATTCAGGACTCGTAGCCTCGATGCATGCAGATGGCATGAGCAATAGCACAAAAAATTTTTAGAATTGGGCAGAATTCTTTTTAAGGCCCCAAAATGTGAAAAAATAAAAAGGAACACTCATGTTGAAGCAATGAATATTATTCCTTGAGTTGTTTTTGATGGAACAACAAAATTTTAGATGATTCAAGTTCGGTGGCATTGATGCATATAGCTAGAGTGGGTTATAGCACACGAAATTTGGAGATTCGGGTGAAATTCCTTTTATGGCCCCAAAACACCAAAAACAAGGAATGGTCATGGAGAAGTGATAACTATTATTCATTGGGCCGCATTTGATGGATGAAATTTTTTTAGGTGATTCGGGTCCGATCTCCCAGATGCACTTAGATGGCATGGGTTATGCCATACAAAAATTTGGAAATCAAGCGGAATTCCTTTTTTGTGGCCCCAAAATTTAAAAAAATGAGGAACAGTTATGGAGAAGTAATAACTATTGTTCCTTAGGTCACTTTTTATGAGCCGTAAAATTTTTAGGTGGTTCATGTATTGTCTTGATACATGCATATGGTGTGGGATATAGCACGTGAAAATATAGGAATCGAGCTGCAATTCCTTTTTATGGCCCCAAAATGCCAAAAATTAAGGAACGTATATGGCAAAGCAATGACTATTGTTTCTTGGGTAGTTTTTGAAGGTCCGACAAACTTTTAGTAGATTCAGGTCCGGTCACCTGAATGCATGCATATGGTGTGGGCTATAAAAAATGAAAATCTAAGAATCGGGCAAAATTCCTTCCCAAATGCCAAAAAATGAGGAACGGTAATGGCAAAGTGATGACTATTATTCCTTGTGTCATTTTTTTGGGCCAGTAAATTTTAGGCGATTCAGGTTTGGTCACAAGGATGAATACAGATGCGTAACCTATAGCACATAAAATCTGGGAATCATGCAAAATTCTGTTATTAAGGCCCCAAAACATGAAAATACGAGGAACAGTTAGGGCGAAATGATGACTATTATTCCTTGAGTCATTTTTGATAGGATGGCAAAAATGTTTAGGCGATGATCTGGTCGCTGGATGCTTGCAGATGGCGAGGTTATAGCACGCAAAAAATTAGGAATCGGGCGGAATTCATTTTATGGCCTTAAAATGCCAAAAAAACAAAACAAATGATCATGGAGAAGTGATGACCATTATTCCTTGGGTCGTTTTCGATAAGTCAACAAAGATTAGGTGATTCAGGTCCGGTCGCAGGGATGCATGTAGATGGTGTGAGCTATAATTGGGTGAAATTTTTGGTTTATGACCCTAAAAGGCCAAAAAATGAGGAACAGTCTTGGCGAAGCGTTGGCAGCTGTTAGTTTTTTTATGGGCCGGGAATCAGATGGAATTCTAGTATTATTGCCTCAAACACAAAAAATGAGAAACGATCATGGAGAAGCGATAATTATTGTTCCTAGGGTCTCTTTTGATGCATTGGCAAAATTTTAAGTGATCCTAGTCCGGGTGCCCGGGCTCTAGCAGGAAGCATGAGTTATAGCACACGAGAATTTAGAAATCGGATGAAATTTTAGTTTTATGTCCCTAAAATGCCAAACATCGAGTAACGATCATAGAGAGGCAATGACTATTTTTCCTTAGGTAATTTTTGATAAAATCTGTAAATAGGATAAAATTCAAGTTTTATGGCCCTAAAACACCAGAAACGTGTAACAGTCATGGTGAAGCAGTACATATTAATCCTTAGATCAAGGTGAGATAATATTTTAGCTGATCGGGGTACGGATGCCCAAGCGCGTGCAGGAGGCACGGTCACACACGAAAATCTGGGAATCATGTGAAATTCTAGTTTTATAGCCCTAAAATGCCAAAAAACGAGTAATGGTCATCGCACGGTAATGACTATTGTACCTTATGTAATTTTTGATAGGCCATCAAAATTTTATGTAATTTGAGGCCGGCTACCCACGCCCATGCAGTAGGCGTGGACTATATAACACACAAAAATTTAAGAATCGGGCAAAATTCTAGTTTTATGGACTAAAATGCCAAAAAATGAGTAATGGTCATGGTGAAGCGATGACTATTATTCCTTAAGTAATTTTTGATGGACCAAAAAGTTTTTAGTTGACTTGGGTCTGGGTGCCCTGGCCGATACAAGAGGCATGTGCTATAGCTTACAAAATCTTTAAATTAGGCAAATTCCTATTTTGTGCCCTTGAAAGAAAAAAACAAGTAATGGTCATTGAGAATTGGTGACTATTGTTCGTTAATTCATTTTTTATGGGCCCAAAATTTTTATGTGATCTTGGTCAAAGCATAGAGCCCATACAGGAGGTGTGGGCTATAACACACAAAAATTTGAGAATCGGATGGAACTCCAGTTTAATGGCCCTGAAATGTTAGAAAACGAGTAACGGTCATGGCGTGGTAGTGATTATTATTCCTTAGGTCATTTTTGATAGACCAAAAAAATGTTAGGAGATCTAGGTCCGGGTGACTGGGCCCATGCAAGAGGTGTGGGAAAACTTGAGAAGTATGCAAAATTCAAATTTGATGGCCCTAAAATGCCAAAAACAAGTAATGGTCATGGAGAGATGGTGACTGTTGTTCCTTAGCTCATTTTTGTGGGGCGGAAAAATTTTAGGCGATCCAACTCCAAGAGTCTAACCCCATGGAGGAGGCGTGGGTAGACGAAAACTTGGGAATTAGATGTAATTCCAGTTTTATGGCCTTAAGACACACAAAAAAATGAGTAATAGCCATGGCGAGGTGGTAACTATTGTTCCTTAGGTTATCTTTTATGGGCTGACAAAATTTTGGGTGACCGATGTCCAAATGCCTGGGCCCATACAAGAGGCATGGGCTATAGTACCTGATAATAGGCTATATAGTTGTTATTTATGCCATAATTTCCCATGCTTTGTTGTTGTTTTGTAACGTAAGTTTCCAATAGAATGCTTTAATTGATGCTATTTGGTTTTGCAGGGAATGCAAGATATGAGGAAGAAAAATGAAGTGTTTCAAGGAAATAACGTAAAAAAATCACCCACTCAAGAAGCACCTGAACGCAAAAGAGCAAATGAGAGAAGTAACGGGGAGAAAAAAGACCCATCAGTGCTTCTCGCGCGGTTTGCAACAGACTCATTCGGGGTTGGCGCCGCAGCCGCAGTGGCTCATGCACAGTTTAGAATCTTGAGAGGTCAAAGTGTCAATTCAGGAAAGCTTTTGTAAAACTCTTATAATATGTAGGAAACTCGCCCAAAGGAAGGTTAAGCTTGTTTTGAGATTGCTTTGGCAAGAGAAACAAGTGTGAGAGATCACCCAAAAACATCATTGTTCTTATTTTCTTTTATTTTTCTTCCAATTTTCGATTATGAATATTTTCATAGTTTATTCCTCCATTGTTATGAGTAGCTAAATACCTTAATCTAAGGTTTGGTGGAACCCGTTGGGGATGACTTGGTTGTTTTATTAATATAGTTAGATTTGGTTGTTAATCTTTATTTGTTCATCTTTGTTTTGATTGTGGTTAGTTGAAAGGGCCCTCAATTATCCGTTCCTATTTATTATGTATCTACTTGGGAGAGAGTGCATTATTTAGGTGATTATATGAACAACATCACTCCCGGATTATAGACGAGAGTCATAACCGAGGGTTTAGAGGTTGGATTAGAGATAATGATACCCTGGGTGCAATCTAAGTGAGCTGTATTGTGAATCTAGCTAGAGTAGCTTGAGAGAGTGTATCTAGTAAGTTATTGAGAAAAAATTATGATAGTTGGAGTGTTCATGGTTGATAGAGACAACTAAAATCATAGTTATAAGACATATACAACCAAGTAAAATACCAATGGGGGAAACCGATACCTTAGACCTTTATTCCAATTATTTACATATCAAGTTTAGTTAATTTTCAGTTGTTAATTACTTTTGGTCTTTAGTTGTTAGAAAAATAAACCATTGTGAATCAAAAAAGTTTGGGAAAACAGATTGCGTGAATTTAGTAAATCAGACAATAGTAATTGATAGGTTAATTCTCTGTGGTTTGACTCTGGGCTTAAACACTAAGATTATTTTTACAACACCCGCATAGTCTTTTGTGAGACTCAGTTGAGCGTGATCAAATTTTGGCTCCATTGCGGGGGAATTAACGGTGTTATCAATTACAATTGAAAGAAGTACAAAAATTCTAAGTGTAGTCAGTTTTCTCTATACATAATCTTTTTATTAAAATTCTAATGTTTGAAATCTTGTGGAAAGCAGGTGTATGCCTAGAAATTATTTGAGGACTGGGAAACTACTAGAAGGACTCTCAAACCCCGAGAAAACATTCAGGTCATTATATCGTGCCAACAAAAGACTTTAACAACCTCAACAAACACACCAACTCGTATTTGACATGGGTGACTTAGATAACGTCAGCAGAAACATCAGGAATAAGCCAACTGAATTAAATGTCATTGGAGTGGCACCTCTTGTGCCCGAATCTACACTTTATGATTGGGCAGCCTAAAGCTATAAATTTGGCCACTGCCATAGCTGTGCCCACAATTTAAGCGGAAACATTCTAAATAACCAACAATATGCTGCATCTGCTGTAGTATAAGAGACTGTTCTCCGGGTCACACATTGAAGACCCGCAACAACACTTGAAAAACTTTCTATAAATTTGTACGACCAAAAGGCAACCAAATGCAACTCTGCAAGCTATTAAACTGCTACTGTTCCTATTTTTAGTAAATGGGATAGCTCAAACTTGGCTAAATTTGCTCCGTATCAACTCTATTACCACTTGGGAGGAATTAGTCAAACAGTTCCTAAACAAGTTCTATCTTCCTAACAAGACTGCACAACCGATCGATGACATATTGCAGTATAAGAAGCATTCCACTGAGTCCTTGCAAGAAAATTGGGAAAGATTTAAAGGGATTCTAGTGAAGTGTCCTCATCATGGCCTTCCAGAACAGATGCTCGGCTAGAGATTCTACATGGGTCTAGCTGACAACTTGAAAGTGAATGCGGATGCTTCAGCTGGAGGTGCTTTCTTAAGCAAATTATTCACCGAGTGCAAAATTCTTCTCGATAAGATGTCACAAAATGCAGGGTGGATGACTAGAGGTACAACACTGGCACCCATAGTGCATTCAGTTCTGCTTGATTCCAGTAATTCACAAGAAGAGAACATGGCCACACTCTTGACCCAGATGAGCTTACTAACAAAAAAGATTGATGAGATGGATACAAAATAGGTGCATATCATTGATACAATGAATGGAGGACTATGTACACCGTGTATTAATCAGTCTTATGTGTGTTCATGCAACAGAAAAGGTGAAAATCAAGGGGCACGTGAAGATATGAATTATGTCAACAATTATGGGGGTCAGAGACAAGGAGCACATAAGTAGAGACCGCAGCAAAACCAGCTATATAGGCCTAATATGTAGCAGCCTGGGGGTATGCACCCTCAAAACCAATTAGTGCCAGTACCTTACCAGAAACCACAGGGTTAACCACATCAGCAATTAGCTTATCAGCCACCCCCTTAGAAGCAAGACAACAACATGGTGGAAATCAGGAGTATGCTTCAGCAACTCATTGGGACAAATAAAAAAGTGCAGGAAAAACTGGCAATGCATGATTTAGCCATAAAGAATATTGAAATGCAGCTAGGTCAACTGTTTATGACTTTGAACAACCGTCCTCCAAGAACTTTACATGCAGACACAAACATAAATCCCAAAGAGCAAAACTCAAATCAGCTGATGGGAGTCCGTTTCCTGAATGGTAGAGATTTAGATAAAGAGCAGGACATTGTACAAGCTAGCAAGAATACTATACTAGCCACTCCAGTTCAATTAGAGGTAGAAGAACTAGCAGAACTTACTAAAATGGTGGTTGAGTAGAGTCAGGAGAAAAAAGGAAAAGAAAATGAGAACGAGCAAGTTGCAGAACAGGTGGAACCTATTGTGCCAGAAAATTCTAACAAATAAAAGCTAGAAAGCAATGCACAACGGGTGATAAATGCACCCTTCCCTCTGAGGTTGGTCAAACAAAAGAAGGCATACCAATACAAAAAGTTCATGGAGATGTTGCGTCAAATTCATTTTAGTATTCCTCTGATGAATGCCTTGAGAGAGATGCTCGGTTATGCTAAGATGATGAAAGATCTAATGTCACGGAAGTTTGATTTTCAGGATCTGTCCATCGTAACTCTAACACAGACCTGCAGTGCAGTGGTGGAAAAATCGATGGCTCAAAAGATGTTTGATCCAGGTAGCTTCACTATTCCATGCACAGTTGGAAATTATGCCATCACAAAGGCATTCTGTGATTTGGGAGCCATCATAAATCTTATGTCGCTGGCAGTGTACACTACACTGGGAATCGGAAGAGCTAGACCAACTTCTATGTTGCTACAGTTGGTTGATCGCACTATGAAAGACCAACTGGTATTCTTGATGATGTGCTGGTGCAAGTGTGGATGTTCGTGTTCCCTGCAGACTTTGTGATTCTGGATTGTCAGGTGGATGATGAGATACCCTTTATTTTAGGGAGACCATTTTTAGCCACTAGGAGAGCATTGATAGACTGTGAGACTGGGGAACCAAAAATGAGATTGAATGATGAAGAAGTTATATTCAATGTTCAGCAATCAATGAGAAGGCCCTGTATGTTAATTGCTCTCTAGTGGAGGTAGTGGATGTAATCATGCAAGAAGTTGATAGGATCCTAACTGTGAAAGATCTATTGGATGCATGTATGACGAATTTAGAAGAAATGGATGGTGAAGGGTTAGCTGAATGGGTTATGGCACTGGAAGGTCGAGGGTTTTGGTCAAGGGAACCTCAGTTTAAGTCCCTTGAGCTGGAAAAAAGGGCCACTCCTCCAGCAAATCCATCAATAGAGGAACCACCCAAGCTGGAGTTGAAGCCACTCCCATATCACCTTAGGTATGTATTCTTAGGCCCTGATTCGACCTTGCATTTTATTATATCATCATGTTTGCTAGATGTGTAAGCAGAATGGCTTTTACAAGTAGTTAGATGTGGGAATCATTTTCCCATCTCTGATAGTAATTAGGTCAGCCTTGTCCAATGTGTTCCGAAAAAAGAGGGGAATGACTGTTGTGAAAAATGACAACAATGAATTGATCTCTACTCGTACAGTCACATGGTGGAGAATTTGCATGGATTACTGGAAATTGAGCGCCGCCACCCAAAAGGACCACTTTCCCTTGCCTTTTATTGACCAAATATTGGACAGGCTGGCCAGAAGATCGCACTTTTATTTCTTGGATGGATATTCAGGGTACAATCAAATATTAATAGCCCTCGAAGATAGAGAGAAGACATTCTTCACTTGCCCATATAGCATATTTGCCTTTCGGAGAATTCCCTTTGGGCTTTGCAACGCACCGGCGACTTTTCAACGGTGCATGCTAGCCATCTTCACAGATATGGTAGAGGACATTATGGAAGTCTTTATGACTGATTTCTCCGTGGTGGGAGATTCATTCGAAGACTATCTTTACAACTTAAGTAGAGTGCTCAAAATATGTGTGGAGACAAACTTAGTGCTAAATTGGGAGAAGTGACATTTTATGGTACAAGAAGGGATAGTCCTAGGACATCGAGTGTCCAGAAAAGGAATTGAGGTTCACCATTCTAAGGTTGACGTGATTAAGAAGCTACCACCGTCCACTTCAGTCAAGGCGGTGAGAAGTTTTCATGGACACACCGGGTTCAACCGGCATTTCATAAAAGACTTTTCCAAAATTACTAACACATTATGCAAACTTCTTGAAAAGGATCAACCCTTTGTGTTTTCTAATGATTGCAGGTTGGCATTTGAGGAACTGAAGAAGAAGTTGATAACTGCCCCCATAATCATTTCACCCAACTAGGATCAAACTTTTGAGCTCATGTGTGATGCCAACAACTATGCCATAAGAGCAGTCTTGGGGTAGCGAAATGATAAGCTGATGCACCCGATTTACTACGCAAGCAGAATGCTAAATGGTGCATAGCTTAACTTTACGGTGATGGAGAAGGTTGTGTTTGCTTTTGACAAGTTCCGATCATATCTGATTGGTTCCAAGGTAATTGTGTATACTGACCATGCAGCTCTCAGGTACATAAATGAGAAAAATTAGTCTAAGCCGTGCCTGATTCGTTGAGTGCTGTTGTTGCAATAATTCGACCTCAAAATTCATGATCGTAAGGGCATAGAAAATCAAGTCCCTAATCATCTATCATAACTTGAAGGAGCTAAAGAATTAGTGGAGGTCAAAGAGATTCTAGAAACCTTTCCAGATGAGCAGCTGCTCGCAGCTAGCCTTGAGGATGCGCCATGGTAAGTAGATTTTACAAACTACCAGGCATACGGTATTATTCCTTATGACCTTTCATCTGTCCAAAACAAAAGGTTCTTTCGTGATTGACGCGTGTATTATTTAGGATGAACCTTATTTGTTTCGAATATGTATTGATAATATTATCTAGAGGTGTGTCCCCGAGATAGAACAATTTTCTGTTTTGCAAGCTTGTCACGCATCAGAATATGGAGGACATTTTGGAGGAGTCAGAACAGCTTCGAAAGTGTTAGAGGCCGAGTTCTTTTGGCCAATAATGTTTAGAGATGCACACCAATGGGTAAAGGGCGGCAATGAATGTCAACGGACCGAGAACATTTCTTGTCACCATGAGATGCCCATAAAACTGATTCAAGAGGTCAAGGTGTTTGATGTTTGGGGGATTGACTTCATGGATCCCTTTGTCAGCTCATTTGGCAATAAGTACATACTTGTTGTTGTGGATTACATGTCTAAATGAGTAGAGACTGCAGCGTTGCAAACAAATTATGCAAGAGTGGTGGTCGGATTTCTGAAAAAGAACATATTCACCCAGGTTGGGACACCAAGAGCGATCATCAGTGATGGAGACACTCACTTCTGCAATAGAGACTTCGAGAAATTACTTGCTAAATATGATGTACACCACGAGGTGGCTAACCCTTACCATCCACAAACTAGTGGGCAGATTGAAGTGTCCAATAGGGAGATAAAGAGTGTCCTAACGAAGACTGTGAATGCCACACGAACTGATTGGGTAATAGCCCTACAGAACTGCGTTCAAAACACTAATAGGTATGTCACCATACAAGTTGGTATTTGGGAAGGCCTATCACCTGCCTGTGGAGCTAGAACATAGAGCTTGGTGGGCACTGAAGTAATTGAATATGGATCCTGAAGCAGCTGGACAAAATCAACGGACAGAGTTGCATGAGCTGGAAGAATTCAATTATCAAGCCTTTGAAAGCACGAGCTCTACAAGAAAAGAATGAAGAAAGTGCATGACAATCAAATCGTGGAAATAGACTTTAAACTCGGTGACATGGTATCATTGTATAATTCACGGTTGAGATTGTTTCCAGAAAAGTTAAAGTCTCGATGGTCAGGGCCATTTAGAGTGGTCCAAATGTTTGCAAGTGGAGCTGTGGAGATCGAGTCGAAAGATGGGACAAACAAGTTCTCAGTCAAGGGACAAAGGTTGAAACATTACCTTGGAATACCTGAAGAAAATGGGGACATAGTGGTGACCAATTTAAAAGAACCCCAGTACGCAAATGATGAGTAAGGGATCAACTACTTGCGTCGTATTGCGACGTTAAATCAGGTGCTGTGTGGGAGGAAACCTACGAATGTGTTATAAGTGTAATACGTAACTTCTTGTTTAGAAGAAGAAAAAACAAAATAGTGCCCTCCGCGGTCACGACCGCGAAAATCAGTGGAGAAGCAAAATTCACCATGGTCACGGCCTGGACCGCGGTGTCGACCGCGGGACACCGGGGCATCAGGTTTGAAAGTTTATTTTTCTCCGTATTCTTTATCTTTCTTCAATCTTCCTTTAATTTAAAAAAAAAACCAAAAGAAAAAAAATCCCCCCCCCCGAAAAAACATAAACACACGACCCTTCCCCACCCAAAATCCCCAATCTCTCTCTCTAAACCCTAACTCCCCACCCTGCATTCTCATCTCCCCCCCCTTCCTCTTTCACAATACCTTCATCTTCTTCCCCCCAAGGTTTGATTCCGACCACCCATTCTCTTTTCTTTATATTTTGTTGTATTGTATGCTAATATATGTTGTTTTAATGTAATGTAGTGATATAATTTTGTTTTGTTTAGTTTTTATTCTTATTTTAGAGGGTAATTTCGTTTCTAGCATATGTTTGGTGAAAGGGCTGAGTTTTCAATGTTTGGAATGGTGTTGTTGGTAGGTCACGAATTTGAGCAAGTGTGGGGTGTGTGGGTGTGTGGGTGTATGAATAATTGAAGTGGGGAAGTTTTTCTTGATCCCCCTAGGCCAGGAATATGAAAAACAATGTCTTGCCCACAATGTGTTTCTTAAATTTCCTCAATGGTGGAGATATAAGGGGATGTTGTGACATGGTTGTGGTGAAGTCCGAGTAACCACCCATAGTCACCATTTTAGGCCCATACTAATAGCGTTTCTCCATTTTGACATGTAATATAAGTTCTTCATGTAAGAGATAGAATATCGGGTCCTCTGTTAGGGGCCCAAAAGGCTCTTCACGAGTTAGAGGCCAACCTAGTGCACCAGAGTTTGATAGCACCCGGTTTGTATCTAAAGAAGCTGAGACAAGGTACAATCAAAAACTTGCCAAGGAGTTACTCCATGAAGTTCATATCGATAGGAATGCTTTGGAAAGGGAATGCCCCCTATGTTTGAGGAGCACAGAGGTGTCAGATGGACATTTTCTTTGAGACTCTCGATGAAGCTTATATTTAGCTAGTGAATGAGTTCTACGCAAACCTGCCAGAACATGAGGATAGGGTGGTGACTGTGCGCAACACCCGGGTTAATGCTTTCTCAGGGGTCATCCGCACGGTGTATCACCTCCCCGCTTTTACAGGTACCAATCACTACCTCATATCTAGTCGCCCAATGGTTGAATGAGATAGACTTCTGGAGGTTATTGGTATACCTGGCAAACAACCCAAAAGGGTAGCACAATCGATGACTCTGCATTCTAAGGCTCTTTCTTGGGAGGCAAAATGTTAGCTCACTGTCATCAACACTCAGTTGTTACCTTCCAGCAATACCATAGATGTAAATGGGCCACAGGCTGCTATGGTATACTACTTCATGACTCATCAAGGGTTTGATGTCACCCGAGTCCTTTCTGACAAAATGTTCATCCGATCGCCCGAACAAGTCAAAGGCCACTACTTCCCTTCTATTGTCACCCGTCTCTGTTGCCTTGCTAATGTCCTTGAGGAATCTCGAGTTGATGGGAAATTACCTATAAAAACCCTTTCTGGGCAAGCAAAATTGGGCAAGAGGGACATGGGCCGGTACGACATGATAATGACTCGTCTGATGAGTCTGAGTTTGAGGATGATGATGATGATGCTGAGGACGCTGTTGAGATCACCTCCCATCCTAGAGGGGATGAGGCAAGATCATCACAACCACGTCGAAGCACTCGCTTGGATGATTTGGAGAAGCGGATGATGGGACTACAAACCTCTGTCAATGACTTGGGTGCCTGCATTGATGTTGTGGCTGACAGACAAGTAAAGTCAAAAAATAAGTTCATGGGTTGGTTGAGAGCTTTGGGTCGCGCCTGCAGCGTGAACCCAGACACTGTTTTGGATCAAGAGTAACCCCTCACAGAAGTTCCTTTACCTCATTACTTTTTATATTGTTAAGCCATAGGGACATGCCTTATTTTTAAGTGGGGGGTGGGGAAATTTCGTTGTTTGTTGTACTTGTGAATATTATTTGTTTGTTTGTTCTTGGTTTTGCTTTGTGTTTTGTGTTAGTTGTTTAGGAATGGAGTAGCAGTTATGGTGTTTTACGAAGTTAAAAATAGAAGCGACTTGTCCAGAGATGGATCTGTGTCGGAAGTGTTCGTGAGGGACTAAGTCGAGAAAAAATGGTAAATATAAAGACTCTTCCTAATGACGGATTCTTTAGACAATTTTCTTGAGGGAAGCTAGTCTATAGAAAACACCAAAAAGATTTTTTATCTTTTAGGTAGCGTAGTAACTCCCCCTTGGCTTTTCTTTGGGCCACGGTTCTTTTCCAAGGGTTTAGCTTGAATAGGGTATAGGTAGATTTTTTTAGGTGGATTAATAGGTGAAGAGCTGAAATTTGAAGAAGAAAAACTTGTAGCATTCTTACACCTGAACACCATAGACGCTAGAGTGTAGCGCTGAGATTCAAGGGTGAATCTTGTTTGAGTGCCTTAAAAATTGTATGTTTGTACCTAACTTGAACACTCGAAAGAGAATGTCTCGATAAACTAATTTGGAGTGAGTCATGTGCCAAGTGAGTGTGAGTACTATTTGTATTCTATGTTGTACATTTGATGCCTAGAACTTGCTCTGTGTATTTGCAAAGAGAAATAGTAGCTTCATTCAGTTAAGAAGTGATATAGGCATTTCTTTGTTGAGCCAGACATAAAAAGTGAACCCATCTGAATGCATTACATCTTAATTAGCCATGTTGAGCCTATAAGCCTGTTTCTTTGGCAATCACAATGTGAACCTTACCCAATTGTTTGAATAGCCTATTGTTTGAACCAGTTTTCCTCCCTCTCACTAAGCACTAGAATGGTATTAAAAAAAGGTATGGGGTGGTGGTTTGGTTTTCGAAGTGGAACCATGGAAATAGAGAAAAAGGTGCGGAATGTGAACCGTAAAAAGAGAAGCACCATGAGAAAAAAAAAAGAATTTCATATATTTTGTAGTGATTAATAAGTGGCAGCTTGTATAAATTGCACCTAAAGTATGGGGATGTTTAAATAAATGTGGTGGAGTGTTGGCTTACAATGTGATGATCTTGAAGTTTAATGTAATTGTATTAAAAGTGCTTAGGGTCACTATATCCAAATGTATCATACCCTTCCCTTAGCCAACATTACAACCAAATAAAGTTCTATTGATCATAGATTGATTTGGGCTCGATTAGTCGAGTACTACACTAGGGGCAAGCCTATGGTGCATTTTTGTTGCATGTGAATGTTTCTTTTGGAGAGTGAGTAAATTTTGTCTATTTGAGTTCCTAATTGTTATCCCTATCATTATATATAAGGAACTACTCTCTTGTGTGATGTGAGAGCATGTGATTCATGAAGGAAAGGTGCATCTTGACTATTGTGTAGAGTGGTTTGAGTAAGTGCAAATGTTGCAGGGTATGAAAAACTTAATTCTTGAGGTAAAAGTTGCTCACTACTAGGTGAAACTCCTGTAAAATGTTCATGGTGTGAGTCGTTAAGGTGAATAAATTTTTATGGATTGTGGTAAATTGCTCGAGAGCTAGTAATAATTTAAGTGTGGGGCGTGTACACAAAAATTTAAGAATTGAGCGGAACTGCAGTTTTATGACCCTAAAATATCAAGAAAGTAACGGTTGCAACAAGGTGGTGAATATTATTCCATATGTCATTTTTGATAAGCCAATAAAATTTTAGGCGATACGAGTCCGGATGCCCAGGCCCATGCAGGAGCTGTGAGATATAGAATTTGAAAATTCTGAAATCAAAAGGAATTCTAGTTTTATGGCCCTAATGTTTAACAAAAAAAATAGATTTTTATCCAAAGCTAGAAATTAGAAGAATCGACTGATAATCGAAAAAAGTATGTAAAGAAAGGAACTTGAAAATGATATTTTCAGAAATTAAGTAAATCAAAGTATATTTTAATAGTCACTTGTGTCTCAACTCATTACATATCTCCCCTTTTATAGGTCCCTTTGGGAATGCACGTTATGCCTAAGTCATAATGAGGCTATTATGAGTAATTAATGACATTAAATGCTACATTACATAATCATTACATTGAATGTATATATTCTTTAACGGCTTTAGCATTCAATTCCCTTTGCATGCCGTATTTGCACCATTTTCTTGAGCCGGGTTCATTCTTCTCATTGCTCGTACGTAAATAAGCTTAAAAAGGAATGGGCGAGGATCCTCTCATCTTATGCCTCTTCTTTTTTCCTTACCCGTGCTTGTTTTACAATTCTTAAACCGTAGCTAAGTATAACTCATTAACCATTCCACGTGTCATGACACGTCATCATATACATAAATACAATTTTTCCTAATATAGATAGTCCATAACTCAATAACCATTCCACGTGACATGACACGTCATCATATATATAAATATACTTTTTCCAATACAGATAGTCCCCCCCCCCTTTCCATATATTCATCAGTTTAAATATTTGGGAAGTGGAATTCATTAAAGGAGAATTTTTGTTACCATTAATGCTCTGACAGAGTTGGCGCTTCAACTGTCACTTCCTTTTAATGCACTAAACACGTGTCATTTTCTCGTTGGTTGCACAATTTTGCAGCGCTTTTCTTAGGCTTTCTTTTCGGCTTCACTTTTCACGGAGCATCAATTATCATCATTATGGTTCTTCCATCATCGTACTTTTTTTTTCTATTACCCATTAGTATAAATATAACTTCTCTTTTTGTCTTATTTCACATAAAGCATATAGAACACTCTAATCGTTCGATACCTCCTTATTATTTTCTATTTCACTTTAACCTTCTCCGTTATGGCTTCACCAAATCCTAACCCAAAGAGAACCCCCTGTAACACCTCCTTTTTTTGCACCTACCCCGGAGGGTAAATGTACAAGGGATTTTTTCTATTTAAAGTGAAAATATCCAAAATGAGATTATTTTATGTATTTCAGAGTCGCCACTTGGAATAAATTAAGGTGTCCCAAGTCACCGATTTATGTAAATCCCGAATCGAGCGAATTTCGACTTTTCAAATGAAGTCTGCAAACCAAAAATTCTAAGTAAGGAATTTTGTTGACCCGAGGGAAAGTGTTAGGCACCCCCGAATCCCGTGGTTCTAGCACGGTCGCTTAAACTATTATAAATGACTTAAATATCCGATTTTAATACATGTTATAACTTATGTGTTTTTAATTAATTTTAAACCACTTTTATTGAGTTAGAACTATACATTTAAACCTTTAAACAAAATGGGTCTAACCCCAATCTAGGCCCAGGCCCTAACGAATATGCAAGTCAAATGTGTGCATGGATCGTTTAATCAAACTATACCGGGTAGGACGGTTATTGAAGCTCAACAACATTTTTATTCATTAAAAACAAGAGGTCCGTTCGAAATTATTTCTAATTACACTATGGAAGCAATATTGCACAATACGATCCTCTCAAAAATGAATATTTATCTCCTGATTCTATACATCTTAGCTTCTTCTGTCAACTAGACTGAAAATTATTTATTCATTCATGACTTACTAAACTAGCACAAATGATTAAAGAGAAGCTACAAACTAATAAGGAGACTAATTGTTATGTTCACAAAACTTGTTCAGATGATTCATTATTAGACATGAACTACGTATCTTGAACTTTACTGTCTTTATCCAATGTTAATTAAACAAGCTTTGAACTATAAACTAAAATAAAACTAATCAGTGATATCTACAGAATTTTCATACTAACAAGAAAACATCAACTTAGCCTTATGAATCGTGATTTAAAAATAAACTTCAATAGTCCAATTTATAAAAATATACACCTTACAACTAATAAATAGATGCGACAAATTATCTAAGTATAGGCATAAAGTGATATAGACATATGAGAACGAGCATTCTTATTCTTCGAACCCTAGTTCAAGTTTACACCAACACGAATTTAGAGATGTGTACCTGGAAGAATGAATTTCAAAAAAGGAAGAGGAGTAAGATCAACAGCAGCAGCAACACCAGCAACAATACCAAACGAAACACACTTCGAACAAAATGTGTAATAATTTAAGAACAAGCAATGGTAGCCAAAACTTAAATCAAAATAGTTGAACATGGGTTCAACTAACAGTAGATCAACATCCCCTTAGAAGAAGTGCAAGCAAATTCAATTGAGAAGGAGGGTAACAATCAGCTACTTAAAACCCTAGCTTTCTCTGGGTATCCGCTATATTTCCAGTGTTTTTCTTATATACAGAATGTTTATTTTTATCCTACTCCCCTCTTTCAATCAGCTCTCTTTCCTCTGGATTATTAGGTCCTAATGAGTAGTCAAACCCCATTTTTAAGGAAAAGTTGTCTTCCACTTTTAGTTGTCTACTAATTATTCAATCCCACTAACAATGTTCCTCTTTTGACTACCCACGAGTACTTTATTTAATTTCCAGTGCCCCTTCCCTCCCTTTAATCACTAAAGGCCCAAATTCAAAAATAAACCGCCTAGAACTTCTGAAATCCCTTGTGAATTAATGAGACTAAAGTTATATTCAATTAAAACTAATCAGCTCAATTTGAACAATCAGTTAATCCAAGCTAATTGAAGAACTTAACAATACCTGAGACTTACCTATATGACTGACTCTTAACAAACATACCAAAACTGATGTTAACAGGGCAAACATTGGGTTTCCATTTAGCCAAATTAATTAAAATATTGCATTCAGATCAATTCCAAATGGCACCCAAACTTAAATGATTCAATGCATAGCGTATATAAAAAATATACTAGAACTGATTCACAAAGAAAATAGAGACTTCAAAGCACTGATTCACACATATTAATATTTTAAGAGATTAAGTGGAAGAAGCAAACATAAAGCTTAAAAGGAATCGACAAATTCGTGATGAAAAACCTAATCAATTCACACATTTGATCGATCAAACTAATTGATTCGATTACTAATGACTAAACCTAATCACATATATGCGGCATACTAATTATTTCAAAAATGGGGGGCAAGAGCATCATAGAAACAGGAAAAGCATTAACTTAAACAAAAACTACGAAAATAAAACAAGGGAAAGGAGAATTGGAAAAAACCTGACAGTCAAAACGGGTCAAAGCTGAAAAACTACTCGTCCTTTTATTGTGGATTGAAGCGGACCTTAATCGTATGTTTCAAATATGGACCCACATGACTAAAGTAAAATTCAGTCCAAAATGTGTTCGCGACTTTACTGATTTTAAATTCAGGGTTCAAACCGGCCGTGATTCACCAATCAAATTATTTTGACCCCATTTGAGAGAGATTAGAGATGTACTAGGGGGGATTTTGGAGTTATAGGAAGGCGGTGCCGCCACCGGGGCCTTGTGGCGGCGGCTAGGGTTCTTAACTAGAAATTGAGACTCGACGGGTTTTGGCTTGATTCGAAGGGGGACAAGCTCAAAGTTGGAATTGGGGGGGGGGGGTCTTAGAGGTGTTGTAGTGTAAAAGTGGGGTGGTTTGGGGTAGGTCAAATTTGGCTCTAATCTTCGATCGAAGATTCAAGGAGTTCGGGAGTGATTCGAGGTAGATGAATGTGAGGGCTGGAACGGGGAGGTTATGGGGGTCAATGGTATAAAATTGGAGGTTATTGGCCTACCGGAACCACCGTGAGGCGATTTCCGGTAGGCGGAGGGCAGAGGTTTTACGACGGTGTTATGTCGTCTCTGAAAGAGACGAAGAGATGACCTAGGAACTCAAACATATACGGGGGCTTGGGGGTTGGACTTTGGTGTATTGAAATGATTATATTGATCTGAGCCATTAGATCGAATGATCTTAACGGCTTGGATTGATTGTGGAGAAAGAAACGCGGTCATTTCGGCACGCAACGGGGTCGTTTGGTTTAATGAGGGGTTGGTTCGAAATGGATAACGGGTCCGGCGGGTAGGGTTGGATTAATTTCGGCCATAGATCAATTTGAGACGCCCCAAATCCATTGCGGTCAAAACGACGTCGTTTAGGCGTCTCTGGTTTGGAATGATTTGGACTGGGTCATCCATTTGTTTGGGCCTGGTTTGGGTTTAGTAAGGGTATTTTTGGCTTGGGCTTGGGTAAAAACTAGCCTGGTCCAATTTCTTTTATTTCTTTTCCTTTCTTTTCTTTCCTTTTTATTTCCTAATATTAATTTCTTCTTTTTTCTAAAAATTAAAAATCTTAAATTAACTTATACAACTAAATTAATTTATAAAATTACTAATTAAATTTTAATATAATTAAACACACATAATTAACTAACGAGTAAAAATAAAATCACAAAATTTGACATTAGATGTCAATATGTAAAGTAACTTATTTTTGTGATTTTTGTCATTTTTGTAAAATGAATTACTTAATTATCTCCTATTAAAATTTAAATGTAAACATCACATATTGTTATTTATTTTTTTCTATATTAATTTAACAAATAAACAAGCACAGAGAAATACAAACAAATACGAAAAATAACAAACAAATCCACGAAAAATCACACACAACACTACAATATTTTATTTTGAATTTTTGGGAGTAATTCTCATCATAGGGCAAAAATCATGTGCTCACAGCTACCCCTCTTTGCGTACAAATGCGAAGAGTTTTCGTGCAAAGATAAATGAGCGGATACGAGCAATTTTTGCTTGTTCGAGCACTCCGTGTGAAGCATTTTTGAAAGATTTGACCGATCCTTTGCTTCGGGAAGCCTCCTACATATCCTGGGCTAAATAGGAAATCAGGTCAATGTAGTTTGGGAAGTTTTGGTAGCTGGAACTACCATGGAGCTATGACCTTGCTGTTACTGTTGTTGATATTGCTGTTACCGCTTACTGACCTCCTTATTACACCAAAAGGAAAATTGAAGTTAAGCTAACAATGCCTATCACTATGAGTTACAAGATTCCTATCTGTAATCCTTGTGAGACTTGATCTTGAGTCTTAACTAATTTTGCTAGAGACTTCGATCTGAATCTTGATGCCCGCAAGTTATAAGTACTTGTTTCTTTCTGCACCATTTGAGCCAGGACGGGATTGGCCAGGCTTGTGATTTCTATCAGATTTCGAGCAGTTCGCCATTCCATTCGCCTCAACGTTCAAACTCATTTCTTTATTATTTTCTTCTTTTTCTTCTCATTTTGGAGAGAGACTTGTTGCATTGGTCACCTTGCGTCTTGTGTTTTGTGATCAACCTGCCTTAATATATCCAATACAAATGAACGAACAAAATATTATGTACCAGTTTGCACTAGGAAACTTTTGTGAGTTAGTTATGACATGTATCGAAGCAGTCGCATCAAGATTGTGTATCCTGGTGAATGGATTGAGGTGGTATTGGGAAATGGCCGGCTTATGTCGGGATTCAACAAGTTATGTCGTTATTTAAAGGGTTATGCCGTTAAGGTCGTCGGGTTATACCGAGACTTGGGAAGATAAGGCTCCTTGGGTTATGCCAGGGAGATACATGGGTTATGCCAGGATTCAATGGGTTATGCCGTTAAGGTCATCGGGTTATGCCGAGACTTGGAAAGATAAGGCTTCTCGGGTTATACTAAGGAGATCCACGAGTTATGCTGGGATTCAATGGGTTATGCTATTAAGGTCATCGGGTTATGCCGAGACTTGGAAATAAAAGGCTCTTTGGGTTATGCCGGGGAGATCCACGGGTAATGCCGGGATTCAATGGGAAATGCTATTAAGGTTATAGGGTTATGCTGAGACTTGGAAAGATAAGGCTCATTGGGTTATGCCAGGGAGATCCACGGGTTATGCCGGGATTCAACAGGTTATGCCGTTAAGGTCATCGGGTTATGCCGAGACTTGGAAATATAAGGCTCATTGGGTTATGCTAGGGAGATCCACGGGTTATGTCGGGATTCAACAGGTTATGCCTTTAAGGTCATCAGGTTATGCCGAGACTTGGAAAGATAAGGCTCCTTGGGTTATGCCAGGGAGATGGTCGGGTTATGCCGGGATTCAACGGGTTATGCCGTTAAGGTCATCGGGTTATGCCGAGACTTGGAAAGAAAAAGCTCATTGGGTTATTCCAGGGAGATCCACGGGTTATGCTGAGATTCAACGGGTTATGCCGTTAAGGTCATCGGATTATGCCGAGACTTAGAAAGAAAAAGCTACTTGGGTTATGCCAGGTAGATCCACGGGTTATGCCGGGAGTCAACGGGTTATGCCATTAAGGTCATCGGGTTATGCCGAGACTTGGAAAGAAAAGGCTCATTGGGTTATGCCAGAGAGATCCACGGGTTATGCCGGGATTCAACGGGTTATGTCGTTAAGGTCATCGGGTTATGCCTAGACTTGGAAAGATAAGGCTCTTTGGGTTATGCCAGGGAGATCCACGGATTATGCCGGGATTCAACGGGTTATGTCGTTAAGGTCATTGGGTTATGCCGAGAGTTGGAAAGAAAAAGTTCCTTACAACCATGATTTGTTTTTCTTTTTGGGATTTTCATTTTCACTTATTTTCTTCTTCTTTTCAATTAGCAAAAATGCATGAAAGAATTTCGGGAAACTTCCTTTTTGGTCGCCTTTCCGCTGCAAAGTTGTTTCAACTCTTGCGAATTTCTTTCCTTTTTGGGTTGTGCTCGCTTTTTGCATGGTTGCTTTGACTAGAACCTGTCTTCAACAAAGAAAATTTATTAGTTTAAAATGGTTATTGTTTATGCGGCCTTGATCATCCTAATTGCTTGATACTTGCCTCTTTTTCGTTGAGAACTTGCTACTTGTTAGCCTTGAGGGTGAACCTCTTTTCAAACCGACTGGGTTCAACTCTCCAAACTTCATTATGACTCGCCCGTGTGGGCTCCGACCTTTTCACTTTATTCAGATCTTGAGACCTTTGCCTTCGATTTTATTTCTTTTCAAACATTGTTTCTTTGAAGTATCAACCATTATGGTCAGTCGGGATTAGACTGACGCACTTGCTGCGGCTGGGCATTTTCTTCAAATTTCACCAGGCGGAGCCTTGCAAAACTAGTCCTGCTACTTTTCTTTGTAGTGATTCCGGAATAAGAATTAAATCGAAAGAGATTCAAAGAAGAAATATACAATGACAAATGGATGAGTCTAAAGAGAAGTGTCCCTTCTGGGAAAAGAATGACTTATCTTGGGTAGCCATGCTGGCTTCAAATGAACATGACATGCTTCTTGGACTGGACGCCCGACCTACAAACTTTCCAGCTTCTCCGAAACCTCTTTGATTCTTGTTTCAAAACCAGGGAACCTTGCCAGGAATCTTTTAGTGATGAGATGTCTTCTTTTCGGCCGACAATGCCCTATGCGGGTTTTCGCCAATCGACCTCTCTCGTTTCTCTTCTCGTCATTGCCCGATAGTGCTCTTTGCGAGTTTTCACTAAGTGGACTCTCTCATTTTCAGTTCTCTACTTGTCATCGAAGGTTTTCACCGATAAGACTCTCTCAACTTGTTTCTCTCAAATTAGGCTGTATCAGATTCCATCAATGACGTTTTCCACTTCCTTCTTTTTGCTAATTGACCTGAAGGACTTGAACATGGTCTTTGGATAAAAGGATTTTGAGTGGAATTACAACTTTGGAACCATTTCGATGGATCCAATCCAAGCCATCATATCATCTGCCCAGTTTCAATTTTGGGAAATTGAGATTTTTGTTTTGGTGTGACTGAACCTCAGGGTGAGGTTGCCTACGTGTCTTTACGGAATCAAGTCACAACATAGTTCATGTAGTTTGTGGATATAATAATATTTTTTTTTGTTTGATTGGTTCTTTAGGATTCCAACGAGGGTAGCAAAAGAAAGGTAACTGGCTTAAAGTGGTTTGCAAAAGGGTGGATACTGTTTGGGTAGCGGGAACAAAAGTCGTCATCATCTCAGTTGCGACAAAACATCATCCAAGTAAATTTTAGACGTAGTACCTTTTGACTACGTTTGCATTTACTGTCATTTCAGGATCATTTCCTTCAGTATCACCTAGATATAATGCTCATCTCGGTAACATTTTCCTGATGATGTATGGACCTTTCCAATTGGGTTCGAATTTTCCTTTTGCTTCCTGGTGATGGGGAAGAATGCGCCTCAAAACCAATTTCCGACTTCAAAATTCCTGGGTCGTACTTTTTATTTGTAAGCACGAGCCATTCTTTGTTGGTACAAATGCCCGTGACAAACTGCAGCCATTTATTTTTCATCAGTTGAAGTCAGTTGCTCCAAATGAGTCATAACCCACTTGCTATCTTCAATCTCTGCTTCAACAATGATTCAGAGCAAATGAATTTCCACCTCCGCCGGTATCACAGCTTCGGTTCTATAAACCGACAAGTACGGGGTGGCTCCTACCGACGTGCGTACTATAGTACGATATCCCAGTAAAGTGAAAGGCAACTGTTCATGCCACTGCCTGGAACTTTGGATTGTTTTTCTCAAAATCTTCTTGATGTTCTTGTGTGCTTCTTCAACGTTGCCGTTGGCTTTGGGCCGATAAGGAGTGGAGTTTCTATGCGTTATTTTGAATCGTTCACAAACATCTCCCATCAAATAACTATTCAAGTTTGCCGAATTATCTATGACGATAGTTGCAGGAATACCAAAACAATAGATAAGATTTGAGTGTACAAAGTCAACTACAGCTTTCTTAGTGACTTCTTTGAGAGTGATAGCCTCGACCCATTTTGTGAAATAATCGATGGCAACCAATATGAATTTGTGCCCATTGGAGGCCTTTGGCTCAATCAGACCAATGACGTCCATGCCCCAAGTGACAAAAGGCCAAGGTGCCGACATAGGATGTAGCTCTGTTGGAGGTGCATGAATCAGATATCCATGCACCTGACACTAATGGCATTTCCGGACGAAACTAAAACAATCATTTTCCATAGTTATCCAATAATAACCAGCTCATAAGATTTTCTTGGCCAAAACATACCCGTTGATATAAGGCCCGCACACTCTTGCGTGTACTTTTTGCATGATTCTCCCTGCTTCTTTGGCGTCTACACATCTCAACACGTTGAGATCCGGGGTTCTCTTGTACAAAACTTTGCTGCTTAAAAAGAAACCACTTGCATGTCGCGTGATGGTTCTCTTCTGATCTCCAGTAGCATGTTCGGGGTACTCTTGAGTTTATAGAAACCTCTTGATATCGTGGCACCATGGCTGGATATTTGGTCCTGCCTCGATCACATTGCAGTAACCGTATCTTTCCTTAATTTGGATATCCAAGGGATTGACGTGGGCATTGCTTGGATATGGTAGCATCAGAGCTAATGTGGCAAGCGCATCAGCTAGTTCATTGTGACACTGCGGGATGTACCTAAACTCTATATGTAAATTTCTTGCTGAGGTCCTCCACGTGCTATCGGTAAAGAAGGAGCTTGACGTCTTGGGTCTCCCATTCACCTTGGGCGTCTGATAATCAAGTCAGAATCTCCCATGATCAGTAAGTCTTTGACATCTTGGTCAATTGCCATATCCATGCCTATGATGCAGGCCTCATACTCAGCTGTATTGTTTGTGCAAAAGAAACGGAGTCGAGCCGTAGCTGGGTTGTATTGACCGGTAGGAGAGTTTAAAATTGCCCCAATCCCTACGCCTTTGGCGTTTACTGCTCCATCGAAGAGCATTTTCCAAACATGGGCGTCTTTAGGGACTACTTCTATTGTATTTACCTCCTCATCTGGAAAGTAGGTATTAAATGGTTGGTAGTCCTCATGAATTGGGTTTTCGGCCAAGTGATCTACCAATTCTTGGGCTTTCATTGTCGTGTGGGTGACATAGACTATGTTGAATTCCGTAAGCACAATTTGCCATTTTGCCAATCATCCTGTGGGCATCGGTTTCTGGAATATGTACTTTAAAGGATCGAACCTGGTAATAAGGTGAGTGGTGTGAGCTTGGATATAGTGTCTCAACTTTTGAGCGACCCATGTCAAAGCACAACATGTTCTTCCAACAAAGTGTACTTGACTTCATAACTAGTGAACTTCTTGCTCAAGTAGTAGATCGCCCCCTCTTTCTTCCCCGTTGCACCATGCTGCCTGAGGACACAACCAAAAGAGTTTTCTAAGACTGTCAGATATAAAAATAAAGGTCTCCCTTGTTCTGGTGGGACCAACACCGGAGAATTCGATATATATTTTTGATCTTGTCGAATGCCTCTTGACACTCGACTGTCCACTTGATAGCGCCATCTTTCTTCAGTAATTTGAATATGGGCTCACATGTGGAGGTCAATTGAGCATGAAACGGCTGATGTAGTTTAATCTGCCCAAGAGACTCATTACATCTTTCTTGGTTCTTGGAGGAGGCAAATCCTTGATAGACTTTATTTTTGTTGGGTCTAACTCGATGCCTCTCCTGCTAACTATAAAGCCCAAAAGTTTACCAGATAGGATCCTGAAGGCGCATTTAGCCGGAGTCAACTTCAAATCATACTTGCGCAACCGTTCGAAGAATTTCCTCAAATCTTGAACATGATCATCCTGGGTTCTGGACTTGATTATTACATCATCCACATATACTGCTATCTCCTGGTGCATCATATCATGGAAAATGGAGGTCATGGCCCTCATGTAGGTCGCCCCAGCATTCTTCAAACCAAATGGCATGACCCTATAACAATATGTACCCCAAGGTGTAGTGATAGCGGTTTTCTCAGCATCTTCCTCATCCATCAACTCCTGGTGATATCCTGCGTAACAGTCCACGAAGGACTGTATCTCATGTTTGGCACAATTGTCAACAAGGATGTGGATGTTGGGCAAGGGGAAGTTATCTTTGGGACTTGCTCTATTCGAATCTCGGTAATCCACACAAACCCGAGTTTTCCCATCTTTCTTAGGTACCGGAACTACATTAGCCAGCCACGTAGTACACTGGACCACCCGGATTACACCTGTTTTCAACTGTTTTGTGATCTCGTATTTGATTTTATCACTGATGTCTATCTTGAATTTCCTCTGCTTCTGTTGAACTGGGGGACAATCAGGGTAGGTTGGCAATTTATGCACCACTATATCAAAACCTAATCCTGGCATGTCATCGTATGACCAAGAAAACACGTCTTTAAATTCAAACAAAAGTTGAATTATTGCATCCCGCGTTTTCTAATTTGTGTGAATGCTTATTTTGGTCTCTCGGACATCTTCGAAAGTTAACAAATTAACCGGTTTTATGTCATTCAAATTCGACTTAGGTTTATTCTTGAAGTTTTCCAATTCTCGATTTATTTCCCTAAAAGCCTCTTATTCATCATATTCCGATTCTTGGTTCATTATTTCACAGTTAGATAGCGTGTTTGGATCTGGGCATGAAGTCCACAAGCAAGAAATGTTATTTAAAGCCTCATTATTAGAACTGAAAAAAAAGAAAAAGAAAAATAGCAAAAATCAGAAAGATTAAAGGAAAGTGAACGATGAAATTTGATTTAATTTCTTGGAATTTGAAGATAACAGGGTTTACATTTCAAATTTAAAGGCCAAAAACTAAAGAAAACATCCGAGTTACACCCTGGATAACTCGAGATACTGAAAAAATGGCAGGACAAATCTACATTGACTCCCTCCTGGTTGGAAATGGCGTAGCCTTCCAATTTTGGAGCTTGGCGCCTGGTCCCTTGTAAAGCACCTAAGCGGTGCTAGTCCCTTCCCCTGGCTTGACCATGTGAGTCTCACAGAGCATTTTCCTCATGGCCCCACAGATATCTTCTATTTCTTCGGCCGTGAAAACCTCATCATCCTTTTCTTCAATGTATTTTAGTCTGACGAAAGTTTCGCACAAACGTTGCAATAGCCGAGACAACATCCACCCCTTATTGCTCCTCTTATTTTCCCATGTCACATCCTTTGGGATATGGTGGAAACCTATCCCGAAGAACTTCTCATTTGAAGGCAGGGTAATGGGTTCCATTATTCCTTGTAAAGATTTCCCAAGCCCTTTTCCTGGTTTGAAACCACGTTGGATCATCTCTTTAGCCACCATGACCGATGCATTAGAAAGGAAGGGTTGGGGAGAAAGGTCTCCTTCTTCATACTAGTTGGCAAGCACAATTTCAAAAGTCTGATAAACTATGTGTTCGCCTCCATCTCTTGCTTCAAGGCACGGGACTGAAGGGTCTCGATAGATTGATTTCTCATCTTCCCCGTGGACCACAATCTCTTGGCACTCGTGCTTAAACTTTACCATTTGGTGAAGGATAGAAGGTACAGTTGCGGCTGCATATATCCAGGGCCTCCCCAGAAGAAAATTGTAGGATGTGTCCATGTCCAGGACTTGGAAAGTGATTTCGAAGTCCACCGGGCAAATAGTCAGAATCAAATCAATTTCTCTAACCGTGTCCCTTTTTATACCATCAAACGCCTGTACCCAAACATTGTTGGGTCGAATTCTTTCGGTCCCAATGTCTATGCGTTGTAAAGTTGAGAGCGGACAGATATCTATCCCCGAACCTCCATCTACCGTGACCCTTTTCATGTAGTACCCTTCACATTTGACTATCAGGTGCGGGGCTTTGTTATGTGCGGCCCTTCTGGGGGAAAAACATTCTTGCTGAAGGAGATTTGGTTGACAGCAAAGAACCGTTCTGCCATTCTTTCCATTTTCTCTATAGAGGTCTCGACCGGTACATGAGCTTCATTCAAGGTTTTTAGTAGGACCTTTTGATTCTCGGGTGAACTCATGAGAAAGGATAGCAGGGAAACTTGATCAGGGTGCTTGCGTAACTGATCCACCACCTCAAAGTCGGGCATTTTCATCTTTTGGAAGAAAACCTCCGCTTCTTTGGCGCTCACAGGCTTCTTGGGTAGGAAGCGTTTCCATGTAGCATTGTGCATTCCTGTATGTACCAATACTTCTCAGCAGAAGCATTTCCCGATAGCTCCCCTGTGACTTCTTCGCCTTTGTAGGTAGTCGATGTTCTTTGATAATTCCAAGGCACTGTAGATGGGTTCGTTATCGGATTGTGCAGTGTGCGTCCAATAACCAATGTTTCACTCAGACGAGGTGGTTTAACTTTTCCCCGGACCATGTAGGTCCCTTTCGGTACATACATTAGTACTCCTCTTTTTAATTCAAGCCTTTGCGGCTTCTCTGGGCGACCTCGCGGAACATAGAGAACCTCACTTTTCGGTAGAACCTTCGTCTCCATTATGGTTTCAATCTTCCTTCCAAGCTTAGCCTTGGTAGTCTCAATCTTTTTTTCCTTTTTTTCTTGCTCCGGGGTTGCTGTAGGCTTTCTCTCCGTGTCAATAATGGTAATTATGGTTTTCAAAACGGGATCAAATTCCTTGTCTTCACATATCATCCAAATCAGTGGCCCATTATTTTGAGTGGGAAAAGGGTTATTGGTCACGTTTGGGGGCCTCCTAGTCCCTTTCCACTATCTTTCTCTATTCTATCAAATTCTCAATTGCTTTTTTCAGAGTCCAACAATTGTTGGCGTCGTGCCCTTCTGCCCTTGAATGATAGGTGCATCTGATGCCTCATTGATATGACGGTGATTCCGGGTTCTGCCCGTTTGGGGTATGGGTTGTAGGAGGCCCATTTGGACAAGTTTAGGGAGAAATTCAGAATATGGTTCACCGATAGAGGTGAAGGTTTGTCTCTTGGGAGGTTCCTGGGGAGGGAAGTTATTTTGGGGTGGTTGGGGATTGTAGTGGTTTCGGTAAGGAGGTTGATTTCTGGGAGGTGGAGCTTGGTTATGATTGATCTGCTGTTGTGGTCGGCCATAGGGTTGAGCATTCATAACCATGTATGGCTGGGGTTGGTACGCTGCATCTTGATGAGGGTAATAGTGTTATGGGACTCTTTCTAAAAAAATGGGGCATGGGGTTACAATATTCCCTCGCCCCCGATACCGCCATAGATGTTTCTTCATTTCTTTCCCCTTGCCATCCCTCTAGACCCACCTTGAATGGCTTGGGAGGTTGCTCTTATGGCTGCTTGACTCAGAATCCTTCCTATTTTCAAACCATTCTCTACCATTTCCCCGATTTCGATCGCCTCTGCGAAAGACTTTCCCATGGCTGACATCATGTTTTGGAAATAATTAGGCTCCTGGGCCTGTAAGAAAATGGTGACCATTTATATTTTATCCATGGGAGGTTTTACCCTCGAAGCTTGCTTACACCATTTAATGGCGTATTCCCTAAAATTGTCCGAGAGGACTTCTTCTTATGATTTGCCAAAGAATTCCTATCCGGTGCGATGTCAATGTTGTACTGCCGAATAAAATCCCGGGCGAGGTCATCCCATATGTTCCAGTGAGAGATCTCTTGGTCCATGAACCATTCTGAAGCGATACCGATCAGGCTTTCTCCGAAGTATGCCATAGGTAACTCTTCCCTGCCGCCGGCTCCTCACAACTGGTTGCAATACCTATTTAAATGAGCGATGGGGTCGCCATGCCCGTCATACTTCTCGAACTTAGGTGTTTTAAAACCTGATGGTAAATGGACTTGTGGGAACATACATAGATCGGCGTATGAGACACTCTTCTGTCCGCTCAAACCCTGCATGTTCTCCAAACTTTGCTCGAGGTTTCTCATTCTTTTTGGCATCTCATCCTGTTCGGACGCCCTAGGGTTTTCGTTTTGTCCCGGTACAAACTCATATTGAGGATGTTGAGGGTATGTATTGGCAGCAAACCGAGTAGGTTCCAATGAGAAAGATGGTGCCTGGAAGGTGAACGAAGATGAGTCACAGTTAGGCCTGTACAAAGTGGGTTGTGCCACAGCTGGGCAAGGGGGTGCAGTGAATGTGTTTGAGGTTGTGCCTATGGCCGACACCTGGGGGTGTGGCTCAAAAGGTGATCCGGCAGCGTGAGATGGCATGGTAGTCTACCCAAATGGAGTAGGTGGGTAACTTATAGTGACACTGGAGGTTTCGCCTATTCTGGGAAACAGTTCGGGGAATCCACGGAGTATGGTTGGTATTTCTCTTCCACTGTTCTGGGCATCCCACATTTCTAATATGCGGAGACGTAGGATTCTATTCTCCTCAGCTGTGGCTGATTCGAAAGTTGGGACGATTGTGATTGAACTCTCTTCTGAGAGAGGGATCGTTGGTGGAGTGATTTTTGAAGACATTTCTATGCTTCCTTTAAACCTCGTGTAGTAAGTGTGAACATTTCTTCTCGATTTTGTGAAGGATGGTTGAACGCTTCCCTTTGACCTCGTGAAGTATGAATGCAAGGCCAGACTAACACAAAACCAAACATCTTTTCTATACAACCTGGATTTGCAGCCAGCAAACGGTTAGTTCGTAACAAATAACAGATAAGTAATCTCATGTTGGGGTATGATGCACTTATACAGTTAAGTGGATTTCTACATGTATGGAATCAGTTACAATGCATTATTCCAGCTTAGGTTTTATCCCCCTTTTTATTATTTTCTTTTAGTGGTGGTCGAATCGTATGTGGATTGCCTACGTATCATGTCCCCACATGAATCAAACCGAGCGTAGTTCGGGTATCGAAAAATAAAAGATATCTCATTTCTTTGCCAAAATATTCTTCTTACAAATCTTAAAACATTTGTGAAAGTGAAAAACTAGAGATTTTTTATGCACAAAGGGAAATACAGACTTTAAACTCATAACAGACTCTAAAAGAAAATACAGACTCCACTAAGCATGCTCTAGAGCTTTTAACTTTTGGGTATGTGAGGCGTTGTTCGACCTTGCTACAAATTTTGGCGTAAGATCCCTTTGCAGACTTCTCAACTCTGCCATGATTTGGTGGACATATCCCATAACCGAGGACAAAAGGGTAGCAAGGGGCATTTGTTCGCATCTTAAGCATCTCATGGTGATGTAGTGCCCAATTTCTTCAATTCTACCCCTGATCCTATCTTTTTCTCTAAGCAGTTGATCTATCTGTTGATTATTTGTCCCCAATATCCGAGTGTTGCCGGTGATTTGGTCCAGGAGCTTATCCGCTTGTTTTCTATCCGTTCCATCAAGTTATAGCAATAGTCTCTATCCGTCTTGGCGTCTCGGGCTTGCTTGAAAATCCGCTCCTTGAGAGTGATATTTGTTGCCCTTAGGTCAGTGATGATCCCCTCATAATGTATTTTTATTTGTTGCAGATGAAGAGTTCGTTGGTGGGTTTCCTTTCTCCATCTAGTCCGAATTGTGGCTAGAGTGGCTTCCGCTTTCTCCAGATCTTCTCGATGCTCGAGGGTTTTCTTTTCTAAGTCGTTTATGAGTAACTCATTAGCCCGACTCCTTCTTGATCTTTCTACGGTGAATTTTTTCCATTGGAGGAGAGCCTGCCTTTTTTGTGCCCAATCAGCCCTTTCTTGATCAAAATCCACCTGATGTATGTCCATGGCGGCATTTAGTATCCCTTTATCTTTTCTCAAGGTGTCGATGCAAGATTGAAATTCTCGTACCTTTTCTCTTTTAACCTCCCTAACTCTAGACTCTATCTCCCTTTCCCAATCGACTGCATATTTTACTGACCTTTCTGCTCTTTGTTCGGGCATCGCCTTGTTGTGAAACAACTCAAGGTATGCGAGGCTTACTTCTCCTTATTTCTGGTCGGCAACCATTTCTTCAATTTCAGAGAGTCGACTACCGAACAACACCTTATGTGCATAAGATTCTCTTAGTAGTTCCTCTGTTGTGAATTCCTACATAAACAGACGCATATCTTCGGTCGGGGGTCTTTTCTGTTCTCTCCCTAACTGGCACATCATGCGTAATGGGGCGTATGGCTGGAAACCCCTGAAACCCATTAGTAGGTAGAACATGCGATACGTTGACATGTGCATAACTTTAGCAGAAGGGAACCAGTAATAGTTCCAAGTGAGTGTGTTTGCCTTCAAGGAACAAAGCGATTCTTGCCAGGCCTTTAATCCGTTCGGAAGATTACAACATGCAGCCCTGCTTGGATGGCAACGAATGTAGTTCAGCTAATCTACATTAAAATTTATCATGATCGGGTGATGATAGAGATGCTCTATGAACCACATTTGCAGCAAGATGTTGCATCCTTCAAAGTAATCCCCGCCTTCTTGACATCGAGGTAATGCCCGAAAAATGTCCCCTAAGATCATAGGAAGAATAGTGTGTTCTTCGCTACTTTGCAAATATGAGACCACTACTGATAAACGAATTTTGATGCGTTCATCACGCTCGGGAAAAACCATGGTCCCTAAAAAAGCAATCATGAAGGCGAAGATTCTCAAATCTTCCCAGGCGTCATAACTTAATTGGTTGACAAATTCTGTGATTGAAACTTTCTCAAATCCTTTCTTGTCACCAAACCTATCGTAAAGATATTCCAAGGAAACCCAACCTTCGTTTAAGCAACCCATTGGAATTCGACGGAGGCTTAATTTCTTCAAAAAGTTATTAACACCCATTTTTCGGGGAGCGACTGGTTTCTTCCTGTAAAGATCCCTCCCGAATCTTGTGAACCCACCTAATTCTTCTAAGGTGGGTGTCATCTCGCAATCGTTGAACCTAAAGACATTATTTGTAGAGTCCTAGAAACCCACCAAGGCCCCAATCAGACCCCTGTCCGGCTTAATTTCCATGACGTTTGGAAGAAACTTGAGGTGCTTGAAGACTTGATTTTTTTCCCAGGAATCAAAACTAGCCCACCAATCACAGAGAAGGCTCGGGGTTTTATATTGAACCATAAACATAGGAGGTGTCTCATTTCTTGCCCTTTTCTGACCAATTCTTTGCAGGGGAGCCATGCTGATTTTAGAAAAGATAAAAATAAAACTTAGAATTTTCCCAAGCCTAAATTTTTTTTATTGCTTCTTAATAAAAACTCGTCTCGTTAATATGGCCTTTCAGCACTTGAAGAAGATTTGAAGGCTGTGTAACAGACTCCGGTATGACACATAGGTACTGTTCTTGCGAAACTAGTCCTTCGGCGACCCTTTGGGGCGTTTGGCTGTTTTCCCAAAAATGGTGTTACCTTGACTAGGGACATCTTCCAATTTTAACCAAAAAAAATTATTTAATAATATTTTCAAAAAATAGAATTAGTTGAGCCCGATATGGGTTTCCTACTTATCCCACGTCCAGTGAGAATCAAACTTGCGTAGTTCAACAAAACTAACTATATATTTTTTTAAAACGGAACTTCTTTTTCATCTTTTTTTTCAAAATTTATTAGAGTTTCGGTGTTGTTTGGCACTTTCAAAACATGTGATTGAATCCCTTAACCCTACTCACTAGTATTTTTCTTTCCTTCAAACTCATTTTTTCTTTTATTTTTGAAAATAAGCCGGTCAGCATGCAGGTTCGAAACAAAAAAATGCACAAATAGGATGCATTATAGTGGTGTTTTTATTTTCGGTACACCTGTCCTAGACAGACCCATGATGCAAACAAGCATTCCTACTAGGGGTCCGACATGAGGCTTTGTTATTCTAGGTTAACATCCTGTTGGAGGAAGTATCTAGACTGGCTTTACTCAAGCGGACAACTCGAGCCGAGGAGGGTCAGTGCACCGGTAGCACGACTTTCCCACTTTACTGGCAGTACTCCCCGCCTAAAACATATGTGACTAAATCCTTCAACGGGTGCCAAGCACCTCAGTTATCTCAAATAAAGACGGGCTATGTCTAGCAAATGCCCGATATTAAATTAAAGAAGACTCAGAGGAGAGGCGGGTATCGGCATAGTTCAAATACTGTTCACGAAATATTAAAGTGGTAAAAGCAACATTTACCACATTAAGACAAATATGTAATGAAAATTAGGTAATAAATAAGCCAAATACAAAAATTATTCAAAGCTCAAATTCTTAAACCCTGAACTAGAGGTTCTGGGTTTTTTTGTCCCCAGCAGAGTCGCTAGAGCTGTCACACCTCCTTTTTTGCACCTACCCCGGAGGTTAAATGCACAAGGGAGTTTTTCCATTTAAAGGGACAATATTCGAAACCAGATTATTTTATGTATTTCAGAGTCGTCACTTGGAATAAATTAAGGTGTCCCAAGTCACCGATTTATTTAAATCTTGAATCGAGGAAATTTCGACTTTTCAAATGAAGTCTGCAAACCAAAAATTCTAAGTAAAGAATTATGTTGACCCGAGGGAAGGTGTTAGGCACCCCCGAATCCCGTGGTTCTAGCATGGTCGCTTAAACTCTTATAAATGGCTTAAATATATGATTTTAATACATGTTATAACTTATGTGCTTTTAATTAATTTTAAACCGCTTTTATTAAGTTAGAACTATACATTTAAACCTTTAAACCAAAATGGGTCTAACCTCAATCTGGGCTCAGGCCCTAACGAATATGCAAGTCAAATGTGTGCCTGGATCGTTTATTTAAACTATACTGGGTAGGACGGTTATCGAAGCTCAACAACATTTTTATTCATGTAAAACAAGAGGTCCATTCGAAATTATTTCCAGTTACTCTATGGAAGCAATAGTGCACAATACGATCCTCTTTTAAATGAACATTTATCTCATGATTCTATACATCTTAGCTTCTTCTGTCAACTAGACTGAAAATTATTTATTCATCCATGAATTACTAAACTAGAACAAATTATTAAAGAGAGGCTACAAACTTATAAAGAGACTAATTGTTGTGTTCACAAAACTAGTTCAGATGATTCATTATTAGACATGAACTACATATCTTGAACTTTATTATCTGTATCCAATGTTAATTAAACAAGCTTTGAACTATAAACTAAAATCAAACTAATCAGTGATATCTACAGAATTTTCATACTAAGCCTTACAAATCGTGATTTAAAAACAAACTTCAACAGTCCAATTGGTATAGATATACACCTAACAACTAACAAATGGATGCGACAAACTATCTAACTATAGACATAAAGTGATATAGACATATGAGTCCAACGAGCATTCTTATTCTTCGAAGCCCAGTTCATGTTTACACCAACACGAATTTAGAGCTGTGTACTTGGAATATTGAATTTCAAAAAAAAAAAAAGAGGAGTAAGATCAACAGCAGCAGCAATACCAAACGAAACACACTTCGAACAAAATGTGTAATAATTTAAGAACCAGCAATTGTAACCAAAACATAAATCAAAACAATTGAACTTGGGTTCAACAAATAGTAAATCAACAACCCCTTAGAAGAAGTTCAATCAAATTCAATTGAGAAGGAGGGTAAAAATTATCTACTTAAAACCTTAGCTTTCTCTGGGTATCCAGTATATTTCCAGTGTATTTTTTTATATGGCAGAATGTTTATTTTTATCCTACTAACCTCTTTTAATCAGCTCTCTTTTCTCCAGATTATTAGGTCCTAGTGAGTAGTCAAACCCCATTTTTAAGGACAAGTAATCTTCCACTATTAGTTGTCTACTAATTATTAGATCCCACTAACAATGTTCCTCTTTTGACTATCCACCAGCACTTTATTTAATGTTGAGTCCCCCCCCCCCCAATCACTAAAGGCCCAAATTCAAAAATAAACCCCCCAGAACTTCTGAAGTCCTTTGCGAATTAATGAGACTAAAGTTATCATCAATTAAAACTAATCAGCTCAATTTGAACAATCAGTTAATCCAAGCTAATTGAAGAACTTAACAATACCTGAGACTTAACTATATGACTGACTCTTAACAAACATACCAAAATTGAAGTTAAACAGGGCAAACATTGGGTTTCCATTTAACCGAGTTAATTAAAATCTTGCATTCAGATCAATTCCAAATGGAGCCCAAAGACTTATAATTCAATGCATAGCATATATAAAAAGTATACTAGAACTGATTCACAAAGAAAATAGAGACTTCAAAGCACAAATTCACTTATATTAATATTTTAAGAGATTAAGTGGAAGAAAGCAAACAGAAAGCTTAAAGGGAATCGACAAATTCGTGATGATAAACCTAAGCAATTCACACATTTGATCGATCAAACTAATTGATTCGATGACTAATGACTAAACCTAATCACATATCTGCTGTAGACTAATTATTTCAAAAATGGGGGGCAAGAGCATCATAGAAACAGAAAAAGCATTAACTTAAACAAAAACTACGAAAACAAAACAAAGGAAAGGAGAATTGGAAAAATTACCTGAGAGTCAAAACGGGCCAAAGCTGAAGAACTACTCATCCTTTTATTTTGGATTGAAAAGGACCTTAATCGTATGTTTCAAATATGGACCCACACGACTAAAGTCTAATTCAGTCCAAAACATATTCGCGGCTTTGCTGATTTTAAACTCAGGGTTCAATCCCGCCGTGATTCACCAATCGAATGATTTGGACCCTATTTGAGGGAGATTAGAGATGTAATAAGAGTGAGTATGGGGTTATAGGAAGATGGCACCGCTACCGGGGCCTTGTGGCAGTGGTTAGGTTTCATAACTGGAAATTTAGACTCGACGGGTTTTGGCTTGATTCGAAGAGGGACAAGCTCAGTGTTGGAATGGGGGGTGTTGGAGGTGTTGTGGTGTAAAAATGGGATGGTTTAGGGTAGGTCAAATTTGGCTCGAATCTTCCATCGAATATTCAAGGAGTTCGGGGTGATTCGAAGTAGATGAGTATGAGGGATGGAACGGGGAGCTTTCTATGGTGTAAAATTTGAGGTTATTGGCCTACCAGAACCGCCGTGAGGCGATTTTCGGTAGGCGGAGGGCAGAGGTTTCACAGCGGCGTTATGTGATCTCTAAAAGAGAGGAAGAGGTGACCTAGGAACTGAAATGTACGGGGGCTTGGGGGTGGGACTTTGGTGTATTGAAATGGTTTTATTGATTTGAGTCGTTAGATCGAATGATCTTAACGGCTTAGATTGATTGTGGAGAAAGAAACGGGGTCGTTTCGACATGCAACGGGGTCGTTTGGTTTAATGAGGAGCTGGGTCGAAATGGATAACGGGTCAGGCGAGTAGGGTTGGATTAATTTAGGCCATTGATCAATTTGAGATCAACGACCCAAATCCATTGCGGTCAAAATACGTCGTTTAGGCGTCTCTAATTTCGAATGGTTTGGACTGGGTCATCTGTTTGTTTGGGCCTGGTTTTGGTTTAGTAAGGGTATTTTTGGCTTGGACTTGGGTAAAAACTGGCCTGGTCCAATTTCTTTCATTTCTTTTCTTTCCTTTTTATTTCCTAATATTAATTTCTTCTTTTTTTCAAAAACTAAAAATCCTAATTTAACTTACAGAACTAAATTAATTTATAAAATCACTAATTAACTTTTAATCATAATTAAACACATATAATTAACTAACGAGTAAAAATAAAATCACACAATTTGACATTAGATGTTAATATGTAAAGTAACTTATTTTCGTGATTTTTCTCATTTTTGTAAAATAAATTACTTAATTACTCCTATTAAAATCCAAATGTAAACATAACATATTATTATTATTATTATTATTATTATTATTATTATTATTATTATTATTATTATTATTATTATTATTATTATTGTTATTATTATTTATAATAATTTAACAAATAAACACGCACAGAGAAGTACAAACATATACAAAAACTAACAAACGAGGAGTTCTTCTGGGAAACAAAGAATCTTCTGAGCCACTTCGTGAGAATCTAGTTGAGGAAATAATCTCCTCTGAAATTTCCTTTCACCATGATAGAGAGTCCCTTAAGACTCAAGTTGATTCTTTAGAACGTGCTGATCATTTCCCTACTCAAATCATAGATATTTTAGCTCCCATTGTTTGTAAGGAGTGTTAGTGGAGTGATGATTTCTCAATTATCGTTCCTAACTCAAATCAAACACATATCCCTTTACTCTAGGATTTAAACAGGCCATTGACCTAGTCATTCTAGACTTTTGTCATTTTTTCTACGTGTGTTTGGGTCAAATTGGTCCGATTTTGTGGAGGGTTGTAGCCTTCCTGAGGCACCTTGCAAACACGGCGAATGTTGAATTCAATTTTTCCACCTAATTCACCTTTACTCCCCTAGGATTTTTTCGAAATGGCGTGTTTGGCTTAGCATCCAGGAGTAAGAGAGTTTTAGTTAGTCTAGAGGATTATAAAGACCGTGGTTGGTATGCCCGGTTTTTTGCTTCTCCCGCTGTCGGTTTAGTGGGCGAAAAGAACACATCTGCTTCCTCGAGAAGTGGAATTTTGCACGTAAGTGTTAAATTCCTCTCGTTCCTTTTTATTTATAGGCTTGCTTATTTTTCTTAATATTGCTTCTTTTTCTTTTCATCAACCATGGTCATTGTGGATTCTGTACCCGACTTCCGTGGTTGGGTAGAAAAGTTACTAAATATTGCCCCAATGGAGGTAAGATCATGGAAAACTCTTTCCAACCGTTATGGTTGGAGAGTAAAAACTCATGGTAAGGATTTCTATTTTTACCTTATCTATATTTAATTTTTTTTTGGTTCTAACTTCCACCCTTCTTTTTATCAAGATTTGCTATTCGAGGAGTTACTCCAGAGGCCATCTTAGCGTCACGTGACTCCTTAAGTGCTCGTACCTCTTTAGACCAAGATATATTCTTGAGCTTTGTAAAGAGAAACTTTGCTGAAGAAGATGATTCAGAGGAGGAAGACGAGGGTTCTTTGGTGTCAAGACCACGAAGCAGGAGACTGTCACACCTCCCTTTTTACTACCTTTTTTTAGTTTTCCCGAATAAGGAGAATAACGTATACCTCGCTAATTATAAATACCCCCGTGAAGGGATATAATAACAACAAGGAAGGAGTTTTTCCAATTTAAGGACAGTCGGTTCGGGATTTTATTTAAAATTTCAGAGTCGCCACTTGGGAAAATAATGGTGTCCCAAGTCACCGGTTAATCCTGAATCTGAGGAAGTTGACTCTGTTTAACAGTCCGCGCAACAAGAATTTCTGATAAGGAATTTTGTTAACCTGGGAGAAGGTTTTAGGCACTCTCGGATTCCGTGGTTTTAGCACGGTCGCTCAACTGTCATTCTTGATTTTAATTGATTTCACTATATGCTTTTTACAATGTGTGCGTGTTTCTTTTAATATTTTACGACTTGCGACGTTGCGAAAATGTATTTCTCGTCACACCGCAACCAGTACACCTGTGGCTTTTAACACGTTTTGGCTTCGCCAAGATTTAGGATTTGAGTCACATTAGATGTGCACTCATATTAGGGAAGGTATATTTTAGAATCGTGCCTATATCGTCTAACGGCTTATTATTCTTTTGGAAAAGACCGTGCAATTTACTAACGGCACTTCCCGAATCTATCACATTATTATTTATTTATAAGGGGGCCCCGCTTATTAGTTTTCATAAGAGGCTCGCCCCATTCGATTTTTAATAGTCCAATCTAATAAATACTACATTTTTTTTTACTGGTTTTTCCTTAATCATTTTAGCTATGTTATGATTTTAATATCGTTTACATTTCTTGGCCTGGACGCTTGGGCTTACATTCAGTAGACTAATTCATGTATCTGGGTTTCAAAAACCCAGAATACAATGAAGTCTTTAACCAAGAGCCCAAATACAATTTTAATTGGATCCAGGCCTGCACTATTCTTCAGGCCCAGACTAAACGAGAGACAGAGGAGGAAACAAAATCGATAATTCATAATATACTCAAATACTTGAAATCAGAAGAAGAATTAACTCAAATTTTATTTATTTATGAAGAGAAATAGCAGTACAGGATTAACATCATCAATCTAAATCACAACTATCTAACATTAATCAAATCTGACTAACAGACTACGTTTCTTCATATTTTTTATCAACAAATTACTTAACTACTTAAACAGGATTATTATTGATTAAAATAACTGATTATTACTTAACTATGTAAAACAGGATTATCACTTAACATATTACTAATTATAACTCATACTCTTCTAATTGTAATTATCAAATGCTAATTGTATTCAAATAGTAGGCTGATTATGTAACGATTTCGATCAGTCACGTGATTATTAACTTTGTGTTTAACTACTGGTTTTACAGTATATCATTCCTAGTTGCTATTAAACTATTTAATATGAACAAACATATATCTAACTAAACTAACTATCTGTCACGACCCAAATCCGGTCGTGATGGCGCCCAACAATTAAGATAGGCCAGCCAGACCAACAATTCAATTATCACAACGAAATCAGTCCCAAATGGACATCCCAAGAAGAATATATGAGTTTAAGAACTCCAATAATAATAAAAGTGAACAAAATACTGACACTCCCAAAGATCTGGAGTCACCAGTCTAGAGCCTCTAACAAAACCCAACGAGAATAGAGAGTACTGTATAGAAATACTCAAGTCTGAATACAAAATACAAAATAACAACTGGAAAGGAGAGGAGAAGCTAGGTTCTGCGAACGTAGGCAGCTACCTCAGCAACTCGATATAACACCGCAACCGCGGGAAATGCCTGTCTACTGCTCCTGAGTACCTGAGTCTGCACACAAAAGGTGCAGGGAGTAGGGGTGAGTACTAAGTACTCAGTGAGTAACAAATATATATAAGTAGCTGACAATAAGAAATCCACAAAATACCACAATATGAAGCTACACTACAGTCCGAATCTCCTACGAACTAGCAACAACAATACAATACAGCTACCACGGAGTAATTCAACAAATACAGATGCAATGCAATGCACATAACCGCTACGGCGTGTAGCCCAATCCAATTTAACGTCGACGGCGCTCACTGGGGTGTGTACAGACTCCGGAGGGGCTCCTACAGCCCAAGCGCAACACTGCTGCGGCGTGCAGCCCGATCCTCATATCAACCACTGCGGCGTGCAGCCCGATCCCATGCTCAGTCCACAATAAGCAACTAAGTCACAAAACAATTCATTTTCCTAAATTCCAGTTCTCAATTCATAATTTATGAAAAATACTTTAACTTTATTAAATTTGTAAAAGCCGGTGACTTAGCATTTCAAAAGTGTGATTTCAATTTCCAGGATTGAGATCAGTGATTTAAGCAATTATAGCTATCACATAAATATTGTCCTCTGAGGACCCTACAGGTCGGCACAAGGCCCCAAACAAGGCTTACAACCCACAAATATATCAAATACAGTGTATTTCCAACTCTAACAACATATTTTTCATTTCCGGGATGGACCAAGTCTCAATCCCCAGTCACAATCAATCCCGCACCTGCCACGGTGTGCGAGCCACGCCCTACTAGCATCACAATGTGCTAAGCCGGGGTTTCGAACCCTCGGGCTACCATATACACAAACTACTCACCTCTAGCCGGTCGTAGACTCGTCCGCAATGCCTTTTCCTTTGAATTTAGCTCCCTCGTGCGTAGAATCTAGTCAAATCACAATAATTATATCAAATACGGGTCAAAGAATCATAATCCACTTCAATTTACATGAAATTCGCATAAATACACCAAGTTGGTAAAACCCGACCCCGGGCCCACTGCTCGGAAAATTCCGAAATTAGTACCAACGCGACCCTCATCTCGCCACGAGTGCATATAAAATTTATCGAAATCAGAGTTCAAATGGCCTTCCAAATCCAAAAATCCCGTTTTCAATACTTAGGCCACATTTCTTCAAGATTTCTACCCAATTTCATGAAGATTGATGTTAATACTACCATAAAATGATATTTTTTAGTTAAGAATCTTACCTCCGACGAATACCCGATGACTTCTCAGTGATTTCCTCGAGTTTTCTTCTCTCTAGGGCTCAAAATTGAGTTTTGGGGGTGTAAACCCGTAAGCTCTCTGTTCTGCAATTTAATTCACTGCCAGAACATTTAACCTTACGCGATCGCGACTCGCCTCACGCGATCGCAATGTTCAAAATTCCGGACTCACGCGATCGCGACTCGCCTCACGCGATCGCGATGTTCAAACATCCAGCTTCACGCGATCGCGTCCCTTTTCCTGCGATCGCGTATCACATTTTTTCCCTGGACCCCATTTCTCTTCTACGCGATCGCGTAGATGCTCATGCGATTGCGATGGCCACCCGGCTAACTCTACGCGATCGCGACTGGTGATCCTGCGATCGCGATGGCCTAGCCCCCAGCCCTACGCGATCGCGTCCCCCTCCCCGCGATCGTGGAGAGCAAAAACCTGCTGCGTTTATGACAGCAACCAGCCTTCTCTTTTCTTCCAAAAATGGTCCGTTTGGACCCCCGGATTCATCCCGAGACCCTCGGGACCCCAACGAAAACCACCAACATACTCCAAAACATGATACGAACTTGTTCCAATCATAAAAAACACCATACTAAACATCAAAATCTCCATTTACTCACGGATTCAAGCCTAAGTTTCTTCAAAACTTTCAAAACTAACATTCAATCCAAAACCCGATCAAACGATGTCCGAATGACCTGAAAATTTGCAAACATATCCAAAATCACTTCACGAAGCTATAGAAATTGTCGGAATTCCATTCCGGCCCCCGGATCAAAATATCACCTACCATCCGGATTTCGCCAAATTCAACCTTCGCCAATTCAAGCCTAAAACTACACCAGACCTCCGAATTCAATTCCGATTGTTCGCCTAAGTCATAAATGATCCCCCGGAACTAGTTGAATCATCAGAATCCGGTTTCGAGCACTCTAACTCAATAGTCAACTCTTGGTTGACTTTCCATATTCAAGCTTTCTTCAAACATGCTATTTGTTTCATTTTCAATCCAAATCACTCCTAACTCACCCGATATACTCTAATACTGTTATAAAAGCATAAGTTATGTAATTGCACGGTAACGGGGTGGTAATTCCCGTAACAACAGGCCGGGTCGTTACATTCTCCCCAACTTAAACAAACGCTCGTCCGCGAGTGGATTAAGAAACATACCTGGAGCATCAAACAAGTGTGGATATCTGCTCCGCATTTCCTGCTTGGTCTCCCAAGTTGCTTCCTTCACGGGACGACCTCTCCACTGCACTTTCACTGAAGCTATATCCTTAGATCTCAGTTTACGAACCTGTCGACCCAAAATGGCTACTGGTTCCACATCATAAGTCAAATCCTCATCTAGCTGTATCGTGCCGAAGTCCAACACATGAGACGGGTCTCCGACATACTTCCGGAGCATAGATACATGGAACACCGGGTGAACTCCCGACAAACTGGGTGGCAAAGCAAGCATATAAGCCACCTCCCCAACTTTCCTAAGCACCTCAAAAGGTCCAATGAACCTTGGGCTCAACTTTCCTTTCTTTCCAAACCTCATAACGCCCTTCATAGGCGAAACATTCAGCAACACCTTCTCACCCACTGAATAGGACACATCTCGGACCTTTCGGTCCGCATAACTCTTCCAACGCGACTGCGCTGTGCGAAGTCTCTCCTGAATCACCTTCACCTTGTCTAAGGCATCTTGGACTAACTCTGTCCCCAACAACCTAGCCTCGCCGGGCTCGAACCAACCAACCGGAGACCTACACCGCCTCCCATATAAAGCTTCATACGGCGCCATCTGAATGCTGGACTGATAGCTATTATTGTAAGCAAACTCCGCCAAAGGCAAATAATCAGCCCATGAACCACCGAAATCAATGACACAAGCACGTAACATATCCTCTAATATCTGAATAGTACGCTCAGACTGCCCATCCGTCTGTGGATGAAATGCTGTGCTCAGCTCTACCTGTGAACCCAACTCTCGCTGAAATGTCCTCCAGAACTGAGAAGTGAACTGGGTACCTCTGTCCGATATAATAGAAATAGGAACTCCATGCAATCTCACTATCTCACGGATGAATATCTCTGCCAACCGCTTTGAGGTATAGGTAGTACACACTGGGATGAAGTGAGCTGACTTGGTCAACCTATCCACCACCACCCAAACTGAATCAAACTTCCTCGCTGTCCGAGGGAGTCCACTAACAAAGTCCATAGTTATTCTTTCCCACTTCCACTCCGGAATATCAATATGCTGGAATACACCACCAGGTCTCTGATGCTCATACTTGACCTGCTGACAGTTTAGACATCGAGCCACATGGCTCACAATATCTTTCTTCATCTTTCTCCACCACTAATGCTGCTTCAAATCCTGATACATCTTCGCGGCTCCTGGATGAATAGAATACCGCGAGCTGTGGGCCTCTTCCAATATCAACTCACGAAGGCCATCAACATTGGGTACGCATATCCGACCCTGCATCCGCAATACACCATCACTATCAATAGTGACATCTCTGGCATCATCATGCTGAACTCTGTCCTTAAGGACAAGTAAGTGTGGATCATCATACCGGCGCTCTCGAATACGATCATATAAAGAAGAACGAGCTACTACACAAGCCATCACCCGACTGGGCTCAGAAATATCCAGCCTCACCATCTGATTAGCTAACGCCTGAACATCAACTGCTAGGGGTCTCTCCCCAACTGGAATATACGCCAAACTGCCCATACTAATGGCCTTCCGGCTCAATGCATCAGCCACTACATTGGCTTTCCCGGGATGATACAAGATAGTAATATCATAGTCTTTAAGCAATTCCAGCCATCTCCGCTGCCTCAAATTTAGATCTTTCTGCTTAAACAAATGCTGAAGGCTGCGGTGGTCTGTATATACATCACAAGATACACCATATAGGTAATGCCTCCAAATCTTCAAGGCATGAACAATAGCGGCTAACTCCAAATCATGAACAGGGTAGTTCTTCTCGTGGGGCTTTAGCTGACGAGAAGCATATGCAATAACTCTACCCTCCTGCATCAACACACAACCGAGTCCAACTCTGGAAGCATCACAATACACCGTATATGACCCCGAAGCCGATGGTAACACAAGTACTGGAGCCGTGGTCAAAGCCTCCTTGAGCTTCTGGAAGCTCTCCTCACATTCATCGGACCACACAAATGGAGCATTCTTCTGTGTCAACTTAGTCAACGGTGAAGCAATAGATGAGAAACCCTGAACAAACCGGCGATAATAGCCTGCCAAGCCGAGAAAACTCCGAATCTCTGTAGCTGAGGAAGGTCTGGGCCAATTCTGCACTGCCTCAACCTTCCGTGGATCAACCCGAATACCATCACTAGACACTATATGTCCCAGAAAACCGACAGTATCAAGCCCAGAACTCACACTTAGTGAATTTCGCATAGAGCTTCTCTTCTCTCAACCTCTGCAATACCACCCTCAACTGCTGTGCATGCTCCTCCTGGCTGCGTGAATACACCAGAATATCATCAATAAACACAATCACAAAGGAATCAAGGTACGGCCGAAATACACTATTCATCAAGTGCATGAATGCAGCTGGGGCATTAGTCAACCCGAAAGACATCACCAGGAACTTGTAGTGCCCATATCGCGTCCTGAACGCTGTCTTCATAATGTCTGAGTCCCTGATCTTCAATTGATGATAGCCCGATCGAAGATCAATCTTAGAAAATACACTAGCTCCCTGGAGCTGATCAAATAGGTCCTCAATACGAGGTAATGGGTACTTATTCTTCATCGTTACCTTGTTCAGCTGCCCGTAATCAATGCACATTCTCATTGTGCCATCTTTCTTCTTCACGAACAACACCGGTGCACCCCAAGGTGACACACTCGGACGAATGAAACCCTTATCTAAGAGTTCCCGAAGTTGTTCTTTCAATTCTTTTAACTCTGCTGGTGCCATGCGATAGGGAGGAATAGAAATGGGCTGAGTGCCCGGCACCAAAGTCAATACCAAAATCGATATCTCTGTCAGGCGGCATGCCCGGCAGGTCTGCTGGAAATACATCCGGAAACTCCCTCACAATGGGGACCGAATCAAGATTGGGTGTCTCAGCCTCAACATTTCTAATGAAGGCCAAATAAGATAAACAACCCTTGCCAATCATTCGTTGGGCCTTTATATAAGAAATCACCCTGTCGGACACATAATCAGTCAAGCCACGCCACTCGATCCTCGGATTACTTGGAATAGCTAGTGTGACTGTCTTGGCATGATAGTCCAGAATCGCATGGTAAGGAGATAGCCAATCTATGCCTAGTATCACATCGAAATCTACCATGCCTAGTAGTAATAAATCAACTCGGGTCTCCAGACCCCCAATAGTAATAAGACAGGATCGATATACCTGATCCACAACAAGAGTATCCCCCACTGGGGTAGACACATGTACGGGCAAAGCAAGAATACCACGGGTCATACCCAAATGATGTGCAAAATAAGTAGAGACATAAGAATAGGTGGATCCGGGATCAAATAAGACGGAAGCATCCCTGTGGCAGACTGAGATAATACCTGAAATGACCGTATCTGAAGCACTAGCATCCTTCCTATCCGGAAGAGCATAGAAACGAGCCCGGCCTCCACCAGTACGATCCTCGCCCCTAGGGCGACCTCTGGATACCTGGCCACCAGTCCTAGCCGACTGTGCTGGCGCTGAAGAAACAGGAGTAGAAGACGAGGGTTGATCCCTCTGCTGAGACCGCCTACGAAGCCACTGAGGACACTCTCTCTTGATATGGTCCAAGTTACCATACTCAAAACAACAGCTCGAAGATGGAAGAAGGGGCTGCTGAGGACCCCTCGCTGCAGATGAATCCTGTGCTGAGGAAGCCGGACCAGAGCTCTGAGCTGGAAGAGCACTCAATGCAGGCTGACTCTGCTGACGGCCCTGCTGACCCTGATAACCATGACGACCACGATCGGATGAAACTCCACTGGACTCTGCATGTCCAGACTGATGAGACCCGAAAGAACGACCCTCGCTATATCGGGGTTGGCCCCTAGACGAGCACCACCGAAATCGCCGGAACCACGAGGCTTCTAGCCTCTCTCTCCTCCCGCCTCTGCGGCGATCCGTCTCAATATGACGAGCGGCATCAACCACCTCCTCGAGGGTAACTGGCCGAAACTCTCTCCCCGGTCATCAATATGCGGATAGGATAAATAAGGCCATCAATAAATCTCCGAATCCTCTCTCGTCTGTAGGAACCATCCACATGGCATGACGTGCCAACTGTGTGAATCTCACTGAGTTTCCGACATATCTCCCTGCTTCATCCACTCGAACTGACGACACAGCTCCTCTCTCTGGGAATGAGGCACATACTTCTCCAAAAATATAGTGGAGAACTGCTGCCAAGTGAGGGGCGCTGCCCCAGCGGGCCTACGCCTCTCAAAATCCTCCTACCACTGAAATGCTGGACCTGTGAACTGAAAGGTGGTAAAAGCAACATCACTGGACTCTAGAATACCCGCAGTGCGAAGCATATGCTGACACTTATCCAGAAAACCCTAGGCATCCTCGCCCTCAGTACCACTGAATGTCGGAGGCTGTAGCCTCTCAAACCTCTCCAACCAACGCTGCTCATTGTCAGGCATAGCTGGAACCACATGAGCTGGGGCTGGTGCAACAAGTGCAGCTGGCTGAGCTGGAGCTACCTCATGGGCATGTAAACCCTAAACTATTGGTCGGGTGTGCGAGCCACTTGGGTCTGATTTCCTCCCCCTGCCTGTGAAGAAGCCGCTGCAGTAGAGGCTACAACCACCTGAGCTAAGCCAGTGCATACTGAAAAAATCTGGGCCAAAGTCTCCTGAAGACCCAGTATCTCAATAGAAACTGCCGGTGCCTAAACCTGAGCTACTAGGGTGCCTGCAGCTGGAACTTGATCATGAACCTGGGCCACGGGTGCTGGAATCAGTCCCTAAGTTTGGTCGGTTGGTGGGTCAGCAGGTGCTGGAACTGCTGCCGTACCTCTACCACGACCACGGCCTCTTGGTGGTCGTCCGCCACGTCCATTAGCTCGTGTTCTCACCATCTGCGAGAGAATAGAATATGGAAAAGTTTAATTTCATGGCAACACAAATCGCACCGATATGAATCCAAGAAAATGAGGTTTTTCCTAAAGTTTTCTGTAGCCCTCCGAGGATAGATACGGACGTCTACGTACCGATCCGCGAAAGCCTACCAAACCGGCTCATGACTCGCGAGTCCTAATAATCTAGAGCTCTGATACCAACTTGTCACGACCCAAATCCGGTCGTGATGGCGCCCAACAATTAAGCTAGGCCAGCCAGACCAACAATTCAATTATCACAATGAAATCAGTCCCAAATGGACATCCCAAGCAGAATATATGAGTTTAAGAACTCCAATAATAATAAAAGTGAACAAAATACTGACACTCCCAAAGATCCGGAGTCACAAGTCTAGAGCCTCTAACAAAACCCAACAGGAATAGAGAGTACGATATTAAAGTACTCGAGTCTGAATACACAATACAAAATAACAACTGGAAATGAGAGGAGAAGCTAGGTTCTGCGAACGTAGGCAGCTACCTCAGCAACTCGATATAACACTGCAACCGCGGGAAATGCCTGTCTATTGCTCCTGAGTACCTGAGTCTGCACACAAAAGGTGCAGGGAGTAGGGGTGAGTACTAAGTACTCAGTGAGTAACAAATATATATATGTAGCTGAAAGTAAGAAATCCACAAAATACCACAATATGAAGCTACACTACAGTCCGAATCTCCTACGAACTAGCAGCAACAATACAATACAACTACCACAGAGTAATTCAACAAATACAGATGCAATGCAATGCACATAACCGCTACGGCGTGTAGCCCGATCCAATTTAACGTCGACGGCGCTCACTGGGGGTGTGTACAGACTCCGGAGGGGCTCCTACAACCCAAGCGCAATACTACTGCGTCGTGCAGCCCGATCCTCATATCAACCACTGCGGCGTGCAGCCCGATCCCATGCTCAGTCCACAATAAGCAATTAAGTCACAAAATAATTCATTTTCCTAAATTCTAGTTCTCAATTCATAATTTATGAAAAATACTTTAACTTTATTAAATTTGTAAAAGCCGGTGACTTAGCATTTCAAAAGTGTGATTTCAATTTCCAGGATTGAGATCGGTGATTTAAGCAATTATAGCTATCACATAAATATTGTCCTCTAAGGACGCTACAGATCGGCACAAGGCCCCAAACAAGGCTTACGGCCCACAAATATAGCAAATACAGTGTATTTCCAACACTAACAACATATTATTCATTTCCGGGATGGACCAAGTCTCAATCCCCAGTCACAATCAATCCCGCACCTGCCACGGTGTGTGAGCCACGCCCTACTAGTGTCACAATGTGCTAAGCCGGGGTTTCGAACCCTCAGGCTACCATATACACAAACTACTCACCTCTAGCCGGTCGTAGGCTCGTCCGCGATGCCTTTTCCTTTGAATTTAGCTCCCTCGTGCGTAGAATCTAGTCAAATCACAATAATTATATCAAATACGGGTCAAAGAATCATAACCCACTTCAATTTACATGAAATTCACATAAATACACCAAGTTGGTAAAACCCGACCCCGGGCCCACTGCTCGGAAAATTCCGAAATTAGTACCAACGCGACCCTCATCTCGCCACGAGTCCGTGCATATAAAATTTATTAAAATCGGAGTTCAAATGGCCTTCCAAATCCAAAAATCCCGTTTTCAATACTTAGGCCACATTTCTTCAAGATTTCTACCCAATTTCGTGAAGATTGATGTTAATACTACCATAAAATGATGTTTTTGAGTCAAGAATCTTACCTCCGACGAATACCCGATGACTTCTCAGTGATTTCCTCGAGTTTTCTTCTCTCTAGGGCTCAAAATTGAGTTTTGGGGGTGTAAACCCGTAAGCTCTCTGTTCTGCAATTTAATTCACTGCCAGACCATTAGCTCTACGCGATCGCGACTCTACTCACGCGATCGCGATGTTCAAAAATTTCGGCCTCGCGTGATCGCGATGTACAAACATCCGGCTTCACGCGATCGCGTCTCTCTTCCTGCGATCGCGTAGCACATTTTTCCCCGGACCCCATTTCTCTTCTACGCGATCGCGTAGATGCTCATGCGATCGCGATGGTCACCCGGTTAACTCTACGCTATCGCGACTGGTGATCCTGCGATCGCGATGGCCTAGCCCCCAGCCCTACGCGATCGCGTCCCCCTCCCCGCGATCGCGGAGAGCAAAAACCTGCTGCGTTTATGACAGCAACCAGCCTTCTCTTTTCTTCCAAAAATGGTCCGTTTGGACCCCCGGATTCATCCCGAGACCCCCGGGACCCCAATGAAAACCACCAACATACTCGAAAACATGATACGAACTTGTTCCAATCATAAAAAACACCATACTAAACATCAAAATCTCCATTTACTCACGGATTCAAGCCTAAGTTTCTTCAAAACTTTCAAAACTAACATTCAATCCAAAACCCGATCAAAGGATGTCCGAATGACCTGAAAATTTGCAAACATATCCAAAATCACTTAACGAAGCTACAGAAATTGTCGGAATTCCATTCCGACCCCGGATCAAAATATCACCTACCATCCGGATTTCGCCAAAATTCAACCTTCGCCAATTCAAGCCTAAAACTACACCGGACCTCCGAATTCAATTCCGATTGTTCTCCTAAGTCATAAATGATCCCCCGGAACTAGTCGAATCATCAGAATCCGGTTCCGAGCACTCTAACTCAATAGTCAACTCTTGGTTGACTTTCCATATTCAAGCTTTCTTCAAACATGCTATTTGTTTCATTTTCAATCCAAATCACTCCTAACTCACCCGATATACTCTAATACTGTTATAAAAGCATAAGATATGTAATTGCAAGGTAACGGGGTGGTAATTCCCGTAACGACAGGCCGGGTCGTTACACTATCACATGCTAATTCAGAGTATTATTGTGGTTATATGTCTGTTACGAGCTTGTTTTCAAAGCAAAGTGAGTTAGTTCAATTATTAACCTGTTTTAACTAAGTCTAGGTGATTATAACTACTTCTATTCTAATTTACATCATATCTATTACATTGTCATCAGCGTCACTTCGTGCTCCACATGTATCAATTATACAACCATTTCCTATTGAATTACAATTGATCTACTTGTACGATAAATAAGAACATAGAAAATATAATAGAAACAATCTTCTAAAATCAACTCATATAATTTATTTCTTCCAATCAACTGCAATTACATGCTCAAGTAGAAGCTGTGTACCTGATTCAGCAAAGGCGATCTATGAGTCTAAGGATGCAAGTGAGGAAGAATAATCAATTATCACAGTGGCAGAATTGAATCAACAATGCAAGCACAACAATCACAGTTGAATCAACACAGTCGAACAGAGCTTTCAAGTTCAGCAAATAGCAATCCAATAGCAAACTTGGAGAAACCCAATAGAATCCAGCAAAATAGAGTAATAGAGAACTCTAATTAAGCTTCAGAACTATGCTCGACCAATACCCAACAATTCACTCTTAGAATATGATAGTTTACTCTTAATTTCAGAAGTTTTTCTTTGAATTCTAAAATCGAGCCCTTATTCAAGCTTAATTACATCCTATTTAAAGATGTGAGTAATGAAATTTTGAGGGGGAAATTCAAAAATCTTATTCCTAATTCCCTCCCCTTAATTCTTTTATTTATTACAGTTTGGCACTTATTTCAGATTCAAAATGCCTTCCAGCCCTTGCTGGAAGGTTCTAGGGGTATCTTTTGGCTTCTATTAGGGGCCTATTACTATAGTACTCTCACTTGCTAAGGTTTTGAACAATTAAACCTTTTTATTGGGTCTGTTTTACCCTTTGTTTTGTGCATTATTGCAGAAATACTAGGCCTGAATGTCTAATTTATCCCTATAGGCTCTATTAAATCTACAATTATGCCATTTTCATTCCTTTTTATACCCATGCTATTATCTAGTTATTACCCGACCTGTCCAAGGTCTGGGTGTATAGGTTTTATGTGTTATTTAACTGCTGGCCACTTATTATAAGTCATTTAAGACTTAACCAGATTTAAACCTTGATTTCTTTCAATTTTAACCTCTTTTAAGAGGCAACCTTTTGTTATTACTTATTAAGTTGACTTGCAAGACTAGCCTGCTTATTACTTAGAGTTAAATACTTTTCAGAATTAGCCAGTCCAATGTTTGGACTTAGCTTTGCAAAATTAGTCATTCTTATTATTTAGACTTATAACATTGGCCACTTAGGTTTAGATTTAGACTTACAAAACTAGACATTTATACTTAAGCTTATTATTACAGAGTTGGAAATTTTTAGAATTAGCCACTCTTTAAACTATTTCAATTGTAGCCATTTTTAGATCATTTTTCAATTTTAGCCAATTAACATACGTTCAACATTAGCCATTTATCTAATCAACTATTTATTACAGCTATAACCAATACCACCTAAAGTATAATAGGACTAATTATAGTATAAAACATGAATTCATCACAAATACAGCCTACTTATGTCAATTTGCACACATAGCCACAATCAGAAATTATTTTTCACTTAATCAAAACTCAGAGAGAAATTTGATAATGGTTGAATTTCAAATAAACAACTCATAACTCAGATTCAAACATAGTTAACAAATATAACATAAGGAAACATACCCAGAATACATTCATGCTCAGACTTATAAGAAACCCTAAAAGGCCCAAGTATACTAGTCAAGTATAATAAACAGGATTGACAACATGCTAGTGATAGCAATTTTATTAGATTTAGAATATCAGAAGATGAGCTAGTAAAACAAGTTATAACAGGAAACATATAAGAGGTAAAAATAATCAGAAGATAGAAGACGAAGGGATTCTAACAACTAGTCATTAAAACATACTAATTACGACTAATCAAAGAAATAAAATAATCACAAAAATCATGCTAATCAATCAAAAATAGAAAAATAAGGGATGGGGACTTAGCTCGCAGGAACGGTCTCCTAAGCTTCCTCATCCTTTTCTTTATTTTCTTTTTTCCCTTTCTTGTTTCTTTTCCTTTTCTTGTTTCTTTTTCCTTTTTCTTTTTCTTTTTCTAGACTTCAAAGATTTGAATTATTTATTTTCCAATTTTCTTGAATCAGATGGTTTTCTTGGGTATTTTGGTAGAGAATAGTGTTTAGAGGACATAGGGGGTGTTTTGGGGTGGGTGATGTCAGGTGGTTCACCGGAGTTAGGGTTCCGGTGGATTAAATTTGAAGATTCAAATAGTTCCAGTGAGATTCAAAGGAAACCACTCATGTGGGGTTAAAGATCCCGGCATGGTGGTCCGGTGGTGTAAATCTGGGAGGTTATCTCATAAGTTAGTGGTCACCGGAAAAATTTTCGGTGGCCGGAGTTTCAAGAACAAAAGGTTTCTAGAGTTTCTTTAGGGTTTCATGGTGGTTTAGTGTAAAGAAGGAAGAAAAGGAAGGTTTTAGGGTTAGTGGTGGCCGGAGAAGGCCATGGGAGCCGGCGAGTCTCCATGGTCGGAGACGGAGAAGAGGTGATGAAGAAGAAGGGGTTGAGGCGGCTAGAGTTTTGTAACACATGAAATGGTCAGTCTCTATAGAGACCAGGCCTTATATACTCTTAATGCTTTGATTGATCCTGGCCTTTGGATCATTCGTGATCAACGGCCAGGATCCAAGGATTTAAAACGGTGCCATTTGGTTTTATAAGGATATGGTTCTCATCCTTTTCTTTCATTTCTTTTTTCCTTTTCTTGTTTCTTTTTCCTTTTTCTTTTTCTTTTTTCAGACTTCAAAGATTTGAAGTATTTATTTTCCGATTTTCTTGAATCGGATGGTTTTCTTGGGTATTTTGGTAGAGAAGAGTGTTTAGAGGACATAAAGGGTGTGTTTTGGGGTGGGTGATGTCAGGTGGTTCGCCGGAGTTAGGGTTCCGGTGGATTAAATTTGAAGATTCGATGGGTTCTAGTGAGATTCGAAGGAAACCACTCATGTGGGGTTAAAGATCCCCGCATGGTGGTCCGGTAGTGTAAATCTGGGAGGTTATCTCATAAGTTAATAGTCACCGGAAAAATTTCCGGTGGCCGGAGTTTCAAGAACAAAGGGTTTTTAGGGTTTCTTTACGGTTTCATGGTGGTTTAGTATAAAGAAGGAAGAAAAGGAAGGTTTTAGGGTTAGTGGTGGCCGGAGATGACCGTGGGAGCCGGCCAGTCTCCATGGTCGGAGACGAAGAAGAGGTGATGAAGAAGAAGGGGTTGAGGCGGCTAGGGTTTTGTAAAACATGAATTGGCCGGTCTCTACAGAGACCAGGCCTTATATACTCCTAATGCTTTGATTGATCCTGGGCTTTGGATCATTCTTGATCAACGGCCAGGATCCAAGGATTTAAAACGGTGCCGTTTGGTTTTATAAGGAAATGGCTTTATTTCCGTTGGATCATCATAAATGGACGGCCAAGATTCACCTGATGAAGCTGTGTCGTTTGGTTTAATTTCAGGGATTCAAAATGGACCGTTGGATTATTCACATGGACGGCTTGGATTAATCTTACCAAATTTGGACCGGGCATATCAGACTTCTGGGCTGATACATTTTGGGCTTTAACATTTGGCCCAGTTATTGTATTTTGTGTATTTTTATGTATTTTAATTATTTTATGTATTTTTATTGTTGTATTTTATTTTCTCTTTTTATATTCTTTTTCAATTACTAATTTTCTTTAAATTTCCTAGTTTCTCTATTTTTTCTGGTATTTTTTGCTATTTTTCTTTAATTTTCGATGTATATGTATTTTTTGTTGATTTTCTTTTAATTCCTTTATTTCGTGAAATTTATAATTAACCTATTTTTTAATTTTCTAATGGTTTTAATCACACACATACACTTTATTTCAATCAAACACATAATTGCAACAAAAATATTATTTATTTTAATTTTGGAATTTTATTGCCTAGGGCAAAAATCACGTGCTCACAGCTGTCCCTCTTTTCTCGGGAAGATGAAGAGTTTCAGTGCAAAGACAAGTGAGCAGTAATGAGAGATTTTTTCTGTTGCTATTGCTATTGCTATGACCACTGACTTACTCCTTATTACACCAAGGATAAAATAAAAAATGAAAAAGCTATTCTAAGCTATAATCCTATGAAGTACAATGATTCCTATCTACTTCTTGTCTTCTTATTCTTCCTTGTTTTTTCTTGATTTTCCATCTCTTATGCTATCATCCTTCTTTTTTGTTGATTTTTGATTTTCTTTCTCTTGCCTCTCATACATTGCTTATTTCCCTTCGGTGCAACTTCCAATTGTATTCCCTGCTTTCGGGTTGATACCTACTTAAAACAAAACAAAACAACAAAACTTTTCCTCTGCCCCAGTATGGGTTTTTCTCCTGTTATGGTGTTACTCATGTTAGATAAAACAAATTGAAAATTGCAGAAATGTATTCCCTTGTTATTCAGGTGTGCGCCTGATGCATGAAAAATGAAATGCGGAAAAATATTCCCTTGTTATCCAGGTGGGCGCCTGATGCGTGAAATGCAGAAAAATATTCCATTGTTATCCAGGTGGGCGCCTAATGCATGAAAAATAAAATGCAGAAAAATATTTCCTTGTTATTCAGGTAGGCGCCTGATGCATGAAAATGAACTACAGAAAAATATTCCCTTCTTATCCAGGTGGGCGCCTGATGCATGAAAAATGAAATGCAGAAAAATATTCCCTTTTTTTCCAGGTGGGCGCCTGATGCATGAAAAATGAAATTTAGAAAAATATTCCCTTGTTATCCAGATGGGCGCCTGATGCATGAAAATAAAATGCAGAAAAATATTCCCTTATTATGTAGGTGGGCGCCTGATGCATGAAAATGAAATGCAGAAAAATATTCCCTTGTTATCCAGGTGGGCGCCTGATGCATGAAAAATGAAATGCAGAAAAATATTCCCTCAGTTTGATAACTGGGGTATGTGTTTTTGAAAAGATTATACATTCTTGCTATTTTTGGGTAATTTTATTGCTTGATTGAGTGAATCCTCCTCTACGGGTTCCTCCTTTTATTGTTGTACTTCATTTGGTGTTTTTCTTCTTCCACATTGGTCACATTCACTTTAAAGTGATTAGTGAAAATATGAATCTTTCTGTTCCTGTCTAAATTAGAAAATAATCTTATTAGTTATAAAATGCTGGCAACTGGCATTTTGCCGACTTTGCTTCTGTTGCCTGCCTCCTCATGTTTTATTATGCTATGCAGCCTTTTGCCAGATTTCCTCTGTAATCTCATTTTTTCTTTCCTTTGTTTCTTTTCATTTTCATTGGCTCTGATTGCCATCCTTCTTTATTTGTTTTTCTCTCTTTTTCTATTTTCTTTTTTTTTCGACCCAGCGTTATTGCACCTCTTAACAAGAGAAGCTGGTAGTTAGCCTTCAATGGGCAAATTGGTTTTTTGGATCAATGAAATGTAGAAAAATATGAATCTCGAAAAGGGGTAATGGTAATTTGGAGTAGTGACAGAACCTATCTGGGTATGACGGCTGATTCCTCTGACCATGCTATGTATTTAAACTCCGACCTAGTCTGTCCAATCGAATTGTAATTATATCAACTCCAACTTTCTTTTAGCCCGACCCTATCTTGTTTTTTGTTGTTTTTCTTTTTCCTCAAAATAGTCCTCACAGTCGCCTTACGGTGCCGGTTAAGGTTTTCACCAATAAGACTCACTCATTCATTCTCTCAATCTCACCGTCGCCTTTCAGTGCCGGTTAAGGTTTTCACTGATAAGACTCTCTCATTTATTCTCTCAATCTCATCGTCGCCATATGGTGCCGGTTAAGGTTTTCACCGATAAGACTCTCTCATTTTATTCTCTCCATCTCACAATCGCCTCATGGTGCCGGTTAAGGTTTTCATCGATGAGACTCTCTCATTTTTATTATTTTCTTTTTTGTTCTTTTATTTTCTGAACCACCGGTACTGTCCATGCCCTGTTTTCCTTATTTCATTGTATTTTCTTTTTCTTGAAATTGATTAGAAGGTCTTTCTTAGGACCGTAATGTGGTTTTTGGATGGGTTCAGAAAGAAGGGTATAAAAAGGCTCAAAATTTACGAGGGTTCAAAATATTTACAACTCTCGGAATTATAAACATAACTTCTACCCCAGTTTCAATATGTGGGGGAATTTTGGATTTTTCTTTATTGTGACTGAACCTCAATGAGGCTGCCTACGTACCCTTTCTGGATCAAGTCAAACATAGTTCAAACTACGTCTGAATTCATTGTTACATCTTGACTTTTCCCGATTTTCTTTTGTCTTTTGTATGCATTTTCTTTTGTTTGCATTTTGCTTTTTTTTTGTCTCTTTTTTTTTCTTTTCTCTTTTTTTAATCATTTTTCATTTTTTTTTATTTTTCCATTTTTCTCTTGCATCATGAAAAATTCCGAGAGAGGGATGTGAAAGAATAGAACAAATAAGGCTCAACGGGGATGTCAATGGATAAAGTGTTTTGATAGAGAATAAAATGCCTTCATCATTTAAATTCCAAAATCATGACAAATACAATTATACAAATGAAAAGGAATCATACATAATATCTCTTGACTACATCTGAATTGATAGTAGTCTCTACACACTTTCCTTCAACATCTGTCAGATATAAGGCTCCATTGGATAGTACCCGTGATACCATAAACGGTCCTTGCTAGTTCGGTGCAAATTTGCCTTTCACTTCAGCCCAATGCGGCAGAATACGCCTCAATACCAATTGTCCCACTTCAAATTTCCGGGGACGTACCTTCTTATTGTATGCTCTAGCCATTCTCCGCTAATATAATGGCCCATGGCAAACCGCTGCTAACCTCTTTTTGTCAATCAAATTCAATTGTTCTAACCGGGCTTTTACTCATTCATCATCATTGATTTCAGCTTCAGCTATGATTCGAAGAGATGGTATCTCAATTTCTGCCGGTATAATAGCCTCTGTTCCATACACCAATGAATAGGGTGTTGCACCGATCGAAGTACGTACGGTTGTACGATAACCCATAAGAGCGAAAGGTAACTTTTCATGCCATTGCCTTGACTCTTCCACCATTTTTCTGAGAATCTTCTTTATGTTCTTATTCGCAGCTTCTACCGCTCCATTCGCTTTAGGCCTGTAAGGTGTAGAGTTACGATGCAGGATTTTGAATCTTTGACATGCTTCTACCATGAGGTGACTGTTCAAATTTGCACCATTGTCTGTGATAATTACTTTAGGAAGTCCAAAGCGGCATATGATATTTTCATGCACGAAATCCACCACCGCCTTCTTTGTCACTGCCTTAAATGTCTTCACCTCCACCCATTTGGTGAAATAATCAATCGCGACCAAGATAAATCTGTGTCGTTGCAGGCTCTATTGGTCCGATGACATCCATGCCCCAGGCGACGAATGGCCAAGGTGCAGACATTGTATGCAATTCATAGGGTGGAGAGTGGATCAAATCTCCATGTACTTGACATTGATGGCATTTCCTCACATATCTGATACAATCACGCTCTATGGTGAGCCAATAATATCCTGCTCTCAATATTTTCTTTGCTAGAATGTATACGCTCATATGAGGTCCGCAAGCTCCCGCATGTACCTCAGTCATAATTGTGTCAGCTTGTTGCGCATCTATGCATCTCAATAGCCCCACATCTGGTGTTATTTTAAATACAACTCCTCTACTTAGGAAAATCCATTTGCCAATCATCTTATAGCCATCTTTTGATCTCCAGTGGCTTGTTCTGGGTACTTCCCTATCTTCAAGTATTCTTTGATATCATGATACCGTGGCTCTCCATCAAGTTCTTCTTTCACAGCAAAATAATAAGCATTTTGATCGCGCACCTGTATCTATAATGGATCTATATAAGCTTTATCTGGATGGTGCAACATGGAGGATAATGTGGCTAAAGCATCTGCTACTTCATTGTGCATTCTTGGGATGTGTTTGAACTCTATAGATTGAAATCTCTGGGAGAGTTCATGTAGACATTGTCGATAAGGTATCAACTTTAAATCTCTTGTCTCACATTCTCCCTGAATCTGATGTATCAAGAGATCCAAGTCACCCATGACCAAAATCTCTTGAACACCCATATCTATTGTCATCCTCAGTCCCAATATGCATGCTTCATATTCAGCCATATTGTTGGTGCAGAAAAATCGAAGCTGAACAGTAACGGGATAATGCTGACCAGTTTCTGAAATAAATACTGCTCCAATTCCAACTCCCTTACTGTTGACAGCTCCGTCTAAGTACATTCTCCAACATGGCTTGTCATCTTGCTCTACTTCATCAATATTCATTGCCTCCTCATCCGGAAAATATGTTTTTAACGGCTCATATTCATCATCCACTAGGTTCTCTGCTAGATGATCTGCAACTGCTTGCGCCTTCATTGCCGTACGTGTTAGATAGATGATGTCAAATTCTGTGAGCAGAATCTGCCATTTAGCAAGTCTTCCTTTAGGCATAGGCTTCTAAAATATATACTTCAATGGATCCAGCCGTGATATCAAATATGTGGTATAAGCTAACAGGTAGTGTTTCTGTTTTTTTAGCAACCCAAGTTAGTGCACAACACGTTCTTTCCAACTGAGTGTATTTTACCTCATAAGATGTGAACTTTTTGCTAAGGTAATATATCGCCTGTTCTTTCTTTACCGTCTCATCATGCTACCCCAATACGCAGCCAAAAGAATTATCTTGCACAGTCAAATACAAGATCAGAGATCTTCCCGGTTCCGGAGGAACTAATACTGGAGGATAGGCCAAATATTATTTAATCTTGTCAAAGGCCTCTTGGCATTCACCAGTCCAATTTACCGTAGCGTCTTTCTTTGACAGTTTGAAAATAGGCTCACACGTTGACGTCAGCTTAGCAATAAACCTGCTGATATTGTTCAACCTGCCTAATAGGCTCATCACTTCTTTCTTATTCTTTGGCGGAGGCAAATTCTGGATTGCTTTTATCTTTGACAGATCCAATTCGATACCACGCCGGCTTACTATAAACCCCAGTAACTTTCCTGAAGGCACCCCGAAAGCACACTTTGCTGGATTGAGCTTGAGACTATATCTTTGGAGCCTCTGAAAATACTTCCTCAAATCTTTGACTTGGTCACATTGCTTTTTGGACTTAACGATGACATTGTCCACATATACTTCTATCTCTCAGTGCATCATGTCATGAAAAATATTGGTCATCGCCCTCATATATGTAGTCCCGGCATTCTTCAACCCAAACAGCATCACCCTATAACAATATGTTCCCCAAGGCATGATAAAGGCTGTCTTTTTTGCATTTTCTTCGTCCATTAGGATCTGATGATAACCCGCATAACAGTCCACAAGAGCCAATTTCATGCTTGACGCAATTTTCAATCAGTATATGGATATTTGGCAATGGAAAATCATCCTTTGCACAGGCCTTATTAAGGTCTCTATAGTCAACACACACCCTGGTTTTTCCATCCTTCTTCGGAACTGGCACAACATTAGCTAACCAAGTGGGATATTTAGTGACCCGTATGACCTTGGCCTCGAATTGCTTGTTAACTTCTTATTTTATTTTCACACTGATGTCCGTTTTAAACTTTCTTAGCTTCTGTTTTACCGGTCGGCATTCCGGACAAATGGTCAATTTATGTACCACCAGATCAGTACTGAGTTCGGGCATATCATCATAGGACCAAGCAAATAGGTCCTTGTACTCATGTAACAACTTGATTAGATCTTCTCTGAGGGAAGCCTTTAAATGTACACTGATTTTTGTTTCCCGGACATTATCTTCACTCCCCAAATTAATAGATTATGTCCCATTTAAGTTTGGTTTTGGTTTTTCCTCATATTGATTCAGATCTTTACTAATTTCCTCCAGTATTTCCTCATCCTCATATTATACTTCTTGTTCACTTTCAATTTCCTGTATAGCTATTCGATTATCAAGACTGGACCGGAAATCCTTCATGCATGACATATCATTCGAATCAGCAAATATTTAACTGTACAAAAGAAGAAAAATAAAATAAGGCCAAAATGGGAGAAAGAAAGAAAATGCATTTCATTGATTTTTCAAAAGGATAGCAGACATTGGATACGTTTGTTTTTTATGGGGTGTGGGGTTACAAAACAAGACAACTTTGGGGAAATGAAATATTTAAAGCTAACTGCCACAACTCCCTCCTGATCGGAAGAGGAGTAGCTTCCCAGTTATTAAGTGCAATGCTGGGTCCCACGAACTGAACATCCATTTTACTCGTTCCCTCACCCATCTCCAACATATTCACATCTTCAAATAGCATCTCGAACCATGCTAGGAGTTCCGCATCCAGTCTTATTTCAGCATGACTTCACATAACAGTCGCCAAATGTCTTTGTGTACCAGGCCTAGTAAAGGAATCGGATAGTTTTTGAATACGTTTTGGGAGGGACCAACTTTTCTTCTTCATTTTCTTTGCTCTTTGGATATCGCCAACAGTAGGCTTAAAACCCAGGCCAAAAGTGCATTACTTCCCGGCAAGTGGATTGGTTGTATTATACCTTGTAGATTTACCCCCAATCCTTTCCCCGGTGCAAACCCATTTCTTATCATTTCCTTAGCTACCATCACTATTGTAGGATCCACAGTAAGAATCGGCATGGTCTCTCCTTCGGATATTTTATTAACCACCATAGCATCCATGACTTGATATACCCACGGGCCCTTATCCCCTTCCGTTTCTTCGAACGATGTTATAGTATTGCAGACATCATCATCTCCATGCACTATGATCTCCTGTTGTTCCCATTCAAATTTCACCATCTGATGTAGAGAGGATGGTATAGCTTTCGTCGCGTGAATCCACGGACGTCCCAACAACAGATTGAAAGAAACAGCAACATCTAGCACTTGGAACTCCATAGTGAAGTCCACCGGTCCGATAGTAATTTCCAACACAATGTCCCCTACAGTATTCTTGCCTCCTCCATCAAAGCCCCGTACACACACACTGTTTCGATGAATTCTATCAGGATTGACCTTCAGCTTTCCCAAGGTTGAGAGTGGGCAAATGTTGGCACTTGACCCGTTGTCCACCAGAACACGGGTAACTACAGATTTTTCACACTTGACTGTGAGATATAGTGCTTTGTTATGCTCCGTTCCTTCCAGCGGCAACTCATTATCTGAAAATGTTATCTTGTTTGTCTCAAAGATCTTATTTGTGATTTTCTCAATATGGCATACTGAAATTTTCTCAGGCACATGTGCTTCATTCAAAATTTTCATCAACGCCTTCCTGTGCTCTTCAGAATGGATTAGCAATGATAACAATGAAATTTGCGCAAGCATTTTTCTCAACTGCTCCACTATTGAATAGTTTTGAGCCTTCATCTTTTTCAAGAACTCTTCTGATTCTTCTTCAGTAACTTCCTTCTTCACATGATTCGGGTTCTCCTTTACCACTTTTGTCTTCCTCAACTCTTCCGGGGCAAAGCATCGCCCGGAGCGAGTTAGGCCATGTGTTTCGTTGACTTCTCCTTTAACCTCCTTCCCCTTGTACATCACTGTAAATTTATTATAGTTCCATGGTATGGCCCTGGTATTCACGATTGGCATCTGCACCACCGGTTTGATAACCACAGGTTCCACATAAGCTCCCTTCATGGTCAACAAAGGCTTGGCTCCTGGCACTACTACTTTCACAAGCTCGACCACTGATGGCTTCTTTATTGGCAACTCAGCTGATGCTTTCTCCTTTTTAACCTCTCCTTCCACTTTGCTATTAGCTTTAATCATCATCACTGATTGAGAAGGTTTCTTACTGCCCTCTCCCTGTTACAACTCTATCATGTGCGTCTCATGATAGGCTGGCAATGGGTTCTGTGTGATATTGGGAGTTTCCGGAACCTGTAGCTCGATCCTCCTGGTATCAATAAGCTCTTGTATGGTGGAATTTAAGTGCCAACACTTTTCGGTATCATGTCCCGGTGCCCCGGAATAATATTCACATCGGCCTGATTGATCAAGGTTTCTGGGTGGTTGATTTACGTCCAAGTAACGGTCGTAGTCAATATAACCTGTTCTAATAAGTCCAGAATCGATCCCACAGGGAATTAACCTACCAATTGCAACCTTCACAACCCAAGTATACTTCCGTATCAAGTTCCCAAAATTTCGAATATATGTTTGTGTGAGTTTCGAACAACTACCTTTGCAAGAATTAAAAAGGCTTAAAAGAAAGAATTAAATGTTGGGTAAAATAATATGGAGAAAGACTAAGGTATTGATTTCCCTATTGATGGAATCCCTTATCGTTATGCTCATACAAATTGTTAATATATTCTATCAATCATGAACGCTATTTGTATCGTAACCCTCTCCCGAGCAATTACAATAATTTACTAGTGCACTCTCCCGAGCTACCCTAGCTAGCTTTAATTTGAATAGTTCACTTAAGATTGCACCCAAGACTTCGTTATTCCTAACCCCGTCTTTACGCCTAAAGTTATAGATTCCTCCAATAACCTAGGTGTGATGTTGTTCAACAATATACCTAAATATGTACTCTTTTCCAAGTTATGCACACTAAATAGGCACAGCTAATTGGGGAACTACAATAAGAATGAAGTTGAACAAATAGAAATCTAGATAACAATTTGTAATCACATAAACGATAAGTTCATCACTCAGTAGGTTCCATCAAAACCATAGAAAAGGATTTACCTACTCATGCTTAAAGAAACAAGAAAAATAATTGAATTCATAAATAAATACTTGATATAAAATAAAAGAATGAGTTGAGAGAGTTCTCTCTTACTAATTGTCTTGCAAAAGTAGTGAAAAATATACAACTTGCCTCTATTGGGCGAAATAGGAGTTTATATAGAGGTTTTAGGGCTTAAAAACTTAATTTGTACACCACTAGGAAAGTACTGTGCGGCGCCTTCCGCGATTCGTCCGCGGCCGCGGGCGAATCGCGAATAGAGCAGTGTTCTGATTCTTCCGAAAAGTTCAGAAAGCTTGATTCTTCGTGGTTCATCCGCGGTCGTGAGTGAACCGCGTATGAACAATACTTCGGATTCTTCTTCAATTTTTCAAGCTCACTTCTCTTCAACTCTTCACTTGGCCTTTTCATCAACATGTGACTCCAAAATAGCTCATTTAGCATCCAATGGTTCATGTGTACCTATAACACACCAATAAACACTAATCAAAGCATTTTGTCATCATAAACAATATTAATTCAACAACAAAGTGTGATTATTTAGGGCATAATTATAGTCAAATTCACCTATTATCAATACCCCACAATTAAACCTTTGCTCGTCCTCGAGCAACCTTAATCACACTTTAGGCAAATTTTATTTATGTCTCCCCCAAATTATGTCACAAAAGCTAATTTTCATGATTAACCTAAGATATGCACAATCTTCACCTAACCGTAAACTCTCATGCTAACACATTATTGCTTACTCTAGTTATTATCAAAAACTTGCAAATTTAGCGTTTTCCTCTTGAGTATCATGCCCTCACACAATTTATTGAGAGAAGTTCCCACACATACACAATTAAGAATATGGAACTTATATATATCGGAAAAATTCACTCACTCTCAACAAAGAACATTCATATGTATACAGACACACCATAGGCTTGCCCCTAGTGTAATACTCCACTAATCGAGTTATTCAATCATAGATCAAGAGGTCTTTAAGGGTTGTAATGTTGGCTACGGGAGGGGTAGGATACTTTTGGTTATAGTGACTAACCTCCCTAAGCACTTTTCTTTTCCCTTTCACAACTTCCTTTTTAGTTTTCTTCCTTATGTCTCCCCTAAACATTCATTCACTTTTATTTACCTTTAATCCCCACTTTTCTTTTGTTGGTGTAACTGGCCTTTCTAATTTTCATATATACATTGATATAGCTCTTTTTCTCAAAATTTTCTCTTCTTCTTTTTTTTTCTCATTGCTTTGCAACACATTTACACTATTTTGGACAGTTCACTATTTTAGATTCTACTGTCAAGCTTAGAGAATACATTCTCAAGTTCAATTAAGCTTTGCTAATGTGCATACTTGGGGTTACATGTTACCCTTTTTCCTCTAATCCTAAGAAAAGAAAAATCTACCTAACCCGGTTCAATAAAAACCCTTGAAACAGAACCGTGGTCAAAAGAAAAACCAAGGGGGAGGTGATACACTACCTAGAAAAAGAAAATAAAAGAAAGAACATTTCTACGTGGACTGCTTCCCTCAAGAGTACTTGTCCTAAATAGTCCGTCATCAGGAAGATTCCTCTACTTGAATTTTTGGATTTTTAAATTTTTTTGATTTTTTTGATTTTTTTTATTCTGACTTGGACCCTTAAGAAACCCGTCGCCAAGTGTCCATCATCGGGCCATGCCAGCTATTTATATTAACAACTACAACTAATATATACAACATATACTAGATAAGTCACCCACCCAACACTTAAAATCATGTCATGTCCTCATGACATCAAGAAAGATATAGCTCAAGAGGGGCGAGAAAACATACCTGAGACTCACTCGGAGTCGGAGATGGTGGATGGGTCGACGTGACATGCTCGACCAAGTGCTCGGAGCCGTGCCATGAACCTGCTTTCTGACCGAGCTTGTCTTTGAGACATCACATCTAAATGCGCGTGCAAGCCATCTACGGAGGTGCACAGATCAGCAAACTCCTCCTTCAGGGACCTAATCATAGGTCGTGTAGATTCGGACCTAGACATACTCGCTCCACGGTGAGCATGCCTGGAAGGTCTGGCTGAGTCAGTGGAATGCCTGGCCCGGGCAACCGGCATAGGGTCAACCTCAGCATCCAAGTCAATTGGGTCATTGTCTCGGCGGACCCAGATTTGAGAAGCTCTAAATGGAGCTTTTGGTTAGAGATCTCCATTCGAGGCCAGGACCGATGTCTAATGGACGAGACACAAAGTAGTGACAAGAGATAGGTAATAAAAACCCTTGGCTTTGAGGGATCCCCTCAGCACCATCTCGTCACTAATTAAGCGGGCGATGTCCACGTCCCGCTGTGTTACAAAACACCATGTTAGAAGTGCCCTATTAAAATTCACATCCGTGTTGTTGCTGGAGGGCAAGAGCCGGTTACATATGATAGAAAACCAGCATTTAGCAGTATGTGTAAAGCAGTTAGAATGGAGTATTTTATTTCTTAACCAAACAGGGATGCCATCAACACATAAGGCCTCAATTAGCATGTCCTAGGTGACACCAGGCCTATCGTGGTAGTAGTCCACGTCACTAGTATGATGCGGCAGTCTAAGTGCATGCCTAATAGCGTGAGCATGGGCGTAGACGTACTTACCTCAGACGAATACCCTCCTAGCCATCCCGTAGGGAGCATTGGCATAAAACTCCCTAACAAGCATCTTGTTCACGAGGGCCGGTGCGTCAAATAGGAACTCCATTTCGCGTCGGCAAATTTCATCATATATTTCTGGCTTTTCAGATCGCAGGGCCAACCTGTCAACTTCATCTTCCTGGAGTCAGGACTTAGCCGCCTTGGCATGGATATCACCTTCCGCCTCCTCCCAGGCGAACCTTGACTCATCATATGTAGGTTGCCTCGAAAAGCTAGCACCCTGTCGTGATCTTTTGGGGGCAACGATCCAGCACAAAATAGACAACCAAAAATTTGCATAATGTTAGAACACCGGTTGTCTACTCAGACTTCGCCATCCGTGGAATACCACAGTTGTCTCTTTAGTGCAATCATCCCATAACTCCTATACTTAATCACTTATCTAACAATTTCACCCATCCATATTCAAGCACCCCACACTTATTTATTTTGGCACTCTAACATGACCCAATTACCCTAAACCATCTCTAATAATATACAACAACAAGCAACTCACTATTTGGGCATTATTTCCTGTAAAAATTCATTAATCAATTACTACAACAACAATTTGCCCAACTTGGCCAACCAACCAACAGTTATAATCACCAACACTTTTGGGTCTCCAAAACAACAAAATTCGCATTACTAACTCAATTGGAGACCAAACAACACAATGTTTACCATAATTCCATCCATACCACAAGGTTCTTAAGAAAATTCATTCAACTACAAAAAAACCAAGTAATATATATGGATTTTACTAAACTAGCAATATATACTACATATTATACAAATTAAACTACAATTAACTAATTACGTCTACCAATTAAAAATTAAAGAACTAAAAGAAGAAAGAAATAAAAAGAACAAAAAGAAGAAGACTTACTAGTGAGAGTAGTAGATGAGTAAGATTGAAGAGGGGAGGTTAATTGGAGAAGGAAGTAGGAGGGATTGTAGAGAGAAGGAAGAGAGAAATTTAGAGAGAGAGAGGAGTTTGGGGGAAAAAATGGCGGCTGTTGTGGGGGAAATAAGGGGGGTTAGTGTTTTAGGGTTATTAAAGAATGAGGGGAAAGAAAAAGAAAATTCTGCCGACCGCGGAGTTGACCGCGGTCGTTCGCGGTTCGTTCGCGGACGAACCGCAAACAGTCAAACTTCAGAGAGGTCATTTTTTCGCGGTTCATCCGCGGTCGCGGATGAACCGCGAACAGAGGCCCTCTCTGAAAAAAAATTTCGCTGGTCAGTAATTTTTTTTTTTATATAGACTAACTATAATGAGAATACTTACAACATGTTTGTGGGTTTCCTCCCGCGTAGCGCCTAATTTACCATCACGGCACGACTCGTCTTAGCGCATTTTAAGGCTCGCTAGACCTTTGAGGTTCATCTAACCGTAGTTCCACTTTTTCCTCGATGTCATCCATGCCTACATAAGGTTTCAACCGTTGTCCATTTACCTTGAATGTGCGTGAACCATCAATGGTCTGAATTTCCACAGAGCTTGAACCAAATGCCTCAATTACCCGGAAGGGTCCTGACCACCTTGATTTCAATTTGCTCGGGAATAACCGTAATCTTGAATTATATAACAGTACCTTGTCCCTGATTTTGAAGTTCCCCTCAATGATATTCTGATCGTGAATCCGCTTCATCCTCTCTTTATATAGTCTAATGCTTTCAAATGCTAGATACCGGAATTCTTCCAATTCATGCAACCCGGTCATTCTAGATTTCCCTGCTTCATCCCAGTCGAGATTCAATTGCTTCAGTGCCCACCATGCTTTGTGCTCTAGTTCCACAGGTAGATGACAAGCTTTCCCAAACACCAATTTGTATGGTGACATGCCGATTAGTGTCTTGAATGTTGTCCTATAAGCCCATAATGCGTCGTCAAGCTTCCTGGACTAGTCGGTCCTTGTGGCGTTCACTGTTTTAGTTAATACACTATTTATCTCCCTGTTGGAGACCTTAACTTGCCCGCTGGTCTCCGGGTGATACGGAGTGGCCACTCGGTGTTTCACATCATACTTGGCCAATAATTTCTCAAACGCCCAGTTGCAAAAGTGTGTGCCCCCGTCACTGATGATATCCCTTGGAGTCCCAAAACGGGTGAAAATGTTCTTCTTCAAAAATCCCACCACCACCTTAGCATCATTGGTGGGTAATGCTACAGCTTCCACCCATTTGGACACGTAGTCTACCGCAACAAGTATGTACTTATTCCCGTATGAACTGATAAAGGGCCCCATGAAGTCTATTCCCCAGACATCGAACACTTCTACTTGCTGGATTGGGTTCATTAGCATTTCATGACGCCGAGAGATGTTCCCGGTGCGTTAACATTTGTTGCAACCCTTCACCCACAAGTGTGCATCTTTAAATACCGTTTGCCAATAGAAACCGGCCTCAAGTATTTTGGCGGCTGTACGCACTCCTCCAAAGTGACTACCATATGCTGAAGCATGACATGCCTGCAAAAAAGAAGATTGTTCTATCTCGGGGACGCATCTCCGAATCATGTTATCGAGACATATCCTAAACAAATAGGGTTCATCCCAATAATAAAGCTGGCTTTCACAAAAGAATCTTTTCCTCTAGACCTACGAGAGGTCGTGAGGAACAATACCGCTTGCCAGGTAATTTGCATAATCGGCATACCATGGCACTTCAAGGAGAGTGGTGGTGAGCAGCTGCTCGTCTAGAATGGTTTCCAGAATTTCCCCACTCTCTTTGACAATTTCAGCTCCTTCAAGTCGTGATAAATGATCAGCGACTTGATTTTCAGTGCCCTTTCTATCACGAATTTCAAGGTCAAACTCTTAGAGAAGCAGCACCCAACGAATTAGGCGCGGCTTAGAGTCCTTTTTATCAATGAAGTATCTTAAAGTTGCATGGTCAGTGTATACAATTACCTTGGATCCTATGAGATAGGACCAGAATTTGTCAAATGCGAACACGATCGCAAGCATCTCCTTTTCCGTCACTGTGTAATTTAATTGTGCTCCACTCAAGGTCCTACTTGCATAGTATATTGGATGCATCAGCTTGTCTTTCCTTTGGCCCAGCACTGCCCCCACTGCATAGTCACCTGCATCACACATTAACTCAAAGGGTTGCTCCCAGTCGGGGCAATGATGATGGGTGATGTGACCAACCTCTTCTTCAGTTCCTCAAAAGCAATCTTACATTCATCAGAAAAAAACAAAGGGGTGATCTTTTTCAAGTAACTTACAGAGAGGGTTTGATATTTTGGAGAAGTCTTTGATGAACCTCCGGTAAAAACCGGCGTGTCCAAGAAAGCTTCTTATGGCCTTGACAGATGTTGGTTGAGGCAGCTTTGCAATGACATCAACTTTGGCTTGGTCTACCTCAATGCCCTTGCTTGAAACCCGGTGCCCCAATACTATACCTTCTTGTACCATAAAATGACACTTCTCCCAGTTTAGCATTAAATTTGTTTCTATGCACCGTTTCAGCAATCTTGTCAGATTGACAAGGCATTCATTGAATGAATTCCCTACCACTAAGAAATCATCCATGAACACCTCCATAATGTTTTCCACCATGTTGGTGAAAATGGCCATCATGCACCTTTTGAATGTGGCAGGTGCATTGCATAGTCTGAATGGCATCCTCCTGAAGGCAAAAATGTCATAGGGGCATGTGAAGGAGGTCTTCTCTCTATCCTCGGAGGCTATGGAGATTTGATTGTACCCGGAGTATCCATCCAGAAAGCAAAAGTGTGACCTCCCTGCCAACCTGTCAAGCATCTGATCAATGAAGGGAAGTGGGAAGTGATCTTTGCGGGTGGCTAGATTCAGCTTCCTGTAGTCCATGCATATTCTCCATCCGGTGACGGTTCTAGTTGATATCAAATCATTATTCTCGTTTTTCACCACCGTCATGCCACCTTTCTTTGGCACACATTGGACTGGGCTAACCCAGCTGCTAAAAGAGATTGGGAAAATGATTCCTGCGTCTAGCCACTTCATTACCTCTTTCTTCACCACTTCCTTCATGTTTGGGTTCAGCCTTCTTTGATGTTCCCTGGAAGGTTTGTGTCCCTCTTCCAGGAGAATTTTATGCGTGCAATATGCGGGGCTGATCCCCTTTATGTCAGCCATGGTCCACCCAATGGCAGTCTTGCATTCTTTTAGTACATGTATAAGCTTTTGAGCTTGCACATCTAACAAACTAGATGAGATAATAACAGGTAAAGTGGAGTTAGGACCTAGAAATCCATACTTGAGATGAGATGGTAGTGGTTTAAGCTCAAGCTTTGGTGGCTCTTCTATGGATGGTTTTGCAGGAGGGGTCTCTCTTTTCTCTAAGTGTAGAGGCTCGAATTCAAGCCCTCTCTCCCAAAAACCTTTGCCTTCCAGAGATAGTACCCATTCTGCTAAACTTTCACCATTTACCTCTTCCAAGTTCATCGGGCATGCTTGAAGCGGGTCTTCAATGGTCAACTTTGCATCGTCGGTCTCCACTATCACATCAACCGCATCAATAAGAGAGCAATTCGCGAACTCACTAGGGCGCGTCATGGATTTTTGCACATTGAATATGATCTCCTCATCATTCAACCTCATCTTGAGTTCCCCAGTTTCACAATCAATTAGAGCTCTCCCGGTGGCTAGGAATGGTCTTCCTAGGATTATAGGAATTTCCTCGTCCACATTGCAATCAAGAATCACAAAATCGGCGGGAAACACGAACTTCCCTACCTGGATAAGCACATCATCTAAAATACCAAATGGACACTTAACCGTCCTGTCAGCAAGTTGTAATAACATAGAGGTAGGTCTGGATCTCCCAATGCCTAGCCTCTTATAAATAACCAAGGGCATGAGATTAATGCTCGCCCCAAAATCACACAATGCCTTTGCAAAGGCATAATTTCCTATAGTGCATGGGATGGTGAAGCTACCTGGATCAGATAGCTTCTCAACAATGGGTCTGGAGACCACTGCACTACAAGTCTGGGTAAGGTTCACGGTGGCCAAGTCTTGGAAATCAAATTTCCGCGACATCAAGTCTTTCATCATCTTAGCATACCCAAGCATTTCTTTTAAAGCTTCAATTAAGGGAATGTTTACCTGGATTTGCTTGAGCATATCAAAGAACTTTTTGTATTGCTCGTCTTTCTGGTGCTTGGCCAACCTTTGGGGGAATGGTGGTGGAGGCCTCTTCTTCCCAATGACTTGGGAATTTTCTTTCTCTATCACATTCTCTTCAACATGCTGCTCTACCTGTTCAACTACTTTCTCCGTTCCGTGCTGCGCCTCTTTATTTTCAGCAACTGGCTGGACTGTAACTTTTGTAAACCCTGTGGACTCATCCAGTTCAATGGGCACTGGAGTGAGTGTCAGCCTGTGTGTTGCTTATCTCTCTATCTTTCTCAGCATCAAGATCTCCACCACTTCTCAGAGTTACTGCCATCAGCTGCTTTGGGACTTGGTCTTTTGGGTTTGTTTGTGTATCTGCAAGGCAATGTCCCTTGAGGACGATTGTTGAGAGACATAGCAATCTGGCCCACCTGTACTTCAATATTCTTGATGGCTGTATCATGTACATCTATCCTCACATTGGTTTTGGCATTTGACCCAATTACCTGCTGCGTCATAGCTTTCAACTCTGCATATCCATCGTCATGTCTACCCCCATGCTGTGGTGGAGGTGGATGGTATCCCTGCTACTAATTTCTGAAATTCTGAGGTCTAGGATATGGAGCCATGTTGTGTGGTGGCCTCATACATGCTGCATTATACTATAGTTGTGGAGGCCTGTATTGCTGTGGAGCCTGCTGACCCCAACTCGGATTACCTTGTCTCTGCCCTCCATAATTTTCTACATAGTTCATATCCTCATGCTGATGATGATGTTCTTGGTCTGCAGCCCATGGATTACCTATGGGTTGGCTAATGCAAGATGTGCATAAACCACTATTGGTAGTATTTACAATGTGAACCTGCTGCTTGACCCCTGATTCTTCCACCTTCTTTCTCTGGATGCTCATTTGTGTCAATAAGGTTTCCATGTTCTCCTCCATAGTGCTGGATGGATTCAGAGGTACATATTGTACCACTGATGTGATAGGAGCATTCTTGGTCGTCCACCCGAAATTTTGAGCCATTTTGTCTAGCAAATTTTGGCCATCTCTCCAAGTCTTGCTCAGAAAAGCCCCACCTGCTGAAGCATCTACAATATTCTTCATACTGTCTAAAAGCCCAATGTAGAACCTTTGACCCAACATCTTCTCGGGAATCCCATGGTGAGGACACATAACAAGCATACCCTTGAATCTGCCCCAAGTTTCATGTAATGTCTCCATTGGTTTATGCTTGAAGCTCACAATCTCATCAATTTGTTGAGCTGTCTTGTTAGGTGGATGAATCTTGTTGTGGAATTGCTTGACTAACTCATCCAAAGTTTCAATAAAGTTGATGGGGAGTGAGTTTAGCCATACTTGTGCAGCCCCTGTAACTGAGAACGGAAAGAGAAATAGTCTAATGGCTTCAAGAGTCACATTCGGTTGCCTCTGTGTCTTGCATATCGAGAGAAAGTTCTTCATGTGATATTGTGGATCTTCAACCTGAGACCCGTAGAATAATCCCTTATTTTGCAACAAGTGTAGCATGTTGTTAGTAATCTGGAAAAATGCAGCTTGAATCGCTGGAACAACGATGGCAGTTGCCAAATTATCCGTTGTGGGTTGTGACCAGCCATATAGTGCACCTTCTTGCGCCTCCTACACCTCTTGCATGTTTAACCCAGCTTGCTGGTTTGGTTTGTTCACGTCACCCATGTCGAAATCTAGTTTGATTGGTTGTTGTGATTGCTGAATTTGTTTGATAGCGCTGCTACGTGCCCGAAAAGTTTGCTCGGGGTCTGTGAGTCCTTCAATTAGTTCTCCAGTCCTTGCAAATTTTCTAGGCATGCCCCTGAGTACCCAAATCAGCAACCGTCAAAATATTCAATGTAAAGTGTAGAAAGAACCGGACTACACAAGAATCTTGAAGTTCTGTCAATGGCAATTGATAATTCCGTTAATTCCCCGGTAACGGCGCCAAAATTGATTCACGTCCAAGCAACGGTCGTAGTCAATATAACCTGGTCTAATAAGTCCAGAATCGATCCCACAGGGAATTAACCTACCAATTTCAACCTTCACAACCCAAGTATACCTCCGAATCAAGTTCCTAAAATTTCGAATATATGTGTGTGTGAGTTTCGAACAACTACCTTTGCAAGAATTAAAAAGGCTTAAAAGAAAGAATTAAATGTTGGGTAAAATAATATGGAGAAAAACTAAGGTATTGATTTTCCCTATTGATGGAATCCCTTATCGTTATGATCATACAAATTGTTAATATATTCTATCAATCATGAACGCTATTTGTATCGTAACCCTCTCCCGAGCAATTACAATAATTTACTAGTGCACTCTCCCGAGCTACCCTAGCTAGCTTTAATTTGAATAGTTCACTTAAGATTGCACCCAAGACTTCGTTATTCCTAACCCCGTCTTTATGCCTAATGTTATAGATTCCTCCAATAACCTAGGTGTGGTGTTGTTCAATAATATACCTAAATATGCACTATTTTCCAAGATATGCACACTAAATAGGCACAGCTAATTGGGGATCCTACCAATTAACTACAATAAGAATGAAGTTGAACAAATAGAAACCTAGCTATCAATTTGTAATCACATAAACGTTAAGTTCATCACTCAATAGGTTCCATCAAAACCTTAGAAAAGGATTTAGCTACTCATGCTTAAAGAAACAAGAATAATAATTGAATTCATAAATAAATACTTGATATAAAATAAAAGAATGAGTTGAGAGAGTTCTCTCTTACTAATTGTCTTGCAAAAGAAGTGAAAAATATACAACTTGCCTCTATTGGGCGAAATAGGAGTTTATATAGAGGTTTTAGGGCTTAAAAACTTAATTTGTACACAACTAGAAAAGTACTGTGCGGTGCCTTCCGCGGTTCGTCCGCGGCCGCTGGCGAACCGCGAATAGAGCAGTGTTCTGATTCTTCCGAAAAGTTCAGAGAGCTTGATTCTTCATGGTTCATCCGCGATCGTGAGTGAACCCTGGATGGACAGTACTTCGGATTCTTCTTCAATTTTTCAAGCTCACTTCACTTCAACTGTTCACTTGGCCTTTTCATCAACATGTGACTCCAAAATAGCTCCTTTAGCATCCAATGGTTCATGTGTACCTATAACACACCAATAAACACTAATCAAATCATTTTGTCATCATAAACAATATTAATTCAACAACAAAGTGTGATTATTTAGGGCATAATTATAGTCAAATTCACCTATTATTGGTGGTGGATTTGGAATTTTCAGCTCAATAGGGCTTAGCATCCCTAGCTCCATCAGGCGGTGAAAAAGACTGATATATGACTCCCCTAACGGAGTAAATGTTTTCTTTCCTTGGGCTCTGTTTCCTCTTACTTCCAGATCTAGACGGAAGCTGGGTCTATTTGGATTTTTGTATGTTTTGGAAGGTGGGTAGGTGTTTTGTGTGTGGTAGACGTTTTATGGAGTTGGGGCTCGCCATACATGTGGAGGCGGTGGGTAATGTTGAGCATGTGGGACGAAAAAATGTGGAGTGGTGGGAGGATAATATGGTGGAGGTGGATTGTAGGGTGTTGTTGGATATGGTTGGTATGGACGAGGTGGATGATGATATGTATTTGGGCCCCGAGACCACGATGTACTTTCGACAACTGCAACTTCCTCCTTCTTCTTTTTGTCAATTGATCCCCCATTTCCGGTTTGTATTGCCTGGTTCGTGGCCTTAATAGCTGAATAACTCATGATCTTATTTGTTTTTAATCCCTCTTCTACAAAGCTTCCCATTTTCACCACCTCATTGAAAGTTTTTCCAATTGCTGATACCAGATGAGCATAGTAAGTTGGCTCTAAAGCCTATAGAAAGCAGTCCACCATTTCTGTTTCCTTCATGAGAGGGTCTACTCGTGCAGCTTGCTCCCTCCATCTGAACCCGTACTCCCGGAAACTTTCCCCGGGTTTCTTCTCCATTTTTGTTAGTGACAGCCTGTCTGGAATTATCTCTAGATTGTACTAGAAGTGGTTGGCGAATGACTGAGCTAGGTCATCCCAAATGAACCATCTGGCGTGATCCTGTCGGGTATACCACTCTAGTGTTGAACTGCTCAAGCTTTGGCTAAAATAAGCCATCAATAACTCGTCTTTTCCCCCTGCTCCACGCATCTTGCTACAGTAATACCTCAGATGGGCTACCGGATCCCCCTGTCTGCCGTACATATCAAACTTAGGTAGCTTAAATCCGGTCGGGAGCTGCACCTCCAAAAAAAGCATAAATCTTTATACGCTACGCTCACTTGGCCTCTTAGCCCTTGTATGTTACAGAAGGATTGTTTAAGACTTCTCATCTTTCTTGCCATCTCTTCTTGTTCCAAATTTCTAACAGGCTTTTCTTCCGTCATATCTATGAGCGATGTGTAGGAGTCATGTTGCCTGAACATTGGCTCCGGTGGATAGTAATGAGTGTCCTGAACATGGAACACTGGTTCACTGGATGATTTATGTAGAGCGGCGGGGGTGGCACATATACCAGGGCGACCTGAGGTGGTTATGATGGAACTTGTTTGGATAGTGGTGGCGGTGCCTGTGAAGTAGTGGCATAGTAATGTTGGTAGTTTGGGTATGTGGAGGAAGAGTTCATGGTAGGTGTCTCAGGATTTGGATTTGTGGGAGGGACGTATGCTGGGTTGGCTGGATAGGAAGGAAAAGGTTGACCCCTAGACCAGGCCTGGTACATTCTCCGACATTTGATGCCTTAGATTATACATCTCCTCTTTCATACCCGCAACGTCTACAACTTCTTCTTCCTATACCGGATCCATAATGGTAGGTTCAATCTCCTGAGTCACTGCTTTAGACATAGCTTTTGAACGTGTATTGTATCTGTGGTGTGCCAGAATGCCAGTTGCCAGTTGAAAATCTGATACTCATCAACAACAAAACTCGTTAATAGTTAGCTTATAAGGGGTAAAATGTCATAATTAAGAATCAAAACTTTTGCCTTGATCATTATGCATCATCCCAGCATTTATTCCTCCTTGAACCACCATTTTCTTTTCACCACTATTTATCATTGCTTTTTTATTTTTCTTTTTTGTTTTCTTCTTTTTCATTTTTTTCATTTCGTTTTGTTTTCCGTTCACATGTTTGCCTATTGCCCAGACAATTTGTATAAAAATGGAAGGAAGATAACAACAATTTTGAATCTCCATTGATACTCAAAACATCGGTTACAAATGATATACTACAAATGCAGAGAAAATAATACAAATACAAAATTGCCCTACGAATACATTAATGGTCCTAGTGCTCGCGAGACGTCGTTCGGTCTTGCCACGGGCCTATATGCTAATCCACTTTGGAGATTGATGATAGGTGAATTTGACTATAATTATGCCCTAAATAATCACACTTTATTGTTGAATTAATATTGTTTATGATGACAAAATGCTTTGATTAGTGTTTATTGGTGTGTTATAGGTACACATGAGCCATTGGATCCTAAAGGAGCTATTTTGGAGTCACAAGATGATGAAAAGGCCAACTGAAGAGTTGAAGTGAAGTTAGCTTGAAAAATTGAAGAAGAAATCTGGAGTACTGTTCATCCGCGGTTCACTCGCGACCGCGGATGAACCGCAAATAAACAAGCTCTCGGAACTTTTTGGAGAATCAAAGGACTGCTCTGTTCGCGGTTCGTCTGCGATCGCGGACGAACCGCGGAAGGCGCCGCAAGTTTAGTCCTAGTTTTGCACAAATTCAGTTTTTAAGCCCTAAACCTCTATATAAACCTCTAGTTCGCCCAATAGAGGCAAGCATTGTATTTTTGACTACTTTTTCAAGATTATTAGTAAGAGAGAACTCTCTCAACTTATTCCTTTCTTTTATATCAATTATTTATTTATGAATTCAATTATTATTCTTGTTTCTTTGAGCATGAGTATCTAAATCCATTTCTAAGGTTATGATGGAACCTATTGGGTGATGAACTTATCATTTATGTGATTACAAATTGTTAGCTTGATTTCTATTTGTTTAACTTCGTTCTTGTTGTAGTTAATTGGTAGGATCCCCAATTAGCTATGCTTATTTAGTGTGCATAACTTGGAAAAGAGTGCATATTTAGGTATATTGTTGAACAGCACCACACCTAGGTTATTGGAGGAATCTATAACTTTAGGCGTAAAGACGGGATTAGGAATAACAAGGTCTTGGGTGCAATCTTAAGTGAACTATTCAAATTAAAGCTAGCTAGGGTAGCTCGGGAGAGTGCACTAGTAAATTATTGTAATTGCTCGGGAGAAGGTTACGGTACAAATAGCGTTCATGATTGATAGAATATATTGACAATTTGTATGAGCATAAACAGAAGGGATTCCATCAATAGGGGAAATAAATACCTTAGTCCTTCTCCATATTATTTACTCAACATTCAATTCTTTCTTTTCAGTCTTTCAATTCTTGCAAAGTAGTTATTAGAAAACTCACAAAAATATACTCAAAGTTTGGGAACTTGATTCGGAAGTATTCTTGGGTTGTGAAAGTTGCAATTGGTAGGATAATTCTCTGTGGGATCGATTCTGGACTTATTAGACCAGGTTATATTGATTACGACCGTTGCTTGGACGTGAATCAATTTTGGCACTGTTGCCGGGGAATTAACGTAATTATCAATTGCCATTTGACAGAACTTCAAGATTCTTGTGTAGTCAGGTTCTTTCTACACTTTACATTGAATATTTTGACGGATGTTGATTTGGGTATTCAAGTGCATGCCTAAAAAATCTGCAAGGACTGGAGAACTAATTGAAGGACTAATAGACCCCGAGCAAACTTTCCGGGCACATAACAGGGCTATCAAGCAAATTCAGCAATCTCAACAACCAATCACACTAGACTTCGACATGGATGACGTGAACGAACCAAACCAGCAAGCTGGGCTAAACATCAAAGAGGCGCAAGAGGTACAGGAAGGTGCACTATATGACTGGGCACAACCCACAGCGGATAATTTGGCAACTGCCATCGTTGTGCCAGCGATTCAAGCTGAATCTTTCCAGATTACTAACAATATGCTATACTTGTTTCAAAATAAGGGATTATTCTCTGGGTCTCAGGTTGAAGATCCACAACAGCGCCTGAAGAACTTTCTCTCGATATGCAAGACACAGAGGCAACCGAATGTGACTCCATAAGCCATCAGACTATTGCTCTTTCCGTTCTCAGTTACAAGGGTTGCACAGGTATGGCTAAACTCACTCCCCATAAACTCTATTGCAACTTGGGATGAATTAGTCAAGCAATTCCACAACAATTTTCATCCAACTAACAAGACAGTTCAACAAATTGATGAGATTGTGAGCTTCAAGCAGAAACCAATGGAGACATTACATGAAACTTGGGGCAGATTCAAGGGTATGCTTGTTATGTGTCCTCACCATGTGATTCTCGAGCAGATGTTGGGTCAAAGGTTCTAAAAGGGGCTCTTCTGAGCAAGACTTGGAGAGAGGGCCAGAATTTGCTAGACAAGATGGCTCAAAATTCCGGGTGGACGACCAGGAATGCTCTTATCACTCCAGTGGTACACTTTGTACCTCTGAATCCATCCAGCACTATGGAGGAGAACATGGTAACCTTATTGACACAAATGAGCATCCTGACGAAGAAGGTGGAAGAATCTGGGGTCAAGTAGCAGGTTCACATTGTAGATACTACTAATGGTGGTTTATGTACATCTTGCATTAGCCAACCCATAGGTAATCCATGGGCTGCAGACCAAGAACATCATCATCAGTATGAAGACATGAACTATGTAGCAAATTATGGAGGGTAGAGACAGGGTAATCCGAGTTGGGGGCAGCAGGCTCCACAGCAGTACAAGCCTCCACAACTACAGTATAATGCAGCAGGTATGAGGCCACCACACAACATGGCTCCATATCCTAGACCTCAGAATTTTAGCAATATGCAGTAGGGATATCATCCACCTCTACCACAGCATGGGGGTAGACATGACGATGGGTTCGCAGAGTTGAAAGCTATGATGCAGCAGGTAATTGAGTTAAATGCCAAAACCAATGAGAGGATAGATGCATATGATATAGCTATCAAGAATATTGAAGTACAGGTGGGCCAGATTGCTATGTCTCTTAACAATCGTCCTCAAGGGACATTGCCTGCAGATACACAAACAAACCCAAAAGATCAAGTCCCAAAGCAGCTGATGCCAGTGACTCTGAGAAGTGGTAGAGATCTTAATGCTGAGAAGGAAGGAGAAAGAAGAAACACACAGGCTGAAACACTCACTCCATTGCCCATTAAACTGGATGAGTCCATCGGGTTGATAGAAGTTATAGTCCAGCCAGTTATTAAAATAAAAAGGTGCAGCAGGGAACGGAGATAGTAGCTGAACAGGTAGAGCAGCAGGTTGAAGAGAAAACGATAGAAAAAGAAAAGTCCCAAGTCATTGGGAAGAAGAGGCCTCCACCACCATTCTCCCAAAGGTTGGCGAAGCACAAGAAAGAAGAGCAACACAAAAAGTTCTTTGATATGATCAAGTAAATCCAGGTAAACATTCCTTTAATTGAATCTTTGAAAGAAATGCATGGGTATGCTAAGATGATGAAAGACTTGATGTCGCAGAAATTTGATTTCCAAGACTTGGCCACCATGACTCTTACTCAGACTTGTAGTGCAGTGGTCTCTAGACCCATTGCTGAGAAGCTATCTGATCCAGGTAGCTTCACCATTCCATGCACTATAGGAAATTATGCCTTTGCAAAGGCATTGTGTGACTTGGGGGCGAGCAGTAATCTCATACCCTTGGTGATTTATAAGAGGTTAGGCATTGGGAGAGCCAGGCCTACCTCCATGTTATTATAGCATGCTGACAGGACGGTTAAGCATCCATTTGGTATATTAGATGATGTGCTTATCCTGGTGGGGAAGTTCGTGTTTCCCGCTGATTTTGTGATTCTTGACTGCAAGGTGGACGAGGAAATTCCCATAATTTTAGGAAGACCATTCCTAGCCATCGGGAGAGCTCTGATTGATTGTGAGACTGGGGAACTCAAGATGAGGTTGAATGATGAGAAGATCATATTCAATGTGCAAAACTCTATGAGGTGCCCTAGGGAGTTCGCAAATTTCTCTCTTATTGATGCGATTGATGTGATAGTAGAGACAGACGATGCAGAGTTGACCATTGAAGATCCACTTCAGGCATGCCTAAAGAACTTAGAAGAGGTAAATGGTGAAAGTCTAGCAGAATGGGTACTATCTCTGGAAAGCAAGGGGTTTTGGGAGAGAGAGCTTGAATTCGAGCCTCTACATTTAGAGAAAAGAGAGACCCCTCCTGCAAAGCCATCCATAGAAGAGCCACCAAAGCTTGAGCTTAAACCACTACCATCTCATCTCGGGTATGAATTTCTAGGTCCTAACTCCACTTTACCTGTTATTATCTCATCTGGTTTGTTAGATGTGCAGGCTCAAAAGCTTATACAGGTACTAAAAGAATGCAAGACTGCGATTGGGTGGACCATGGTAGACATAAAGGGGATTAGCCCCGCATATTGCATGCATAAGATTCTCCTGGAAGAGGGACACAAACCTTCTAGGGAACATCAAAGAAGGCTGAACCCAAACATGAAGGAAGTGGTGAAGAAAGAGGTAATCAAGTGGCTAGATGCGGGAATCATTTTCCCAATCTCTGATAGTAGCTGGGTTAGCCCAGTTCAATGTGTGCCAAAGAAAGGTGGCATAACGGTGGTGAAAAACAAGAATAATGAGTTGATCTCAACTAGAACCGTCACTGGGTGGAGAATATACATGGACTGCAGGAAGCTGAATCTAGCAACCCGCAAAGACCACTTCCCGCTTCCCTTCATCGATCAGATGCTTGACAGGTTGGTAGGGAGGTCACACTTCTACTTTTTGGATGGATACTCGAGGTACAATAAAATCTCCATAACCCCCAAGGATAGAGAGAAGACCTCCTTCACATGCCCATACAACATTTTTTCCTTTAGGAGGATGCCATTCGAACTATGCAATGCACCTGCCACATTCCAAAGGTTCATGATGGCTATTTTCACCAACATGGTGAAAGACATTATGGAGGTGTTCATGGATGATTTCTCAGTGGTAGGGTATTGATTCGATGAATGCCTTGTCAATCTAACAAGAGTGCTGAAACGGTGCATGGAGACAAACTTAGTGCTAAACTGAGAGAAGTGCCATTTTATGGTACAAGAAGGTATAGTATTGGGGCACCGGGTTTCAAGCAAAGGTATTGAGGTAGACCAAGCTAAAGTTGATGTCATTGCAAAGTTGCCTCCACCAACATCTGTCAAGGCCATTAGAAGCTTTCTTGGACATGCCGGTTTTTACCGGAGGTTCATCAAAGACTTCTCCAAAATATCAAACCCTCTCTGTAAGTTAATTGAAAAAAATCACCCCTTTGTTTTTTCTGATGAATGCAGGATTGCTTTTGAGGAACTGAAGAAGAGGTTGGTCACATCACCCATCATCATTGCCCCCGACTGGGAGCAACCGTTTGAGCTAATGTGTGATGCAAGTGACTATGCACCGGGGGAAGTGCTTGGCCAAAGGAAAGACAAGCTGATGCATCTAATCTATTATGCTAGTAGGACCTTGAGTAGAGCACATCTAAACTACACAATGACCAAAAAGGAGATGCTTGCGGTTGTGTTCGCGTTTGATAAATTCCGGTCCTATCTCATAGGATCCAAGGTAATTGTATACACTGACCATGCAGCTTTAAGATACTTAATTGATAAAAAGGACTCTAAGCCGCGCCTAATTCGTTGGGTGCTGCTTCTCCAAGAGTTCAACCTTGAAATATGTGATAGAAAGGGCACTAAAAATCAAGTCGCTGATCATTTGTCACGATTTGAAGGAGCTAAAATTGTCAAAGAGAGTGGGGAAATTCTGGATACCTTTCCAAACAAGCAGCTGCTCACCACCACTCTCCTTGAAGTGCCATGGTATGCAGATTATGCATATTACCTGGCCAGCGGTATTATTCCTCACGACCTCTCGTCGGTCTAGAGGAAAAGATTTTTTTGTGAAAGCCAGCTTTATTATTGGGATGAACCCTATTTGTTTAGGATATGTCTCGATAACATGATCCAGAGATGTGTCCCCGAGATAGAACAATCTTCTGTTTTGCAGGCATGTCACGCTTCAGCATATGGTGGTCACTTTGGAGGAGTGCGAACAGCCGCCAAGATACTTGAGGCCGGTTTCTATTGGCCAACGGTGTTTAAAGATGCGCACTTGTGGGTAAAGGGTTGCAACGAATGTCAACGCACCGGGAACATCTCCCGGTGTCATGAAATGCCAATAAACCCAATCCAGCAAGTAGAAGTGTTCGACGTCTGGGGAATAGACTTCCTGGGGCCCTTTGTCAGCTCATACGGCAATAAGTACATACTTGTTTCGGTAGACTATGTGTCCAAATGGGTGAAAGCTGTATTACCCACCAATGATGCTATGGTGGTGGTGGGATTTCTGAAGAAAAACATATTCACCCATTTCGGGACGCCAAGGGCTATCATCAGTGATGGGGGCATACACTTTTGCAACCGGGCATTTGAGAAACTGTTGGCCAAATATGATGTGAAACACCGAGTTTCCACTCCGTATCACCCGCAGACTAGAGGGCAATTTGAGGTCTCCAACAGGGAGATAAAGAGTGTATTAACAAACACAGTGAACGCCATGAGGACAGACTGGTCCAGGAAGCTTGATGATGCATTATAGGCTTACAGGACAGTATTCAAGACACCAATACGCATGTCACCATACAAGTTGGTGTTTGGGAAAGCTTGTCATCTACCTGTAGAACTAGAGCACAAAGCATGGTGGGCACTGAAGCAATTGAATCTCAGCTGGGATAAAGCGGGAAAATCTAGAATGACCGGCTTGCACGAGTTGGAAGAATTTCGGTATCTGGCCTTTGAGAGAACTAGACTGTATAAAGAGCGGATGAAGCGGATTCACGACCAGAATATCATTGAGAGTAACTTCAAAACCGGGGACAAGGTACTGTTATACAATTTGAGATTACAGTTGTTCCCGGGCAAATTAAAATCAAGGTGGTCAGGACCCTTTCGGGTAATTAAGGTATTAGATTCGGGTGCTGTGGAAATTTAGACCATTGATGGTTCACACACATTCAAGGTAAATGGACAGCGGTTGAAACTTTATGTCGGCATGGATGACATCGAGGACAAAGTGGAACTACGGTTAGAGGAACCTCAAAGGTCTAGCGAGCATTAAAATGCGCGAAGATGAGTCATGCCGCGACGTTAAATCAGGCACTACGTGGGAGGTAACCCACGAACTTGTTGTAAGTATACTCATTATAGTTAGTCTATATTAAAAAAAAAATCTGACCAGCGAACATAAAATTCAGAGAAGGCTTCTGTTCGCGGTTCGTCCGCGACCGCGAACGACCGCGGTCAGTTCTGCGGTCGGCAGAAAAATAAAAATAAAATTAATTCAAATCTTTTCCATCCCCTATTTAATAACCCTAAACATTAAGCCCTCCCCCCCCCCCCCCCCTTATTTTTTCTCCTCCAGCCGCCACCCTCCCCAAATTCCCTCGCTCTCTCTAAATTTCTCTTCTCCTTCTCTCTACAATCTCTCTTCCATTCTTCTCCAAACAATCCTCTACTTCAATCCTACTCTTCTACTACACTGCATAGTAAGTCTTCTCCTTTTGTTTTTTTTTCTTTCTTTCTTCTTTTAGTTCCTTAATTTTTATTATTAGTTTGGTAGATTTAATTAGTTAATTGTAGTTTAACTTGTAAAATATGTATTATATATTGCTAGTATTAGTAGAATCCACATATATTACTTGGTTTGTGTAGTAGAATGTTATATGATTTTTTGGAACCTTGTTGGTATTGATGGAATTATGGTAGAGATTGTGTTGTTGGGTCTCCAATTTAGTTAATAATGTTAATTTTGTTGTTTTGGAGACCCAATGTGTTGGTTAATATATTTGATGTGTGGTTGACCAAGGTGGGCATTTGTTGTTGTAGTATTTGGTTATTGAACTTTTAGGGGAGATATTGCCCAACTAGTGAATTGTTGTTGTTGTATATGATTGGAGATGGTTAGGTTTAATTGGGTCATGTTAGATTGCCAAAATAAATAAGTGTGGGGTACTTGAGGTGAATTGGTGAAATTGTTAGATAAGTGGTTAAGTATAGGAGTTATGGGATGATAGCACTAAAGAGACGATTGTGGTAATCCACGGATGGTGAAGTCTGAGTAGCCACCCGATGTTCTAACATTATGCAAATTTTTGGTTGTTTTCTTTTGTGCAGGATCATGGCCCCTAAAAGATCAAGGCATGGAGCTAGCTCGTCTAGGCAACCAACATATGACGTGTCGAGGTTCGCCAGCAAGGAGGCGGAAGCTGATTTCCACGCCAAGGCAACTAAGTCCTGGCTCAAGGAAGTTGAAATTGTCAGGTTAGCCCTTCGATCTGAAAAGCCCGAGATATATGATGAAATTTGCCGCCGCGAAATGGAGTTCCTATTTGATGCACCAGCCCTCGCGAACAAGATGCTAGTTAGGGAGTTTTATGCTGATGCTCCCTACGGGATGGCTAGGAGGGTATTCGTCCGAGGTAAGTACATCTACGCCCATGCACATGCTATTAGGCAGGCTCTTAGACTGCCAAAGCATACTAGTGACGTGGACTACTACCACGATGGGCCTGGTGTCACCTGGGACATGCTAATTCAGGTCTTATATGTTGATGGCATCCCTATTTGGAAAAGAAACAAAACACTCCATTCTAACTGCTTTACACACACTGCTAAATGCTGGTTTTCAATCATATGTAACCGGCTCTTGCCCTCCAGCAACACCACTGACGTAAACTTTAATAGGGCATTTCTAACATGGTGTTTTGTAACACAGGGGGACGTGGACATTGCCCGCTTGATTAGTGACGAGATGGTGATAAGGGGATCCCTCAAAGCCAAGGGTTTTTATTACCCATCTCTCGTCACTACTTTGTGTCTCGGCCATCAGACTCCGGTCCTTGCCACAGATGGGGATCTCCAAGCAAAAGCTCCATTCAGAGCTTCTCAAATCCGGATGGGCTGAGACAATGACCAAATTGACTTGGATGCTAAGGTTGACCCTGTGCCGGTTGCCCGGGCCAGGCATTCCACTGACTCAGTCGGACCTTCCAGGCACATTCACCATGGAGCAAGTATGTCTAGGTCCGAATCTATAAGACCTATTATTAGGTCCATGGAGGAGGAGGTGGCGGACTTACGCACCTCCGTAGATGGCCTACACACGCGCTTAGACGCGATGTCACAGAGGCAAGCTCGGTCAGAAAGCAGATTCATGGCATGGTTCCGAGAACTTGGTCTAGCATGTCACGTCGACCCATCCACCGTCTCCAACTCCGAGTGAGTCATAGGTAAGTTTTCTCGCCCCTCTTGAGCTATATATTTATTATTATGTCATGAGGACATGACATGATTTTAAGTGTGGGGTGGGGGACTTATCTTGTATATGTTGTACATAGTAGTTGTAGTTGTAAATAATAATAGCTAGCTTGGCCCGATGATGGACACTTGGCGACGGGTTTCTTAAGGGTCCAAGTCGAAATAAAAACACAAACAAATTAGAAAATTTGAAAAATCCAAAAATATGAGTAGAGGACCCTTCCTGATGACGGACTATTTAGGACAAGTACTCTTGAGGTAAGTAGTCCACGTAGGAATTTTTCTTTCTTTTATTTTCTTTTTCTAGGTAGTGTATCATCTCCCCCTTGGTTTTTCTTTTGACCACGGTTCTTTTCCTAGGGTTTTTATTGAACCGGGTTCGGTAGATTTTTCTTTTTTAGGATTAGAGGGCAAAGGGTAACATGTAACCCCAAGTATGCACATTAGCAAAGCATAATTGAACTTGAGAATGTATTATCTAAGCTTGACTGTAGATTCTAAATATGCCTTAAAATTGCACAATAAAGCTTGCTTGAACATTGATAGGACTTTGTAGATGAACCAGATTCTAAATGAGTTGCATGCTATGTGTGTGTGAGATTTTACTTACATTATATGTTTTACATGATACCTAGAACTTGCCCTGTGTGTTTGCAAAGCGAAATAGAAGTTGTTTGGTTGTAGAAAGGATAGAGGCACTTCTTTGTGTAACCCCATAAATCAATAGACATGAATTCACCTGTACATAATATCCTAGTTGACCCCTTTGAGCTTAAAGCCTATTTTTTGATAACTCTTGAATGTTCATGAAAAATCAAAATCTTATATTGTTCTACTTTACCTCCTAGAAGCACTTGTATTGTAATGAATATGCAAAAGTCTAAGTGTGGGGTGAAGGGAAATTGAAAAAGGGAAAATCAAGTATGAATGGTAGAAAATAGTGAACTGGCCAAAATAATGTAAATGTGTTGCAAAGCAATGAGAAAAAACAAATTTCGAGAAAAAGAGCTATATCAATGTATATATGAAAATTATAAAGGTCCGTACACCAACAAAAGAAAAATGGGAATTCAAAGTAAATAAAGGTGAAGGAATGTTTAGGGAGACATAAGGAAGAAAACGAAAAGGGAAGTTGTGAAAAAAAGAAGTGAAATGCTTAGGGAGGTTAGTCACTATAACCAAAAGTATCCTACCCGTCTCATAGCCAACATTACAACCATTAAAGACCTCTTGATCTATGATTGAATAACTCAATTAGTGGAGTATTACACTAGGGGCAAGCCTATGGTGTGTCTGTATACATATGAATGTTCTTTGTTGAGAGTGAGTGAATTTTTACGATATTTATAAGTTCCATGTTCTGAATTGTTTTATGCGTGGGAACTTCTCTCAATAAATTATGTGAGGGCATGTAACTCAAGAGGAAAACGGTAAATTTGCAAGTTTTCGATAATAACTAGAGTAAGCAATAATGTGCGGGCATGAGAGTTTACGGTAAGGATTGTGCATTTCTTAGGTTAATCATGAAAGATATCTTTTGTGACATATTTTGGGGGAGACATAAATAAAATTAGCCTAAAGTGTGATTAAGGTTGCTTGAGGACGAGCAAATGTTTAAGTGTGGGGTATTGATGATAGGTGAATTTGACTATAATTATCCCCTAAATAATCACACTTTGTTGTTGAATTAATATTGTTTATGACGATAAAATGCTTTAATTAGTGTTTATTGGTGTGTTATAGGTACACATGATCTGTTGGATGCTAAAGGAGCTATTTTGGAGTCACAAGACGATGAAAAGGCCAAGTGAAGAGTTGAAGTGAAGTTAGCTTGATAAATTGAAGAAGAAATCTGGAGTACTGTTCATTCGCGGTTCACTCGCGACCGCGGATGAACCGCAGAAAAACAAGCTCTCGGAACTTTTTGGAGAATCAGAGGACTGCTCTATTCGCGATTCGTCCGCGACCGCGGATGAACCGCGGAAGGCACCGCAAGTTTAGTCCTAGTTTTGTACAAATTCAGTTTTTAAGCCCTAAAACCTCTATATAAACCTCTAGTTCGCCCAATAGAGGCAAGCATTGTATTATTGACTACTTTTGCAAGATTATTAGTAAGAGAGAACTCTCTCAACTTATTCCTTTCTTTTATATCAATTATTTATTTATGAATTCAATTATTATTCTTGTTTCTTTGAGCATGAGTAGCTAAATCCTTTTCTAAGGTTTTGATGGAACCTACTGGGTGATGAACTTCTCGTTTATGTGATTACAAATTGTTAGCTAGATTTCCATTTGTTTAACTTCGTTCTTGTTGTAGTTAATTGGTAAGATCCCCAATTAGCTGTGCCTATTTAGTGTGCATAACTTGGAAAAGTGTGCATATTTAGGTATATTGTTGAACAACACCACACCTAGGTTATTGGAGGAATCTATAACTTTTGGCATAAGGACGGGATTAGGAATAACGAAGTATTGGGTGCAATCTTAAGTGAACTATTTAAATTAAAGCTAGCTATGGTAGCTCGGTAGAGTGCACTAGTAAATTATTGTAATTGCTCGGAAGAGGGTTACGGTACAAATAGCGTTCATGATTGACAGAATATATTGACAATTTGTTTGAGCATAAACATAAGGGATTCCATCAATAGGGGAAATCAATACCTTAGTCCTTCTCCATATTATTTACTCAACATTAAATTCTTTCTTTTTCAGTCTTTTAATTCATGCAAAGTAGTTGTTAAATAACTGACAAAAATATACTCAAAGTTTGGGAACTTGATTCAGAAGTATTCTTGGGTTGTGAAAGTTGCAATTGGTAGGTTAATTCTCTGTGGGATCGATTTTGGACTTATTAGACCAGGTTATATTGACTACGACCATTGCTTGGACGTGAATCAGAGTTTATCCAGGTCGGACATTACTTGTTATACAAAGAACTTTACTGCTGATGTGAATGTTGACTGGGACATATCTTCACACAATTGACATTTCTTGGTGATGTACTGAGCAATGTTGACGATTCTTTCTCGGATGACCCCTTTTTCCTAAAGCAGCCTGATAATCTGTTTGGCGCGAGCATCTAAGGTTTATTGATTCTCCTTTTGTAGTTGTTGTAGCTCAAATTCTAACCGAGCCATAGCCATGTAACAATGTTCTCTCTCTACTTCAAACTCTTTGGTTTGCTTGCTACTTTTGACTTCGGTTGTAATGACTTTCTTTCTCAATCGAGCTACCTCAACCTTGTGTTCATCTTGTAATTGCTGAACCATTTTAGCTCTTTCCTCGGGATTTCTGGCCAGTTGTCTCCGAACCCCGACTAACTCCTTTTCTACTTTATCAAGATCAAAGCTATAGTCATTCACTTTGCGCCGAAGATTTTCAATTAATTTCTCATCTCGGGCTAGGCGAACTGGGGTTTCGGCTGCAATTTTCATCTTTGCAAATTGAGCCTTTAAGATTTCATTCTCTTTTCTTAGCTGCTTCTTTTCTCCCTCATCGGATGCTGCTTGTAGGCCGCTCTCGAATTTGAGGTCTTGGAATTGTTTCTCTAACAAGCTGATCCTGGCTCTCTACTCATTTTCTCTGGCCACCCAATCTATGTGCTCCTTAGACTCCTCGATCGATTCTTGAATGTGAGGCCTTTTCATTGGTCTATCGTGCTCGACATCCCGGCGATACCATGCAGCATACCCTAGCGATACTTCTCCTTGAGCTCGGTTTCCCACACAAGTGTCTACTTTCAAGCATTGGCATTCATTCCAAATCTGTCTAATCTTTACTTCCGGGAATTGTCCGTCCGGACTGATTTCTACGGCTTGTAGACTGAGGTCCCCGTCTTTTGGTATAACTTGATATCTCCCAAGCTGTCGTAGTACCGTATATGGTGCATAAGGCTTAATGCTTTTAAGACCCATTATCAAGAAATGTGACCCTTCCGTTGGCATGTATATTATCTCCTCGAGGGGCAGCCATCCGTATGCCCAATCAATTTGGCTGGCAATCAACAATCGCAAGTATGAAATCCAACCTTTTGCTCCTTCCGGCAACTTAACTTCTTTTGTTCTCATATAAAACTCTTCAATGCACGTCTTCTCAGATGACCCATAACTCGAGAAAAGAGGGTGACGACACAAGTGTTCAATCAACCATATCTGGAGAATCACATTGCAACCCTCGAAGAAGTCATGCCCCGCTTTACAGGATGTGAGGGCACAGAAGATATCAGCTATAATCATCGGTGCCAATGTGCTATTATCTTGCACAAGAAGAGTACTGGCCACCCCGGCGACCCTTATATCAATGTTTCCATCTTTCCTCGTGAATATGAATAGTCCAAGGAACGCCACTATAAAGGCAAATCGCCTATGCTCTTCCCACTTGACTCGGTTAGTTTTACTGCAGAGCTTGTTCGTAGGATTGTTAAATCCCCCGATATGACCATATATATGGTAGATGAAACTTAAAGAACAAAATCCATTAGCCAAATCTTCATTATGGACGTTCCTAGCAATTTTCAGAGAATCGAGAAATCTGTGTACTGTTATTGCCCTCAGAGCCACCGGATATTTTTCCTTCATGGGAACCTCATCTTTTCCGATATAATAAGCAATTTCCTCTAAGGTAGGAGTGAGCTCGAAGCCTGAGAAGTGTAGAGCATTATGTGCGGGATCCCAACAACTGACGAGTGCCCGAATAATATCACCATGGGGTATTATGTCCATCAACCCAGCAAGATCCTTTAGATAGCATTTAACCCAAGTTTGTCCTTCTTGACCCATATCATTCCACCATAGTCTCAACTCCAAAGGGATTTTATTCATTAAGGTGAAGAGTTCATTTTGTATTGTGCTCATCCTGTACATTTATTAAAGGCAATTTTATTCAGAAAAGGAAAATTATTTTTTTTCAAAGACAATTTTCACTTTTTGAAAGAATTAGCCTTTTCAGGCTATTTATTTTGAAAAGAAAAAGACATGACTTCAAAGTGGCCATTTTTGCCAAAACAGCCTTCCGGTGTCCTTTCGAAACATTCGGCTATTTCCAAAAACAGCAATCACTTCGATTATTTGAAACTAAAACTCAATATTTTTTAGTCATTTTCTAAAAGGGTGGTTGGACTCGTCAAGGGTTGCCTACGTATCCCACCTAATGGCGAGAATCAAACCTGCGTAGTTCGGTCAGATTATGTGACCAATTATTTCAAAAAAAAAATCAAAGTTCTATAGCATTTCGCTAATATTTCAATATTTCTCTTCTAGATTTTCTCTTTCTTTTGTTTTTCAAGCATTTTTCCGGTCCACATAATGGTCCAGGACAAATAAATGCAACATATAATATGCTCGGTATTTAATATTACGGGTCACCTGTCCTAGACGGACCCAACCCCTGTGTTGAGTCCCCTAAGTCAGTTATGATGAAAATAATCGTCCTAGACCTATGTTCAATATCTTATTGTTTCATATGGTGCTAGATCGTGTATCCGAGTGGACAACTCGGATCGAGGAGGGGGCTACGTACCAAGGACCCGCAGGGTCGTTCGGCATTGTAACTTATCCGGCCTCTATTTCTTATATAACTTAATAGAAAGGGGAGTCTCAACCAGTAAGCACATCCCCGGAGGTAAAGAAGAGAAGGGTTTTCGGCACAATTCTATATATACAATCCATGTTATATCAAAGAGATAAAAACACGTAGCACGTTGATCAAAGCATATAATAAAGTCAAATATTATCGATAATAGCGATTCTATCGAGCTCGAATTCTTAAACCCTGAACCGAAGTTCTGGGTTGCTTATCCCCAGCAGAGTCGCCAGAGCTGTCACACCTCCCTTTTTACTACCTTTTTTAGTTTTCCCGAATAAGGAGAATAAGGTATACTATGCTAATTATAAATACCCCCGGGAAGGGATATAATAACAACGAGGAAGGAGTTTTTCCAATTTAAGGACAATTAGTTCGGGATTTTATTTAAAATTTTAGAGTCGCTACTTGGGAAAATAATGGTGTCCCAAGTCACCGGTTAATGCCGAATCCGAGAAAGTTGACTCTGTTTAACAGTCTGCGCAATAAGAAATCCGGATAAGGAATTCTGTTAACCCGGGAGAAGGTGTTAGGCACTCCGAGATTCCGTGGATTCAGCACGGTCGCTCAACTGTCATTATTGATTTTAATTGATTTCACTATATGCGTTTTACAATGTGTGCGTGTTTCGCTTTTAATATTTTATGATTTGCGACATTGCGAAAATGTATTTCGAGTCACACTGCAACCAGTACGCCTGTGACTTTTAACACGTTTCGGCTTCACCGAGATTTAGAATTTGAGTCACATTAGATGTGCACTCATATTAGGGAAGGTATATTTTATAATCGTGCCTATATCGTCTAACATCTTATTATTCTTTTGGAAAAGACCGTGGAATTTACTAACGGCACTTCCCGAATCTATCACATTATTATTTGTTTATATGGGGGACCCGCTTATTGGTTTTCATACGAGGCTCGCCCCATTCGATTTTTAATAGTCCAATCTTAATAAATACTACATTTTCTATTATTGGTTTTTCCTTAGTCATTTTAGCTATGTTATGATTTTAATAGCAAGTCCAGGCCTTATCATTTACATTTCTGGGCCTGGACGCTTGGGCTTGCATTAAGTAGACTAATTCATGTATCTGGGTTTCAGAAACCCAGAATACAATGAAGTCTTTAACCAAGAGCCCAAATACAAGTTTAATTGGATCCAGACCTGCACTATTCTTCAGGCACAAACCAAACGAGAGACAGAGGAGGAAACAGAATCGATAATTCATAATATACTCAAATACTTGAAATCAGAAGAAAAATTAACTCAAATTGTATTTATTTATGAAGAGAAACAGCAGTACATGATTAACAACATCAATCTAAATCACAACTATCTAACATTAATCAAATCTGACTAACAGACTACGTTTCTTCATATTTTTTATCAACAAATTACTTAACTACTTAAACAAGATTATTATTGATTAAAATAACTGATTATTACTTAACTATGTAAAGCAGGATTATCACTTAACATATTACTAATTATAACTCATACTCTTCTAATTGTAATTATCAAATGCTAATTGTATTCAAATAGTAGGCTGATTATGTAACGATTTGGATCAGTCACGTGATTATTAACTTTGTGTTTACCTACTGGTTTTACACTATATCATTTCTAGTTGCTATTAAACTATTTAAGATGAACAAATAGATTTCAAACTAAACTAACTATCACATGCTAATTCAGAGTATTATTGTTGTTATACGTCTGTTACGAGCCTGTTTTCAAAGCTAAGTGAGTTAGTTCAATTATTAACCCGCTTTTAACTAAGTCTAGGTGATTATAGCTACTTCTATTCTAATTTACGTCCTATCTATTACATTGTCATCAACGTCACTTCATGATCCACATGTATCAATTATACAACCATTTCCTATTGAATTACAACTGATCTATAGAACATAGAAAATATAATAGAAACAGTCTTCTAAAATCAACTCATATAATTTATTTCTTCCAATAAACTGCAATTACATGCTCAAGTAGAAGCTGTGTACCTGATTCAGCAAAAGAGATCTATGATTCTAAGGATGTAAGTGAGGAAGAATAATCAATGATCACAACAGCAAAACACAGCAGCAGAATTGAATCAACAATGCGAGCACATCAATCACAGTTGAATCAACACAGTCGAACAGAGCTTTCAAATTCAGCAAATAGCAATCCAATAGCAAACTTGGAGAAACCTAATAGAATCCAGCAAATAAGAGTAATAGAGAACTCTAATTGAGCTTCAGAACTATGCTCGACCAATACCCACCAATTCACTCTTAGAATATGATAGATTACTCTTAATTTCAGAATTTTTCTCTGAATTCTAAAAATCCAGCCCTTATTCAAGCTTAATTACAGCTTATTTATAGATGTGAGTAGTGAAATTTTGAGGGGGAAATTCAAAAATCTTATTCCAAATTCCCTCCCTTTAATTCTTTTATTTATTACAGTTTGATACTTATTTTCAGATTCAAAATTCCTTCCAGCCCTTGCTGAAAGGTTCTAGGGGGATCTTTTGGCTTCTATTATGGGCCTATTACTATAGTACCCTCACTTGCTAAGGTTTTTAACAATTAAGCCTTTTTATTGGGTTTGTTTTACCCTTTGTTTTGTGCATTATTGCAGAAATACTAGGCCTGAATGTCTAATTTATTCCTATAGGCTCTATTAAATCTACAATTATGCCATTTTCATTCTTTTTTATACCTCTGCTATTATCTAGTTATTACCCGACATGTCCAAGGTCTCGGTGTACATGTTTTATGTATATTTTAACTGCTGGCCACTTATTATAAGTCATTTAAGACTTAGCCAGATTTAAACCTTGATTTCTTTCAATTTTAACCTCTTTTAAGAGGTAACCTTTTGTTATTACTTATTAAGTTGACTTGCAGGACTAGCCTGCTTATTACTTAGAGTTAAACACTTTTCAGAATTAGCCAGTCCAATGTTTGGACTTAGCTTTGCAAAATTAGTCATTCTTATTATTTAGACTTATAACATTGGCCACTTAGGTTTAGATTTAGACTTAAAGAAGTAGCCATTTAGACTTAAGCTTATTATTACAGAGTTGGACATTTTTAGAATTAGCCACTCTTTAAAATGTTTCAATTGTAGCCATTTTTAGATCATTTTTCAATTTTAGCCAATTAACATACTTTCAACATTAGACATTTATCTAATCAACTATCTATTACAGCTATAACCAATCCCCCCTAAAGCATAATAGGACTAATTATAGTGTAAAACATGAATTCATCACAAATACAGCCTACTTATGTCAATTTGCACACATAGCCACAATCAGAAATCATTTATCATTTAATCAAAACTCAGATAGAAATTTGATAATGGTTGAATTTCAATTAAACAACTCATAACTCAGATTCAAGCATAGTAAACAAATTTAACATAAGGAAACATACCCAGAATACATTCATGCTCATACTTATAAGAAACCCTAAAAGGCTCGAGTATACTAGTCAAGTATAATAAACAGGATTGACAACAGGCTAGTGATAGCAATTTTATTAGATTTAGAATATCAGAAGATGAGCTAGTAAAAACAAGTTATAACAGAAAACATATAAGAGGTAAAAATAATCAGAAGATAGAAGACGAAGGGATTCTAACAACTAGTCATGCAAACATACTAATTATGACTAATCAAAGAAACAAAATAATCACAGAAATCATGCTAATCAATCAAAAACAGAAAAACAAGGGATGGGGACTTAGCTCGCAGGAACGGTCTCCTAAGCTTCCTCATCCTTTTCTTTCTTTTCTTTTTTCCTTTTCTTGTTTCTTTTCCTTTTCTTGTTTCTTTTTCCTTTTTCTTTTTCTTTTTTCAGACTTCAAAGTTTTGAAGTATTTATTTTCCAATTTTCTTGAATCAGATGGTTTTCTTGGGTATTTTGGTAGAGAATAGTGTTTAGAGGACATAGGGGGTGTGTTTTGGGGTGGGTGATGTCAGGTGGTTCGCCGGTGTTAGGGTTCTGGTGGATTAAATTTGAAGATTCGAATGGTTCCAGTGAGATTCAAAGGAAACCACTCATGTGGGGTTAAAGATCCCCGCATGATGGTCCGGTGGTGTAAATCAGGGAAGTTATCTCATAAGATAGTGGTCACCGGAAAAATTTCCAGTGGCCGGAGTTTCAAGAACAAATGGTTTCTGGGATTTCTTTAGGGTTTCATGGTGTTTTAGTGTAAAGAAGGAAGAAAAGGAAGGTCTTAGGGTTAGTGGTGGTCGGAGATGGCCATGGGAGCCGGCCAGTCTCCATGGTCGGAGACGGAGAAGAGGTGATGAAAAAGAAGGGGTTGAGGCGGCTAGGGTTTTGTAACATATGAAATGGTCGGTCTCTACAGAGACCAGGCCTTATATACTCTTAATGCTTTGATTGATCCTGGCCTTTGGATCATTCTTGATAAACGGCCAGGATCCAAGGATTTAAAACGGTGCCATTTGGTTTTATAAGGAGGTGGCTTTATTTCTGTTGGATTATCATAAATGGACGGCCAAGATACACCTGATAAAGTTGTGTTGTTTGGTTTAATTTCAGGGATTCAAAATGGATCGTTGGATTATTTACATGGATGGCTTGGATTAATCCCTCACCTATCTCTTTCCGAACCTGTTATTACTCAGGTGATCATCCCTAATGATGAGGTTTTTCCTCCTCTTGACACTCATGAATCAATAAATTAACTCTTTTTTAGTGTTTTAGTAGTGGGACTTTAGTACATGTTCTAAATGAACCTCATTTGTCCTATTTTACCTCTTCCATACCTGTGATTCCTTCTTTACCTTCATCAACTACTATTTATGTCCCTTCCTCCATTATCTTTACTCCTTCCACCGCTCCTCCTTCAGTAATTCCTCCCCCATTGTGCACCATATGGATATCGGCTCTTCAAGTAGGGGTTCTACTATGAGGAATGTGACCATTGAGGTTCCTGCCAACAACGATCTTTTAAGAAAATCTGAGCAAGCTGATACTTGGCTCGAGCCTTTGATTGGCCCCATTAAGAGGGCTAAACTTGAAAGCTATAGTAATCTGACCCTCATGAACGATATAGTACATCCCACTCTGAAGGTATTTTCTTGTCTTTTATTTTATTAAGACTTTTGATTTTGAAGTCTTGACCTTTCCTTTTTTTTTGTATAGGTCAACCTCATTGGTATTGAACTAATGAACCGAGTCTCACTTTTGGAGAAGTTAACTCATGACTTGGAGAAGACTGCTTATGATGCAGAAGAGGTTGCCCGTGGTTCTCAACTGGAGGCAAACAACTGGAAGGGCCATTATAAAAGTGCACAAATAGACATGGAGAATTTAGAGGAGAGGAAAAATACCTTAGAGAGGCAAGTTCAAACATTAACCTTCGAGCTGGCGATGATTAAGGCTACCTTGAGCCAAACTGAGAAGTAAAAGGAGCACCTTGAATCCTCCTTTTTGGAACAGCTGTCCAAGGCCAACAAGGAAAATAGGGCTCTAAAAAATTTGCTGGCTCGGAATGAAATTCATGCTAGGGAGCTAGCACAAAACCTTTCATGGGCACAAGAAGAACTAAGAGTTTATGTTGACAAAGTTTATGCCAGAGAGTTCTCACACCACCCTTCAATCATCTTATAGTTTTTTCCTAGCTAAACACGAAGAACCTAAGAATGAAATTGCTTCTTGGGAGAGAGATTATGAACTTCTTGAAGAGTCAACCAATGTGGAGGTAAGCTGGACCTTCTTAAAGTCTCGTCGTGACACCTTGGTAGAAATGAGCCAAGAACATTTTAGCCTGGAATCGGAATTAGCCAAGGTGAATGAGGCCATCGTACTAGCACAACAACCATAAGATTTTTCATCTCCGAGGCTGAAGTTTATGCAGTTGAAGTCTCCGTGACAATTGAAATTGCTAAGAGCGTTATACCCTCCTCGAGTTCATCTGTGCCACTTGCTACTAGTCGAGCTGAGACTTTACCTATTAATTCTCCTATTGTTGTGATTGAAGATCAACCTTCAACTGTTGATGATGCTGTTCCAGTAGACTTGGCTTCGCCAAAAGGCCTCATCTCTAAAAGCCCGGCTCACGAGGCGAATGAAATTTGTTTTTACAATTTGTTTTAAATTCCCTTTTTTGCGGGTACCAATTTGGAAAACTGTGTTTAAGGTTTTTGGTTTCTTGTGATAGTTTTTTTTTTTGTAATCAAACCCCTGGTTATCAGTTAAGGTTTGATTTTAGAAGTACAAGTCCTCAAGTCTTGTTAAGGGGCATTTTTGTATGAACAATTCGATGACTAAGTTTATACTTTTAGTCTTTAGTTTTAAAATATTAAGAAGTTATCATTAAACTTCCATCTGTTCTATTCGTGCCTTTTATTTTCAATGATTTAAAGAATAGCCTGCATTTTTATTCTTTGAAAATGCTTCTATTAACCTCAAGACTACATAACATGAGTATTATAAAAGAGGGCCCTTTTATATTTTGACACTTGATGAAAAAGACGTCTCAACTTCATATTGGTGTTTATTATACGATAAAAGAAATTGGAACACACATGTTTATTTGCAATAACTTGGACAAATTTTTATTTCTAAACCTTGACAAGTTTTGAGTAATCCTTTACATGTATATTAATTAGATATATAACTTTCTCGTAACTGCATTTCTTGTAACATATTTATACAAAAGTAGAACAATAGATATAAGGTTTTTCCTTATAACCCGTTTCAGTTCATAGTCTTTACCCTAACCATTTTGAGGTACCTTGGGTCCCCTTAACTTTAAAACATTAGGAAGGTTTTGAGAGGTGACTCCATTGTTCTCATGAGAAAGAACACTATCATGAATGCCATGACTCCTTAACTTCCACTCCGTACTTGACTCTTCTTAGGCTTGATTTTTACTCAATCTTCTTTCCTTTTATATACACGGGATTGTATATTCTATGTATTCCCCCAAGTGTTTGAGTGTTGGAGTATGAAGCCTCAATCACTTGATAGTCTCTTTCACCTGGTCCTTTTCCTGAAAAGGAAATACATACGGGACTCAGGCGTGTGATTTATAGATGAAGATTGCTTAACCCGTTTATATTTCTATCAGAATAATTATATCCTTGGGCCAAAAATTTCAGTTTATTCCATTTTGCCTTACAGGTCGTGACTCATCATTTAGTACGGGTGAACGTTTTGCCTATCATCTAAAATTGTTAGTAGAATTTTAAAAATTCAAAAAATAAAACTTAACATGGTGATACCTAACCGTAGGTTTTCCCTTAGACGTAGTATCTCTTCAAATGAATAGCATTCCAATGTGAAGGAAGTGTCTTCCCGTCCATTTTCTCCAACTCATATGCTCTTTTTCCTGCAATATCACGAACTCTATAGGGCCCTTACCTAGTTGGACTTAATTTACCCGCGTTGGCTTCCTTTGTAGATTTAAAATCATTTTTTAGCACAAAGTCCCCAATTTTGAAGTATCTCAGGCGCGCTTTCCTGTTGTAGTAATGTTCGATCACTTGTTTTTGTGCAGCCATTCTTATTAGTGCAGCTTCTCTCCTGCCCTCCAATAAATCCAAATTGACCCACATCTCTTCATCCTTAGACTCTTGTGCTGCTTGTGAGAATCTTTTACTTGGTTCTCCTATTTCAAATAGGATAGTGCCTCGGCTCCATAAACCAAAGAGAGGTGTTTCACCTGTGCTTTTTTGTTGTTGCGTGATATGCCCACAAAACTCCGGGTAACACTTCGGGCCAGTTACCCTTTGACTCCTCTAATCGCTTTTTAAAATTATTAATGATGACTTTGTTTGTTGATTATGCCTGTCCATTACCCACTGGATGATAAGGTGTAGACATAATTCATTTTATTTGCCAACTCTCAAAAACTATGTGACTTAAGCTCTGATAAATTGAGGACCATTATCACATACGATTTCCTTTGGTACACCGAATCGGTAGATGATATTACGCCAAATGAAGTCCTTGACCTCCTTTTCTTGCACATATTTATATGCTCCTGCCTCCACCCACTTACTGAAATAATTAGTAAGTACGAGAAGAAACTTTACCTGTATTTTTGCTTGAGGAAACGGTCCTACTATGTCCATTCCCCATTTCTTAAATGGCCACGGTGCAATGACCGGATGTAATAATTCTGTTGGTCGGTGCATATCATTACCGTATCTCTGGCATTTATCATATTTAGCCACGAAACTTTCCACTTCTTCCATTTTGGGCCAGTAGTACCCTGCTTTAATCAAAGTTCTTACTAGTGATCTTCCTCTTGCATGATTCCCGCAATGCGCCTCATGTATTTCCCTCATTACATACTCCGTCTGAGAAGGTCCGAGGCATCTTGCTAAGGGGCCACCAAATATTTTATGATAAAGGTTGCCCTATTTTAAACACTAACGAGTGGCCTTTTTTTGAAGAGCGTATGCTTTCTTCTTGTCATCAGGGATGGTACCATGCTGTAAAAAAGCAACAATTTCATTTCTCCATTCCCAAGTTAAATTATTAAAATTTACCTCGTTCTTATCAAGTTCGAGAACTAAGTGAAATAAATGTATAACCGAGACATTAACATTGTTTGCCTTATCTGCTGCGGATGCAAGATTGGATAAGGCATCTGCTTCAACATTTTCATCCCTTGGTATTTGGATGACCTTCAAAGTTTGAAACTGCTTTATCAATTCCAATACCTTTTTCAAGTATTGTTGCATCCTTGTTTCCGTAGCCGTGCAAGTACCCAGCATTTGATTAACCACAAGTTAAAAATCATTTTTGATCACCACTTGACTTATACCAAGTTGGCGTGCCAATTCTAGACCTACAATCACAGCTTCATACTCTGCTTCATTATTAGTTACGTAGTGACATTTAATAGCCTGCCTAATTGTCTCACCCGTAGGTGGTACTAAGACGATTCGTAATTCTACACCTTTTATGTCAGATAAACCATCAGTGAATAAGGTCCATGTTCCTAGATTAGCCACATTAAGTACTTGAACTTCTTTTTCAGCTTCTAACTGCATCCCTTGGCTAAAATCAACCATGAAATCTGCCCATACTTGGGATTTTATTGTTGTTCTAGGTAGATACATGATTTTATACTCACTTAATTCTATGGCCCATTTAGCCAACCTCGCCGATAATTCATACTTATGCAAAATATTGCGTAAGGGATATGCAGTTACTACAACAATAGGATGACACTAAAAGGATGGTCTCAATTTTTTAGATGTCATGATTAAAGCGAGTGATAGTTTTTCTAACTGTGGATACCGTGTATCTGCACTAACAAAGGTTTACTATCATAATAGATAGGGGATTTTTTACCTTGTTTTTCTCGAATCAAAATAGTGCTTACCGCAACTTCTAAAATAGCAAAAAGTTTCTCCCCAGCCTTTGGTTTTGCTAACAGAGATGGGTTTGACAAGTATGTTTTCAAATTCGTAAGTGCTTGTTGACACTCCTCATTCCATTCAAAATAATACTTGCTTTTTAACGGCTGAGAAAAACTTGAAACACTTTTTCGATGGCTTGGAAATGAACCTTCCCAAAGTTGCGATTCTCCTTGTCAATCTTTGAACTTCTTTCTTATTGGAAAGTACATCAGGGATTTCTTCAATAGCCTTAATCTGCACAGTATTTACTTCAATACCACGATTAGAAACAAGAAAACCTAAAAGCTTCCTGATGTCACACCAAATGCATATTTTTCTGGGTTCAACTTCATATTATATTTTTGCAAAAATTTAAATGTTTCAGACAGATGCTATATATGATTTTTTGAATGCTGAGTCTTAACTAGAATATCATCTATATATGCCTCCACGGTCTTACCTAAATGTTCTTGAAATATTTGAGTAACTAACCTCTGATACGTCGCACCTGCATTCTTAAGACCAAAGGGCATTACCTTATAATAATAAGTCCCCCTGCATGTTATGAAAGAAGTTTTTTCCTCATCTCCTGGATCTATTTTGATTTGATTATAACCTAAGTATGCATCTAAAAAACTTAATAGCTCATTTCATGCAGTAGCATCAATTAGTTGATCTATGTGCGGTAAGGGAAAAGAATCTTTTAGACAGGCTAAGATCGGTATAATCTACACAAACTCACCACTTACCATTCTTCTTAGGAACCATAACAGTGTTTGCTAACAAGTTAGGAAATTTTACCTCCCGAATTGAACCAATTTTTTGCAATTTTTGAACTTCTTCTTGAATCGCCTGATTCTTGAAATTTCCTTGCTTTCTTTTCTTTTGCTTGACTGGGGGATATAATGGATTTTCATTCAATTTATGATTCATGACATCCGGTGGTATCCCTGTCATGTCAGAATGAGACCAAGCAGAACAATATGCGTTAGCTTTTAAAAATTCAATCAACTTACATTTTACCTCTGGGCAGAAATTGGCTCCTATATACACTTTCATCTCGGATCAATGTATAAATAAAACCACAGCCTCTAACTCTTGTATCATTGTTTTAATGTTTTTGTTCTCCTTCGGTTCTTGAATGGTATCCGGCCTTGAATCCACATCTAATTTTCCTTGTTCAGTTGAGGTTGATACCACGTTACCCTCAGCTTAATTTTGTAATTGATATTTGTCTTCACTTTGAATAGTTGAATCTATAATGGAATTGATGCTCTTATATGTTTGTTGATCGCCTCTAATTTGACAAATTCCCCATAGTGATGGGAATTTAACAACTTGATGTAGGGTTGATGGTACAACATCCATGTCATGGATCCATGGTCTCCCAAGAAGCATGTTGTAAGCCATTTCCATATCTACGACTTAAAATTTTTTATCTTTGACAATGCCTTATGAGAATGTGGTAAGGATCGCTTCTCCTATTATTACGACACTAGAGTTCTCAAATCCCAAAAAGTATGCACTTTAGGAATCAATTTATCCTCAGTTTGCATCTTGCGCAATACTCGTATCAAAATAATATTCACAGAACTGCCTGGATCAATCCAAACTCATTTCATGTTAGTGTCAAGTACTAGTAAAGATAGTACCAGTACATCATTGTGTGGAGTCAAGAGACCCTCAGCAACTGCATTATTGAATGTGATATTCTCCTCTTCCAACACATGTCGCAACCGCTTCCCACGAGTGATTGTTATCTTGGATGTATTATTAGTTGCGGTGTATGAAACATCGTTGATATCTTCTCCCCCACTTATAACATTGATGTTCCTTTTTGTGTGAGGGTGTCTTCAGAGGCTCCTGTCTATTCTTAATATATGCTCGTTTACTTTTTTCACTAAGTATCTCAGTGAGATACCCTTGTTTTAACAAATGATCAACCTCGCCTTGCAAAAATTTGCAATTTTTGATTTTATGCATGTGGTCATTGTGGAAATCACACCAATGGTGGGGGTTTCGTCTATTTGGATTTGATCTCATCTCCTTCAACCATCGTAAACAACAATGAGTTCAGAGGTGCTTATGTTAAAATTCTAACCACCAAACCTTTCTTTTAAAATTCCATCATCATCTCGTGGCCCACACGTGTTCGATCATTTTCGAACCTTGATGAAGAGCTTGATTCCTTGTGTCTATGTTTGTGATTGTACCTTTGATTATCTTGTCTTGATCATGAGTCCTTTCTCGCAGGTCCCATATAAGGCTCGTGCCTATTTTTACTAGATCTTTTTTTCATTTTCTATATGACTTGAACTTGCGTTTTCTTCTACTTTATGTAGCAAAATGATATCTTCCTCCATCCTTATCTTTGTACTGTATCTGTTGTAGACATCATTCCATGTTGTTGCTGGGAATTTATGAAGGCTCTCCTTGAGTCGTCTCGTGGCTTCTGAACTCTTCTCATCCAAATTACTAGTGAAGACTATGGCAGTCCAATTGTCAGGTACGCGTGGTAGTATCATTCTTTCCTGTTGAAATCAATAAACGAATTCTCTAAGCAAGTCTGAATCTCCTTGCTTGATTTTGAAGATGTCTTCCATTTGCTTTTCAACTTTTTGAGCTCCCAAGTGTGCTTTAACGAATAGATCTTCAAGCTCATCAAACGAATTTATAGACTTTTCTGGTAAAAAATAGTACCATGTTAAGTCCCCTTTAGTGAGTGTTTCACCTAATTTTTTTACCAAGACTGATTCAGTCTCTTGCTTAGTCAAATCATTGATCTTGACACCTGTTGTGAATGCAGTAACGTGATCTCGTGGGTCTGATGTACCATCGTACTTTGGAATGTCAGGCATCTTAAACTTCTTTGGAATTGGGGAGTGGACAGCACTTGGCTTTCATGGTTGTTGAGAATATTTATCTATATCTACTCCCATGATCACGGGTGGTACTCTGAGTATTTGTTCTATACGTTTATTTTGCTCCTTAAGTGTTTTCTGCAAGGTTAGTACAAGACTTTGTAAATCAGAATTAATTGGATTACCTGGTAGGAGTTCCACCACTGCCTGAATTAACTAGTCCAAAATGAGGATTCTCCAAAGTATTGTTGTTTGGAGTAGGTGTGGGTGGAGCAGCACGTAATTGGCTAACAAAAGCATGAAGAGCTTTATTGACTTGTGAGAAAATAAGTTTTTGCAAAGCCTCATTCATGGTTTCTTCATTTTCAAATTGATCCTATCCATTTGTGTGAGATCCATCATGAGTGCCTTCATGATACCGCCGTGGAGAGCCTCGTGGAGAAGGAATCGGTACGTTGTTGTTCTGTGGATCTCCTTGAAGTTGCTGGGTTGTTTGAATTTCTGGGTTTCCTTGAATGTTGTCATTGTTGTTTGACATGATTAATGCATAATAAAATTAAGTTGAGATATAATTGATTAGTAGAGTTCCAGTAACGGAACCAACTTGGTTAACAAAAAAAACTAGATTTTTAGCCAAAACTAAAAATTAGAAGAATCGGGTTGCCGATAATCGAAACAAGTATGTAAAGAAAGGAACTTGAAAGTGATATTTTCACAAAGCAAGTAAATCAAAGTATACTTTAATAGTCACTTCTGTCTCAACTGATTACGTATCTCCCCTTTTATAGGTCCCTTTGGGAATGCACGTTATGCCTAAGTAATAATGAGGATATTATGAGTAATTAATGACTTTAAATGCTACGTTATATAATCATTACATAGAATGTATATATTCTTTAACAGCTTCAGCATTCAATTCCCCGTGTATGTCGTATTTGCACCCTTTTCTTTAACCAGGTTCATTCTTCTCATTGCTCGTATGTTAATAAGCTTAAATAGGAACGGGCACTGATCCTCTCGTCTTGTGCCTCTTCCTTTTTTCTTATCCATGCCTATTTTATAATTCTTGAACCGTAGCTAAGTATAACTCATTGAACATTCCATGTGTCATGACACGTCACCATATATATAAATATAATCTTTCCCAATACAACTAATATGCCAAAAAACTAACGGGCATGGCAAAGCAGTGACTATTGTTCCTTAGGCATTTTTTATGAGCCTGTAAAATTCTAGGCGATCCGGGTTCAAGCGCCTAACCCTATGAAGGAGGTATGAGCTGTAACACACAAAAATTTGAGAATCTAGCTGAATCCAAGTTTATGACCCTATAACACCAAAAAAATGAGTGATGGTCATGGCGAGGCAGCGACTACAATTCCTTAGGTTGTATTTGATGGACCTAAAATTTATTAGGCGATTCAGGTCCGGATGCGCGGGCTCATGCAGGAGGGGTGGGCTAAATCACACAAAAATATGAGAATAAGATGGAATTCTAGTTTTATGGCCCTAAAATGCCAAAAATGAGTAATGATCGTAGCAAGGAGGTAACTTGATCCCTGGGTCATTTTTTATGGTCCAACAAAATTTTGGTCGAACTGATCCTCTCGACTCGTGCCTCTTCCTTTTTTCTTATCTGTGCCTATTTTATAAATCTTGAACCGTAGCTAAGTATAAATAATTGACCATTCCACGTGTTATGACACGTCACCATATATATAAATACAATTTTTCCCAATACACCTAATATGCCAAAAAAGTAACGGGCATGGCAAGGTAGTGACTATTGTTCCTTAGGCATTTTTTATGAGCCTGTAAAATTCTAGGTGATCCGGGTTCAGGTGCCTGACCCTATGCAGGAGGCATGAGCTATAACACACAATAATCTGGGAATCTAGCTTAATTCCAAGTTTATGACCCTATAACACCAAAAAATGAGAAATGGTCATGGCGAGGTAGCGATTACAGTTCCTTAGGTCGCTTTTGATGGACCTAAAAATTATTAGGTGATTCAGGTTTGGATGTGCGGACTCATGCAGGAGGGGTGGGCTAAATCACACAAAAATATGAGAATAATATGGAATTCATTTTTATGGCCTGTAACGACCCGGCCCGTCATTACAGGAAATACCACCCCGTTACCTTGCATTTACATATATTATGCTTTTAAATCAGTATTTGAATATATCGAGTGAGTTAGGAGTGATTTGGATTGAAAATGAAACAAATAGCATGTTTGAAGAAAGCTTGAATATGAGAAGTCAACCAAGAGTTGACTATTGAGTTAGAGTGCTCAAAACCAGATTCTGATGATTCGACTAGTTCCGGGGGATCATTTATGACTTAGGAGAACAATCGGAATTGAATTCGGAGGTCCGGTATAGTTTTAGGCTTGAATTGGCGAAGGTTGAATTTTGGCGAAAACCGGATGGTAGGTGATATTTTGATCCGGGGGTCGGAATGGAATTCCAAAAATTTCTGTAGCTTTGTTATGTGATTTTGGATGTGTCTACAAATTTTCAGGTCATTCGGACATCGTTTGATCGGGTTTTGGATTGAATGTTAGTTTTGAAAGTTTTGAAGAAACTTAGGCTTGAATTCGTGTGTAAATGGTGATTTTGATGTTTAGCATGGTGTTTTTATGATTGGAACAAGTCCGTATCATGTTTTGGAGTACGTTGGTGGTTTTCGTTGGGATCATGGGGGCCTCATGATGATTTCGGACCACCAACCGGGCATTTGGACTTGGCAAAAATCTGCAGAAAAACTGCAGGTTCTGCCCAGGCCTTTAAGCCTTCGCGTTCGCATGGAAAGGGCCGCGTTCGCGAAGGCCAAGCTTATCAGTGCATCGCATTCGCGGGAAGGGGAGCCGCGTTCGCGTAGGCCAGGGATTGTGTGCATCGCGTTCGCGTTCCAGCAGTCATGTTCGCGTAGGTGTGTGAGGGTAAGTCTTCGCGTTCGCGGGAGGAGTTTCGCGAACGCGTAGAAGGATTTTGGGTGCTGGGAGTTTGAGCATCGCGAACGCGTGAATGGCATCGCATTCGCGAAGGGTAGCTGGAAGTGGGCATCGCGAACGCGTGGAAGGCATCGCGTTCGCGAAGGGTAAGTGAGGGCTGTTCAACGCGAACGCGTGGGAGATCACGCGAACGCGAAGAGCAAAAAGCTCTGGCAGTGAATAAAATCCAGAAACAGAGGGGTTACGGGTTTACACCCCCAAAACACAATTTTGAGCCCTAGAGAGAAGAAAACTCGAGGAAATCACTGAGGAATCATCGGGTATTCGTCGGAGGTAAGATTCTTGACTCAAAAACATCATTTTATGGTAGTATTAACATCAATCTTCATGAAATTGGGTAGAAATCTTGAAGAAATGTGGCCTAAGTATTGAAAATGGGATTTTTGGATTTGGAAGGATTTTTGAACTCCGATTTCGATAAATTTTATATGCACAGACTCGTGGCGAGATGAGGGTCACATTGGTACTAATTTCAGAATTTTCCGAGCAGTGGGCCCGGGGTAGGGTTTTACCAACTAGGTGTATTTATGTGAATTTCATGTAAATTGAAATGGGTTATGATTCTTTGACCCGTATTTGATATAATTATTGTTATTTGACTAGATTCTACACACGAGGCAGCGAAATTCAAAGGAAAAGGCATCGCGGACGAGTCTACGACCGGCTAGAGGTGAGTAGTTTGTATATATGGTAGCCTGAGGGTTCGAAACCCCGGCTTAGCACATTGTGACGCTAGTAGGGCGTGGCTCGCACACCGTGGCAGGTGCGGGATTGATTGTGACTAGGGATTGAGACTTGGTCCATCCCGGATGTGAATAATATGTTGTTAGTGTTGGAAATACACCGCATTTGATATATTTGTGGGCTGTAAGCCTTGTTTGGGGCCTTGTGCCGACCTGTAGTGTCCTTAGAGGACAATATTTATGTTATAGCTATAATTGCTTAAATCACTGATCTCAGTCCTGGAAATTGAAATCACACTTTTCAAATGCTAAGTCACCGGCTTTTGCAAATTTAATAAAGTTTAAGTATTTTTTATAAATTATGAATTGAAAACTGGAATTAAGAGAAATGAACTGTTTTGTGACTTAATTGCTTATTGTGGACTGAGCATGGGATCGGGCTGCACGCCGCAGTGGTTGATATGAGGATCGGGCTGCACGCCGCAGCAGCATTGCGCTTGGGCTGTAGGAGCCCCTCCGGAGTCTGTACACACCCCCAGTGAGCGCCGTCGACGTTAAATTGGATCGGGCTACACGCCGTAGCGGTTATGTGCGTTGCATTGCATTTGTATATGTTGAATTACTCTGTGGTAGCTGTATTGTATTGTTGCTGCTAGTTCGTAAGAGATTCGGACTGTAGTGTAGCTTCATATTGTGGTATTTTGTGGATTTCTTACTGTCAGCTACTTATATATATTTGTTACTCACTGAGTACTTAGTACTCACCCCTACTCCTTGCACCTTTTGTGTGCAGACTCAGGTACTCAGGAGCAGTAGACAGGCATTTCTAGCGATTGCAGTGTCATATCGAGTTGCTGAGGTAGCTGCCTACGTTCGCAGAACCTAGCTTCTCTTCTCCTTTCCAGTTGTCACTTTGTATTTTGTATTCGGACTTGAGTATTTCTATACAGTACTCTCTATTCCTATTGGGTTTTGTTAGAGGCTCTAGACTTGTGACTCCGGATCTTTGGGAGTGTCAGTATTTTGTTCTTTACTATTATTATTGGAGTTCTTAAACTCATATATTCTTCTTGGGTTGTCCATTTGGGATTGATATCTTTTTGTTAATTAAATTGTTGGTCCGGCTGGCCTAGCTTGATTGTTGGGCGCCATCACGACCGGATTTGGGTCGTGACAAGTTGGTATCAAAGCCCTAGGTTATTAGGCCTCGCGAGTCATGAGCTGGTTTAGTATACTTTCATGGATCGGTACATAGACGTCTATATCTATCCTCGAAGGGATACAGAAACTTTAGGAAAAAAACCTCATTTTCTTGGATTTATATCGTGCGATCTGTGTTATCATGAAATTAAAATTTTCCATATTCTATTCTCTCGCAGATGGCGAGAACACGAGCTAACGGACGTGGCGGACGACCACCATTGGCACCAAGAGGCCGTGGTCGTGGTAGAGGTAGGGCAACAGTACCAGCACCTGCTGATCCACCAGCTGACCAGACTCAGGGTCAGATTCCTGCACCAGTGGCCCAGACTCAGGACCAGATTCCAGCGGCAGACGCTCCGACAACTCAGGTTCAGGCACCGGCAGTGCCCATTGTGATAACGGGTCTTCAGAAGACCTTGGCTCAGATCTTATCAGTGTGCACAGGCTTGGCTCAGGTAGTTGCAGGTACTACTGTAGTATCTTCTTCACAGGCAGGGGGAGGGAATCAGACCCCCGTGGCTCACACACCCGAGCCAGTCCAGCCAGTTGCGCCCGTTGCACCAGCTCCTACTTATATGGTTCCAGTTGTGAGCACGTGATTTTTGCACCGAGCAAACAATTCCAAAATTAAAATAAATATATTTTTTGAGTGCAATTACATGCCTTGTTTGAAATTGAATGCATTTTATGTGTTTGAATAATTAGAAATTAAAAGAAAAATCAAAAAATATAGGCTAGGAAATTAATAGGCTATGTAATTAGTTAGATTTTTAAGAAAATGACTAAAAATAGTTTAAGTTGTAGAAATAAGGAAAAATAGCAGAAAAATTGCAAAAAATACTAGAAAATTAGAGTAAATAGGAAATTAGGTTTTATATTTTTTCCATAAAAGAAAAAGAAAAATATATAAAAAGAAAATACATAAAAAATCATTAAAATCGGAAAAAATACAAAAATATATGTTGTGTAATAAATCTGGGCCAAATGTGATCCGAATGGCTGGCCCAGTCCCTAAGCCCAAAGGAAACCCGGTCCAATGGTTTTGAGCATAGGTGATCTCAGCCGTTCGTCTCCTCAAATCAACGGCTGAGAATAATAGTTGAATTATAAGGGGATTGATTAATGCTGAGATCTGATCTCAGCCGTTCTTTCAAGGTGATCTAATGGCTAAAGACCTTAGCCTCATAAGCAATGATACGGCGTCGTATAAGTAACGCCCCTCTCAGACCGTTGATCTCCATCAAACGGACGGTTGAGATTACCTTGGACATATTGCCTATAAAAGGCTTCTGTCTGAAGACGGCCGTCTCATTTAGCCAAATTCCTAACCCTAAAGACGGCCGCCCTAACCTCTCATCTCCTTTCTTCATCTTCATCATCTTCGTCCAGCAACCCTAGTTAGCCATGGCGGCCACCACCCTCCACGGTGGTCGCCGGCTTCCCTTTACATCTCCTATCTTCTTCTCCTTCTTCTTCATTTCATAATACACCCAAAACCCCAGAAAAATACCCTGTTCTTCAAAGTCCCGGTCACCGGAGTTACACCGGTGACCACCAAAGTATGAAGATCCGCATAAAACTAATGGCAATCTCTTCCCCTTCCCTTGATCTATCACCCTACCCCACTGGTTCCCTTCGAATATCTCTGGAACTCGTCGAATATCCAAGAGAAGGTCGCCGGAAACCTAACTCCGGCGACTCCCAAACCCAAACCTGTTCAAAGACCCGTTCTTTTACCCTTTCAAAGCACCCCTCACACAAATAAAAACTTAAAAGGCTTCATCTTGAAGCCAAACAACGTAAAACAGAAAAGAAAAAGAAAAAAAGGAAAAAACGAAAAGAGAAACAACGGAATAAAAAAGAGTCTGGAAGATTGAGGAGAAAGAGAGTAAAAGAGAGGAGAATAGGAAGCTCAGGGGACAGGCCCTGCAAGCTAAGTGCTCCCTATCCCTCTCTGTGTTTAGCTTATCTTTTCTTTTTGTTATTTTTTGCTTGCTTCATGCTTTCAATTTGTTTTGTTAGGTCTAGTTTAGTTGGTCGCATGAATTAGAGTTATCTAGTGCTTCATCTTTGTTTGTTTCTCTGTTTTAAGTATCTAATCTTGATATCCTTGTTTTTCTTCATCTGCTATCCCTATTAGGGTTACTCATGCTGTTGGCTTTCAATATCTTTTCTTCTGTTTCTTTGCGTGTTTGTTCTGCATGCTAGTTTAGCTATTTGATTCTCATCTTTAGGAATTTTTCTTATGATTGGTTTATAGTACCTCTTCTGTTTTTCTTTCTTTTGTCTAGCATGTTAGCTTAGGGTTTGTTCGGTTTAATTCTATGTTTCTTTTCTTTCTGCTTGTCTTCTATTGCTACAATTGGTCTTGTATATCCTCATATGTTAATCTGTCTTTCTTCTAAACCTCAACTAGTTCTTCTCAATATGTTAGTTATAGGATTTTTGTATCTGTTTCATCTCCTTTTCTGATTAATGATTTGTCCATGATTTGGCTCTGGTTGATTATGTTCCCATGATTCTATAGTTCATTTCATATCTTTGGGCGAATCTCTGATATTTAGCCATAAGGTTTCTTAATCTGTTCTTTCGAGCATGTTAGTGATAAGATTCTGTTTGATGTTTTAATCTCATGTTTCTTTGTTTCAAGTCATGTTATGTTTATGATTGAGTCAAAAGAGTTACCCTGATTCCATTACAGTCCTTGGTCTGTTTAGCTTTCATAGTCTAGTTGACCTTTCTTCTACTGTCATGCATGTTTAACTCTTGTTTTCTTTTCATCTTTTAAGTTGATGTCCTGACTGTTCTTCCTTGTGTGTTCCTCACTCTTGGTTATAGCTAGAGTTCTCTTGTTTATCTTGCAACATTTCATCTTTGAAATTAGATACCTCTTGTGCCTCCCTTCATGCTTTAGCTTAGTTGTTTAACTCTCAAGTGAAGCTTGTTCTATTCAGCTTGTCATGTTTTCTATTGTTCTCTCTTCTTAGTTAGATTCTTGAGTAAACAGTTTGATTCTCATGTCTACTTAAGGGCTTTTACCCTAATAACATCCTAAATGGCCATTCACATGCATTTTTATTATCTTCTCTATGCCCTTCTGTTCTACATCCTTCATCTTGTCTGTCATGACTTTCATTGAAAATGAGTAGGTAAAGTGGTTCTAAGTGATACCATAGGTCCTCTGATTCTTGTGAGCCATGCTTAATCTTTCATGTTGACTGTTTTGTGAGAATTTAGTGTCTATGTACCTATAACCATGATTGCTAAGTAGGGTTTTGGCTTTCCAGTGAATCACTCAATATGAAATTGATTGTAACTCATGCCTGCTTAATGTTTAATTAACACTGTACCACTTGAAATTGAGTTTGTAAGTCTGATTAATTAAAATTCAACATTATCCAACTCCTTTTCTGAATTCCGATTAGTTGATAAACATCTTTGGTTTCATGTGCTTATGTGTGCAATTGCATGTTAAAATGGCTAGGTTTGCAATAGTTTGATGTTAAGTATGAACATTGTTGATGTCTATTATGCTTAGGAGGATTGGTTATAGCTGTTAGTACTAAGTTCCATGAAAGTGGTTAGTTTTTAAATAAGATAAAATACTGAAAATGCATAATTAGGATATAAATTTAATAATTGGTCTAAGAATGGTCAACCTTGCAAAGGGTTGACCTATTCTATAAGGCCCTAACACACAGCCCCCTTTAAAAGGGGCTGGTTGTGCAAAAGGGCTATGTTTGCAAATGCAGACTGGCCCAGGCTCTATATTGAGCCCTGAACAGCAAAGTGGCCAAACCTGTAAAGGTTTTGGGCCCAGCTGTTCAGTATATGGCTTTGATAGCCCAAGCTAAGTCTCAACTTGAGACTGGCTAATTCTTAAATAGGTTAATCATAACAATAAAACAGGGCTATGCCTGCAATTAGCTTTAATTGAAATAATGTGGTCTTAATTGACTGGAATTAGATTAAAAGTGGCTAGAATTGAAATGGTTTCTTAAAATAGAACTGGCCAGCCCTTAAATACTAATGCCAGGGCTGGCCATTAGTTAAATAGGTGCAAAACAAGCTGAAAATTGACCTAGGTAGGCTAGTAAATCAGCAGTGCCCTTAGGGGCATAATTGGGTATTTAAAAGGTAGAATAGTAAATAGTTGAAACTTAGGAGGGTAATGGAGTCATTTATGCTCCTGATTTCTACAATTTTGCAGAGATTTAGGGGTATAATGGTCTCCTAAAAATGGGAAATCTGTAAAAATCTCAAACCCCTAAGGTCATACTAGTAAAAGGCCCTAAAAGGAATCTTTTAGAACCTTCCAGCACATGCTGGAAGGGTTTTTCATAACTGAAATGGGGCTTAAGTGTAGAATTGGTAATTTTAGGAGGGGGGAAGTGGGATTAATCCCATACTTCCTCCCCAAGTTTTCAGCCCTAAAAAAAATAGCTATAAATATCTCTTAAAAGGGGCTGAAAAGGGGGTTCCAATCTGAGTAATATAAGAAATATATCTGGGGTTCCAACATTAGCAATCTGAAATTCATTAGCTTGAGAGTGAAAATAGCATAAAAACAGTAGGATTTTCTGGGATTTCTCGAGTTAAAATTCGCCTATTTGCTTCTGATTTTGGGTTGTTTGGCTTGATCAATTATCTGGTTTTCTGCTGTTTTGATTGCTGCTGGGTTTCTATTGTTGTTGCTGTGATATTTTTGGCTTTGTGGATCTTCAGTCATAATCACTGTTGCATTGCCTTGTTCGAACCCTTGCTGTTACTTGCTTGCTTAATCCCCTAGACTCATTGGTCTTCTTCTCTGTGATCCAGGTACTCTTCTACCCGTAATGAAGCTGTAATGAAACTTGCTGAATAGAAATGAAGACTTGGAATTATTTTTGTTATTTGTTTGTAGCTTCACTTTTAATTTGTAGTATGCTGTAGTAGATAGCAAAGAAAAACAGAAACAAAAATGTTGTAATAATTAGTGTGGTAGTAGTAGTATAGTAGTAGTATAATATAGATAGCTTACCACTTAGTTTAATTAGGTAAGAGTTCTAAAATACAAGTTGATTAATAACTCCTCCAAGATTAATGATCTGATAATGAAATGAGATATGAAGAAATCAGTAGAACAATGATAGTATAGCCGTAAATTACTCATCATTTAGTTAAATAGGAATCTCGTTAAAACCAGAGTCAATCAACTCACTTGCATGTATTAATAGTAGTAACGTCACTTAGTTAATATGTTTCGTTAACTAATTTTTAATATTTGAATAAGTTTAAAAAATGAGAAGTGAAATAGGCCATGATGTTAAAACGGGTCCAGTTTGGTGTTAAAATTAGTGTTCGAACATAGCTATAAAGTGGTATAACAGGTCCAAAAGAGAAAAATAGGCAGAAGAAGTAGTAGTTCATTCGCTACTGGGGTTCATGGCATATCATAAGCTAAGCTGAACTAGAATCAACAATATACTTGTGTACATATGAATAGATCATTTAGTCTTGGATAATTCAGTTGACATTAGTAAATAATTGGATTGATTAAGCACTGTCATGTATAGGTTAATCACTTAGTTTTTGGTCATTTGTAGATAATTAGTTTAAATACTCTTGAGCTTCTGGAATAATCGAATTGTTCTCCTTTAGAATCTGTTAATGTTAGTATCAACTTGTTAACAAAGGTCGAGATCATAAATAGTCTTTAGTTTTAGTCTGAGGTGTAGTAGATAATTGATTCATGATAGGTTGTATACTGATTTCTCTTTAATGAATAAAACATTTTGAGTTCGTTCTATTCTGTTTACGTTTCTGATTTTAGTTATTTCAATCTGTTATTTAAACAATCTTAACCCGCGACATGAATTATATCAAAGTCTCGAGTACGAGCCTGAAGACTGCCTGGGCTTTAAGGCCTGGGCTGATGCTGATCTAGTTAAGCGAAGTGAAGAGACCGGGCCTAATGAACAGCGAAAATTATGGGCCTGGATTATTATAGTAATAGCAATACGAATAAGGCAAAAACAAGGTATAGCAAATGTAGTTGAACAAAAATAGGACCGGACTCTAAAAATTAAATAGGGACGAGCCTCGCCCGAATAACACCGGGGCCCCCATTTAGTAATGATATAATACAAATAGACCCGGGAAAGCTAATAGCCAATTCCATAGCTTCTCCCAAAAGATTTAAAAGCCGATAAACGTTACTTTAGGGCACGATTTTAATATATCTTCCTATGAACGAGTGTGCACTTGGTGCGACTCAAATCTAAATCTCGGTAAAGCTGAAATACACCAAAAGTCATAGGCGTACTGGTTGCGGTATGACTCTAGGCGTGTTTTCGCGATACCGCAAATTCCTAAAAAATATATTTAACGTAAAAGCACATTATGTTGTTAAAATCTATAATTGAGTCAAACAAAAGTCAAGAACGACAGTGGAGCGACCGTGCTAAAACCACGGAATCCGGGAGTGCCTAACACCTTCTCCCGGGTTAACAGAGTTCCTTATCCGGACCTCTGCTTCGCAGACATTTTTAAGAGTCAAAATTCCTCGGATTCGGGATTAACCGGTGACTTGGGACACCATTGTCATTCCCAAGTGGCGACTCTGATTAATCTCTAATAAAATGCCGAACCGATTGTCCTTTAAATGGAAAAACTCCTTCCCTTACGTTATTTTATCCGTTTCGGGTAATTGAGCGTCGGGGTATACCCTACAAGTGTATTTATACACCTTACGCATGTTGGGGTAGTAAAAAGGGAGGTGTGACAGCTCTGGCGACTCCAACCCTGAATGTCGATTTCAGGGTTTAAGAACTCGAGCTCCTTAGAACTGCCGTTCGCGTTTTTGTTTGACTTCATTATGAGATTTGAATAACATGCTATGTGCTTTATCGCTTTGATATTATGTGAACTGTATATAAAACTGTGCCGAAAACCCTTCTCTCTTCTCCCCCGGGGATGTGCTTACTGGTTGAGACTCCCCTTTCCGTTAAAGTCACCTTAAATTAAGAAAACAGAGGCCGGATAAGTTACAAAGCCTATTGACTCCGCGAGTCACCGGTACGTAGCCCCCTCCTCGATTCGAGTTGTCCGCTCGGGTACACGGTCTAGCAATCCATGAAACCGTAAGATTTTGAACATAGGTCTAGGATGATTATTTGCATCATATTTGACTTAGGGGACTCAACACAGGGGTTGGGTCCGTCTAGGACAGGTGACCCGGTATTGAAAAGACCGAGCATGCTATGTGTTGCATTTTATTGTCCTTGATCGTTATGCGGACCGGCGAAAATCCCGAGATTGGAAAATTGTTGAAAAAGGAAAAAGAGAGAGAGGAAAATAATGATTTGTAGAAAATAGGTACATGGAAGAATTTGAAAATTTGAAAAAATAGGCGGAACATTTTTGAAATAATTGGTCAAATAATCTGACCGAACTACGCAGGTTTGATTCTCGCCATTAGGTGGGATACGTAGGCAACCCTTAAACGGGTCCAACCACACTTTTAGAAAAAGACCAAAAAGATTTTATTTTCAAATAATCGAGGTGATTGCTATTTTTGGAAATTGCCGAATGTTCCGAAAGGACGACGGAAGGCTGTTTTTGCAAAAATGGCCACTTCGAAAATCATTTTTCTTTTCTTTCATTCAAAAATTGAAAACTTGCATTGAAAAAGATTTTTCCTTTTCTAAATAAAATCACCTTAATAAATGTGCAGGACGAGCACGATGATGAATGAACAATTTTCCCTAAATAAAATCCCTTTAGAGCTGAGATTATGGTGGCAGGACATGGGATCCGATGGTCAAGACTGGGTCAAAAGGTACTTGAAAGGCCTTACGGGGTTACTCGAAATAGTTCCTCGAGGTGATGTGGTTAGAGCGTTGGTCACGTTTTGGGATTCGGCACACAACGTATTTCATTTCCCGGATTTTGAACTTACCCCAACTTTGGAGGAGATTGCCTTTTACATCGGGAAGACCGAGGTTCCGCTGAAAGGAAAATACCCGGTATCTCCGAGGACGGTGACGGTACATCGCTTCCTCGACTCTTTGAAAATTGCCCGGAATGTTCATAATGAAGATCTGGCCAACGGGTTTTGTTCTTTAAGCTTCATCTACAATAGGTTTGGACACGTTGGGGGTTTCAATGATCTTACCAACAAATTATGCTGCAAGTCCAACCGGGCGAAATGGGAAGAACACCGGAGGTTCGCATTTTTGGTGGCATTTCTTGGAGTTGTTGTATTCCCGAGGAAAGATGGACATATCAATATAAAAGTCGCCGGGGTAGCCACCACACTGATAGTACAAGAAAACTGTACTCTGGCCCCGATGATTGTTGCGGATATCTATCGTGCTCTGACTGCGCGCAAAACAGGGGCTAGCTTCTTCGAAGGGTGTAACTTGATCTTGCAAATCTGGATAATCGAGCATCTGTGCCACCACCCTTCATTTTCGAGCTATGGTTCGGCCGATCGGACATGTCTGGAAGAGTTCAATGCGAGGACAAAAGAAGTAAAGTTGCCGGAGGGAGTCCAAGGTTGGATTGTGTATCTTCGATCACTAACTGACAGTCAAATTGATTGGACGTATGACTGGTTACCTCTTGACGAGGTGATATACATGCCAACGGAGGGATCGCCGTTTTTGATCATGGGTTTGAAGAGTATACAACATTATGCACCATACAGAGCCCTGCGACAGTTGGGTCGGTGTCAGATTATTCCGAGAGATGGGGATCTCAGTGTGCAAGCTGTGGAGATTGGTCCAGACGGGCAATTTCCGGAAGCAAAAATCCGGCAAATCTGGAACGAGTGCCAAAATTTGAAGATTGATACTTGTGTGCCGAATAGAGCAAAATGGGAGATATCACCTGGGTACTCCACATGGTACCGACGAGGGGTTGAACACGAACGTCTTTCAAAGAGACCTCACTTGCAAGACCTGATAGAGCAATCCGAGGAAAATCTGAAATGGGCGGCCAAGGAAAAGGAATACAAGGCCATAATCAGTCTGTTGGAGGATAAACTGAGAAATCTTCATTTCGAAAGTGGATTGCAAGCAGCATCCGATGAAGTAGAAAAGAAACAGCTGAAGAAAGAAAATGATGTGTTGAAGGCTCAAATAGCTCAAATGAAAATTGCATCCGAGACCCCAGTTCGTTCAGCCCGCGATGAAAAGTTAATTGAGATTCTCCGGCGGAAAGTAAACGACTATAGCTTTGATTTGGACGTAGCTGAAAAAGAGTTAGTCAAGGCTCGGAAGCAAATGGACAAAGACGCCGAGGAAAGAGCCAAGTTGGTCCGGCAGCTACAAGGCAAGCATGATGTTGAAATAGCTCGGCTTAGAAAGAAAATGATCTCAGCGACAGTCAAAAGTGACAAGATTATCAAAGATCTTGAAGAAGAAAGAGAGCACTGCTACACGACTATGGCTAGATTAGAATTGAAGCTGCAACAAGTGCAAAAGGACAACCAACACACCTTGGATGCTCGCACTCAACAAATAAGCCGGCTATTGCAAGAAAAAGGGGTCATCAGAGAAAAGATTGTTCGCATCGCCCAATACATCACCCGAAAGACTCAACTTTGTGAGGATATGTCTCGGAGGACTTTTGTATCTGCAGTGAAGTTTTTTGTACAACAAGTCATGGCCGACCTGGATAGGCTTCAAAGGGGTTTAGCATATAGGCCCGCGGCAAGGCCGAACGATGCCTCGTGGGCACTAGGTGCATTAATGTACTCTTAGGTCATGCATCATCTTTTATTTTTCTTTTTCTTAAACATCACTTTGTAATCAAGGTTTTGAATTGTCAATGAGAAAACAAAGTGTTGTTACCAATTCTTTTACTTTATGTCATTTCTTTGTATCCGCTAGGCAAATAAATAGGAACGTAATTATGAAAACGGCAAAAAAAAAAAAAAAAAAAAGAAGAAAAAGCAAGAAAAAGAAAGAAAAAAAAAGAGCAAGAAAAGAGAAAAGCAAAAGAGAAAAGAAAAGAAAAGAAGAGAAGAAAGAGAGAAAAAGAGCGGAAAAAGAAAAAGATGATTGAAGTGAGCAGCGGCCGGGATGATGCATAACGACTCGAGGAAATATATTTGTTTTTAAAGTCGTTGCATCTTATTTATGCGCTAACAACTAACGAGTGTTGATGTTTGTGAGTTCAGATTTTCTAGGCAACTGGCATTCTGGCTACCCACCCATACAACACCAGGTCCAAAAAGATGACAAAGGCTGTATCCCAGGAGATCGAGGCAACCATTGTAGACCCTGCTCACGAAGAAGAGATCGTGGATGTGGCAGGGATGAAAGAAGAAATGTACAAGTTAAGACAGCAGATGGCTGAAATGTACCAAGCTTGGTCAAGAGGTCAACCACTACCAGCCTACCCTGCTAACCCTGCATATGTCCCTCCAGCCAATCCTAACCCCGAGCCACCAACAATGAACTCGTCCTCCACCTACCCCGACTACCCTCACTACTATGCTTCTACCTCCCAAATGCCACCACCTCCAACCAAGCAAGAACCACCTCCTATACCACAAGTCACTCCTGTATATGTGGCACCTCCGCCCGCTGTTATCCACAAATCTTCTAGTGAACCGATATTCCATATCCAGGATCCTCACTACTACCCTCCGGAACCTACTTTCAGACAACACGAGTCTCACGCTCCGATGATGGAAGCAAGTGCCGGGCAGGAAGAGATGGCTCGGAAAGTGAAGAGTCTTGAGAACGCTTTCCGCAATATGCAAGGGCTGGGAGGGCAAGTAAGTGTAGCCTACAAAGACCTGTTTTTGTTCCCTGAGGTGCAGCTTCCTGCGGGATTTAAGTTGCCAAAGTTCGACATGTACAACGGACACGGGGATCCGGTAGCTCATCTAAGAGGATACCGTAGCAAGATGAGAGGCGCGGGAGGAAGAGATGAATTGTTGATGGCGTACTTCAGCCAAAGTTTGAGTGGATCAGCTCTGGAATGGTATACCCGACAGGACCATACAAGATGGTTCGTTTGGGATGACTTAGCGCAAGCTTTCGCTAGTCACTTTCAGTACAATTTGGAGATCATACCCGACAGGTTATCCCTTACCAAGCTGGAGAAAAAGCCAGGAGAGAGCTTTAGAGAATACGGTTTTAGATGGAGGGAACAGACCGCTAGAGTGGATCCACCAATGAAAGAAGGAGAGATGGTGGATTGTTTTCTGCAAGCTTTGGAGCCAACATACTACGGCCATCTAGTGTCAGCAATTGGAAAGAGTTTCAACGAAGTTGTGAAAATGGGAAATTTTGTAGAAGAGGGTTTGAAGACAAACAAAATTATGAGTTTTTCGGCTATCAAAGCCACCAATCAAGCTATACAGAGTGGAAACGGAGGAGTGATGGGAAAGAACAAGAAAGAAGAAGTAGCAACCGTTGAAAGTAGGCCATGGAGTCGCAACCCACATTACAACCCACCAAGACCCTACCGCCAACACTCACCAAGCCCGTCAACTCCATATAATCCGCCACCACCATCTTACCCGCCAAATCCCTACAACGCACCAGGCCCATATAACCCACCACCACCACCATACCCACCAACTGTCCCACATTACCACCACCCTCAAGCCCAAGCTTACCCACCACCACCGCCCCATGTGTGGAGAGCTCAAGCTACACACAATGTGTACCACACCCAGAACACATACCCAACCCCTAAACCTTACCGAAACCAGAATAGACCCAGGCCGGACGCTGATTGGAGAAACAAAGCAAGAAAAACATTCACTCCTCTCGGAGAGTCATATACCAGTCTTTACCACAGGTTGAAAGAATTGGGGATGTTGAGACCAGTTGCATCAAAAGTCCCAAACCCACCCCCGAAAAATCTTGATTCTTCTGTCAGATGTGAATATTGTTCAGGAACGTTGGGCCACGATACCGAGAAGTGTTGGCAATTAAAGAATGCCATTCAAGATCTTATCGATGAGAGGAGAATTGAAGTGCAGGCTCCCGAGGCCCCAAACATTACCCAGAATCCATTGCCGAATCACCACGAAACGAATATGATAGAATTGGTGCAGGGTGATGGCAATCAAAAACCATCTCAGGCCGTCATGATGATAAAGTCGAGTGACAAGTTAGAGAAAGAAATTGTGAAAGAGGAAGCAATTGTTGAGAAACCAAAGCCGGTAGTGATGGGAGGTTTAAAGGTGGTAGTTCCAGGTGCAAAGACGATCGTAACTGTGAAAGGAGCAAGTGCAGAGCCAGTAATCATAAAACCAGTAGTGCAAATGCCAGTGGTGAATACAAAGACTGTGCCTTGGAACTATAACAAGGTAGCAGTAGTTTACAAGGGAAAAGAGATTTCTGGTGAAATTAACGAAACGCATGGACTCACCCGATCCGGAAGGTGTTTTGCTCCAGAGGAACTGAGAAAGATGAAGACGGTAAGAGAAAGTCAATTGAAGAAGCCAGTGTCGGAGGAGGAAGCAGAAGAATTTCTTAAGAAAATGAAGTCACAAGAGTACTCAGTGGTTGAGCAGTTAAGAAAGACCCCCGCCCAAATTTCTTTGCTATCTTTGTTGATACATTCGGAAGAGCACCGGAAGGCTCTTATGAAGATTCTAAATGAGGCTCATGTTCCGGAGAAGATTTCAGTGTGTCACTTGGAGAAGATTACCAACAAAATTTTCGAATCTAACAGGATCACCTTCTCTGATAGGGAGCTGCCGGTGGAGGGAACTGAACACAATAAAGCATTGTACCTCACAGTAAAGAGTGAAGAGTCAGTCGTGACCAGGGTATTGATTGACAATGGATCGAGCGCGAATATTTGTCCGCTGTCAACTTTAGGGAAGCTGAACATTAGCCCGGATAGAATCCGGAGAAAGAGTATCAATGTGAGAGGGTTTGACGGCGGAGGTAAGAACACGTTGGGAGATATTATTTTGGAAGTGACCATCGGTCCCGTTGATTTTACGATGGAGTTCCAGGTGCTCGACATTGCCGTGTCGTATAACTTATTGTTGGGTCGACCCTGGATTCATGCGGCCAAGGCGGTACCATCTTCTCTACACCAGATGGTCAAGTTTGAATGGGAACAACAAGAGATTGTTGTACACGGAGAGGAAAATGCTTGTAATGTGGTAGCACCTTTTGACGGTACTGATGGGGATAGAGGTCCTTGGGTCTACCAAGTGACGGATGCTGTTGTAGTGAACAAAATTGCCGAAGGAGAAAAGTTACCAACCCCTATGATGGCACCAACTGCTGTGATGGTGGCCAGAGAAATGCTGAAAAATGGATTTGCACCGGGGAGGGGATTAGGTAAAACACTACAGGGAGTCACTCAACCAGTTCAGCTTCCGGAGAATAAAGGTACATTCGGCTTAGGGTTCAAGCCCACCTTTGCCGATATCCGAAGAGCCTCTAAAGCCAAGAAAAACTGGACCTTGCCCAAACCCATACCCAAATTATCCGACATCTTCATCAGGCCTGGTACAAAATATCAACCATCTGCTGCAGCAAAGTGCATTGAGGCTCAACTCGATGAAGGAATGCTTGGTTTTGAGAAATTGTTTTGGGAGGTGAATACGATTGAAGCAGGGGAAGGCACGAGCAGAATGGACGTGCAATTTGTGGGGCCCTGGAGTCACATTGAACAATTGGGAAGCTACTCCTTTCCTTATCCGGAAGGAGTCTTGGTAGTTAGCTCAAAATTTTATCATTGCTTCCCCGAAAATTGTTATTTTATAGTTTCCCCATTCCCCTCATGAAAAAGAAAAAATCACCATGTATCCCGAACATTGTTCGTTTCTTTTATTAATGAAATGCAGTTTTTCCTTTTTCTTCATTTTTGCCTTATTTTTCTTTATTTTTCTTTTGTACAGTTTTGCATGTGTTGATTCCAATGCCATGTCATGTGTGAAGGATTCTAGACCCGGTTCTGACAATCACATTACTATACAAGAAATCGAGGAAGATAGTGAAATAGAATGTGAGGATGAGGAAGCCCTGGAGGAAATAAGTAAGGACATGAAACAATACGAGGAAAAACCCAAGCCGAATCCGAGTGATACAGAATCTGTAAACTTGGGGAGCGAAGATGATGTCCGAGAAACAAAGATTAGTGTGCATTTGGAGGCACCCCTCAGGAATGAATTGATAGGGTTGTTACATGAATTTAAGGACATCTTTGCCTGGTCCTATGATGACATGCCCGGGCTTAGCACAGATCTAGTGGTACACAAGTTGCCTATCTACTCTGAATGCCGGCCGGTAAAACAAAAGCTGAGGAAATTCAAAACGGACATTAGCGTGAAGATAAAAGAAGAGGTGAATAAGCAGTTTGAGGCAAAGGTCATAAGAGTTACCAAGTACCCCACCTGGTTGGCAAATGTTGTGCCGGTCCCGAAGAAAGACGGCAAAACCAGAGTGTGTGTAGACTATAGAGACCTCAACAAAGCTAGTCCGAAGGATGACTTTCCATTGCCAAACATTCACATATTGATCGATAATTGCGCCAAGCATGAAATCGGTTCGTTTGTGGACTGTTATGCAGGCTATCACCAGATCCTGATGGACGAAGAAGACGCTGAGAAAACTGCCTTCATTACACCTTGGGGAACGTATTGTTACAGAGTAATGCCGTTTGGATTAAAGAATGCCGGGGCAACTTACATGAGGGCAATGACCACAATGTTTCATGATATGATGCATCGGGAAATTGAAGTATATGTGGACGATGTCATTATAAAGTCCAGGAAACAACCTGATCATGTGAAAGATTTGAGGAAGTTTTTCCAAAGACTCCGGAGGTACAATCTAAAGCTCAATCCGGCGAAGTGTGCTTTTGGAGTACCTTCAGGAAAACTACTGGGGTTTATTGTGAGTCGGCGAGGTATTGAACTAGATCCATCAAAGATCAAGGCTATTCAAAGTCTACCTCCGCCGAAGAACAAGAAGGAGGTCATGAGCTTATTAGGAAGGTTGAATTACATTAGTCGGTTCATTGCTCAATTGACATCAACATGCGAGCCGATCTTCAAGTTGTTAAAGAAAGATGCAGCAGTTAAATGGACCGACGAGTGTCAGGAAGCCTTTGACAAGATCAAGGAATATTTGGCCAATCCTCCGGTGTTAGTTCCTCCAGAACCAGGGCGACCTCTGATTTTGTATTTGACGGTGCTAGATAACTCTTTCGGTTGTGTATTGGGTCAACATGATGAGACAGGCAAGAAAGAACAAGCCATCTACTACCTCAGCAAAAAGTTTACATCTTACGAGGTGAAGTATACCCAACTGGAAAGAACTTGTTGTGCATTGATTTGGGTGGCTCAGAAGCTAAAGCATTATTTGTCAGCATACACCACGTACTTGATATCACGGTTGGATCCTCTCAAATATATATTTCAGAAGCCTATGCCTACGGGAAGACTGGCCAAATGGCAGATTCTGCTCACAGAATTCGACATTGTCTATGTAACTCGTACGGCAATGAAGGCACAAGCTATTGCGGACCACTTAGCCGAGAATCCGGTGGATGATGAATATGAACCATTGAAAACATACTTTCCGGATGAAGAGGCAATGCTTGTCGAGGAAATGGAGCAAGAGGAAAGGCCAGGATGGAAAATGTACTTTGACGGGGCTGTCAACAGCAGGGGCGTTGGTATCGGAGCGGTGCTCATTTCAAGTACGGGTCAACACTATCCCGTCACAGCTCAGCTTCGATTTTTCTGTACCAACAATATGGCCGAATATGAGGCGTGCATCTTGGGATTAAGGATGGCGATTGACATGGGTATTCAAGAGATTTTGGTCATGGGTGACTCGGATCTCTTGGTACACCAAATTCAAGGGGAATGGGAGGCACGAGATTTGAAATTGATACCGTATCGGTATTGTTTGCACGAGTTGTCTCAAAGATTCCAGTCTATAGAGTTCAAGCACATCCCAAGAATGCACAATGAGATTGCAGATGCTTTGGCCACATTGTCCTCTATGTTGCATCATCCGGACAAGACATATATAGATCCGCTCGAGATCCAAGTCCGAGATCAGAATGCTTATTGCTTCGCTGTGGAAGAAGAGTCGGATGGAGAGCCGTGGTATCATGATATTAGAGAATACTTGAAAGCCGGCAAATACCCGGAGCAAGCCACTGGAGACCAGAAGAGAGCCATCAGGCGTCTAGCCAATGGATTTTTCTTTAGTGGAGGAGTGGTATATAAAAGAACACCAGATTTGGGTTTATTGCGGTGTGTGGATGCACAACATGCAGATGAAATCATGATTGAAGTACATGCTCGGAGTATGCGGACCCCACATGAGCGGATATGTTTTAGCAAAGAAGATTTTGAGAGCGGGGTACTACTGGCTCACGATGGAGCGTGATTGTATCAGGTATGTAAAGAAATGCCATCAATGCCAGGTACATGGGGATCTGATCCACTCCCCGCCTTATGAGTTGCACACAATGTCAGCACCTTGGCCCTTTGTTGCTTGGGGCATGGATGTCATCGGCCCAATAGATCCAGCCGCTTCTAATGGGCACAGGTTCATCCTGGTTGCAATTGATTATTTCACCAAATGGGTCGAAGCTAAGACATTCAAGGCGGTGACGAAGAAAGCGGTGGTGGATTTTGTGCACGAAAATATTATATGCCGATTTGGAATCCCCAAGGTGATTATCACGGACAATGGAGCCAATTTAAACAGTCATCTCATGGCGGAAGTTTGTGAAAGGTTTAAGATCACGCACCGCAATTCCACAACTTACAGGCCAAAGGCGAATGGTGCAGTAGAGGCGGCAAATAAGAACATCAAGAAGATTCTCCGAAAAATGGTGGAGGGATCCAGGCAGTGGCATGAAAAGTTACCCTTTGCTCTCATGGGTTACCGCACGACGGTACGTACTTCTATCGGAACCACACCTTATACCCTGGTGTACGGAACGGAGGCCGTTATACCCGCAGAAATAGAAATACCGTCATTGCGAATTATAGCCGAATCTGAGATAGATGACGATGAATGGGTAAAGGCCCGGTTAGAACGGTTGAATTTGATTGATGAGAAGAGATTGGCCGCAGTCTGCCATGGACAGTTGTATCAGCGAAGAATGGCCAGAGCATATAATAAGAAGGTACGACCTCGAAAGTTTGAAGTCGGACAATTGGTATTGAGGCGTATCTTACCACATTGGGCAGAGGCAAAAGGCAAGTTTGCGCCAAATTGGCAGGGGACCGTTTATGGTATCACAGGTGTTGTCTAATGGGGCATTATATTTGACAGATATTGAAGGAAAGTGCGTAGAGACTGCTATCAATTCATATGCGATCAAAAGATACTATGTATGATTCCTTTTCAATTGTATGTTTTGTATTTTGTTGTGATTTTGGAATTGAAATGACGAAGGCATTTTATTCTCTATCCAAACACTTTATCCATTGTTAACCCCTTTGCGAGCCTTAATGAATGAATTCTTTTATATCCCTCTCTCGGAATCACTCTAGTGCAATAAGATCGAAATTGCCAAAATGAAAAATGAAATGATGGAAAAATGAAAAAATGAAAAAAAAATGAAAATGAAAAAAAAATGAAATGAAAAAATGAATGAAAAAAAAAAGAAAAAGACAAAAATCGGGAAAAAGTCAAAAAGAAATCCATCTAACTTATAAAGTTGGATGAACTACGTCTGACTTGATCCCGAAAGGGTACGTAGGCAGCCTCTCCGAGGTTCAGTCACAATAAAGGAAAAATCCAAAAATTCCCCACATATTGAAACTTGGGCCAGAAGTTATGTTTTAATAATTCCGAGAGTTTTAAATATTTTTAACCCTCGTTGAAATTTTGAGCCTTTATATCTTTCTTTCTTAACCCGTCCAAAAGCCACATTACAGTCCAAAGAAAGACCTTCTGATCGGTTTTGAAATGATAACGAATACAACGAAGGAGGAGCGAAGCATCGGACAATACCCGTGGTGCAGAAAACAAAATACAAAAGGAAAAATGGAAAAAATAAAAAAAAATGAGAGAGTCTCATCAGTGAAAACCTTAGCCGGCACTGTGAGGCGATTGTGAGGTTGAGAGAAATAAAATGAGAGAGTCTCATCAGTGAAAACCTTAATCGGCACCGTGAGATGATTGTGAGGTTGAGAGAATAAATGAGAGAGTCTTATTGGTGAAAACCTTTCGAGGCACCGTAAGGCGATCGTGAGGACTATCAGAAAAGAGAAAAGGCAACAAAAAAGAGTATCGGTTTTGGGTCAAAGGCAATCCAGAGTCAGAATAATGATTGGAACGAACTGGGTCCGAGTTTAAATACATGGCATGGTCAGCGGAATCAGCCAGCAAATACCCAGATAAGTTCTGTCATCTCTCCAAAATACCCTTACCTTTCTTTCATTTTTCTGCATTTCATTGTTTACCCTTTTGAGAGCTAACTACCGGCTCCTGGTAACGGAAATTGAAACAACACTGGATCAGAAAGGATAGAAGATTGGGGAAAAGGAATAAAGAAGCTTGGCAAACATGGCCGAAGAAAAAGAAAACAAAACAAAAATGGAGAAATGAGGAAAATACAAAAAGAGTCTGCAAGGAACAAGAGGTTGAAGATCATGCAACATGAGAAAACAAAAACAAAGGAAGCAATAAGAAGTAGGGACGGCAGATGCCAGTTGCCAGCAGCTTATATCTAATAAATTTTGTTTCATGCAGGAACAAATTGTCACTAATCACTTTAAAGTGAATGTGACCAATGTGGAAAATTTAAAATACCAAAAAGAGAAAGTATGCGCTGAATAAGTGGAGAAATTCACAGGCAAGAGATAAGTTGGTAAAAAGAAAATACCAAAAAGAGGAAGGTAACATCTTTTAAAATCGGCTCCCCAGTCCTCAGGCTGAGGGAATATTTTTTGCATTCGCATTGCACGTTTAAATTCAGTTAGGCGCCCACCTTCTAATACGGGAATATTTTCTGCATTTGCATTGCACGTTTAAATTCTGTTAGGCGCCCACCTTCAAATACGGGAATATTTTCTGCATTCGCATTGCACGTTTAATTTTCGTTAGGCGCCCACCTTCAAATACGGGAATATTTTCTGCATTCGCATTGCACGTTTAAATTCTGTTAGGCGCCCACCTTCTAATACGGGAATATTTTCTCCATTCGCATTGCACGTTTAATTTTCGTTAGGCGCCCACCTTCAAATACGGGAATATTTTCTGCGCATCGCATTGCACGTTTAATTTCCGTTAGGCGCCCACCTTCAAATACGGGAATATTTTCTCGCATCGCATTGCACGTTTAAATTCCGCTAGGCGACCACCTTCAAATACGGGAATATTTTCCGCATCGCATTGCACGTTTAATTTCGTTAGGCACCCACCTTCTAATACGGGAATATTTTCTCGCATTTGCGTTGCGCGTTTAATTTCCGTTAGGCGCCCACCTTCAAATACGGGAATATTTTCTCGATTCGCATTGCATGTTTAAATTCCGTTAGGCGCCCACCTTCTAATACGGGAATATTTTCTCGCATTCGCATTGCACGTTTAATTTCCGTTAGGCGCCCACCTTCTAATACGGGAATATTTTCTGCGCATTCGCATTGCACGTTTAATTTCTGTTAGGCACCCACCTTCTAATACGGGAATATTTTCTGGCATTTGCATTGCACGTTTCAATTCCGTTAGGCGCCCACCTTCTAATACGGGAATATTTTCTCCATCGCATTGCACGTTTAAATTTCGTTAGGCGCCCACCTTCTAATACGGGAATATTTTCTGCATTTGCATTGCACGTTTAATTTCTCGTTAGGCGCCCACCTTCTAATACGGGAATATTTTCTGCATCGCATTGCACGTTTAATTTCCGTTAGGCGCCCACCTTCTAATACGGGAATATTTTCTGCGCATCGCATTGCACGTTTAATTTCCGTTAGGCGCCCACCTTCTAATACGGGAATATTTTCTGCGCATTTGCATTGCACGTTTAATTTCCGTTAGGCGCCCACCTTCTAATACGGGAATATTTTCTGCGCATCGCATTGCACGTTTCAATTCCGTTAGGCGCCCACCTTCAAATACGGGAATATTTTTTGCATCGCATTGCACGTTTCAATTCTGTTAGGCGCCCACCTTCTAATACGGGAATATTTTCTGCATCGCATTGCACGTTTCAATTCCGTTAGGCGCCCACCTTCTAATACGGGAATATTTTCTGCGCATCGCATTGCACGTTCAATTTTTGTTAGGCGCCCACCTTCTAATACGGGAATATTTTCTGCGCATTTGCATTGCACGTTTAATTTCCGTTAGGCGCCCACCTTCTAATACGGGAATATTTTCTCGCATCGCATTGCACGTTTAATTTCTGTTAGGCGCCCACCTTCTAATACGGGAATATTTTCTCGCATCGCATTGCACGTTTAATTTCCGTTAGGCGCCCACCTTCTAATACGGGAATATTTTCTGCAATCGCATTGCACGTTTAAATTTCGTTAGGCGCCCACCTTCTAATACGGGAATATTTTTTCTGCATCGCATTGCACGTTTCAATTCCGTTAGGCGCCCACCTTCAAATACGGGAATATTTTCTCGCATTGCATTGCACGTTTAATTTCTCGTTAGGCGCCCACCTTCTAATACGGGAATATATTCTCGCATCGCATTGCACGTTTAAATTCCGTTAGGTGCCCACCTTCTAATACGGGAATATTTTCTGCAATCGCATTGCACGTTTAAATTTCGTTAGGCGCCCACCTTCTAATACGGGAATATTTTTTGCATTTCGCATTGCACGTTTAATTTCAGTTAGGCGCCCACCTTCAAATACGGGAATATTTTCTGCATCGCATTGCACGTTTCAATTCGGTTAGGCGCCCACCTTCAAATACGGGAATATTTTTCGCATCGCATTGCACGTTTAAATTCTGTTAGGTGCCCACCTTCTAATACGGGAATATTTTCTGCATCGCATTGCACGTTTAATATTTTTGCACATCATGGTTTATACAGTTAAAAAGCCCACACTGGGGCAGAAAAGAAAAAAAGAGGTAGTTTGTTGTTTTGTTTTAAGCAGGTTCAGTTCGAGATCGAGAAAAACAAGAAAATCAACAAAAAAGAGAGTCATCAAGAAAAACAAGAAAATCAACAAAAAGAGAGTCAACAAGAAAAACGAGAAAATCAACAAAAAGAGAGTCAGCATCGAAGAAAATCAACAAAAAGGAAGATTCTGCATCACCAGAAAGGGAAGAAGAGCAAAAGCTAGATTAGGAACGATTGTAATTGTAGGATCATAGCTTAGAATAGCTTCTTCATTTTACATTTTCCCCCCGGTGTAATAAGGAGTAAGTCAGCAGGTCTCAACAGTGTCAATGCAACAGTGAGTCTGGTAGTTTTTCCAGTTCACAGGTGCAGCATTTCAGTGGTGGGAGGATTTTGAGAGGCGTAGGCCCGCTGGTGCAGTGCCCCTCACTTGGTAGCAGTTCTCCACGGTATTTTTGGAGAAGTACGTGCCTCAGTCTCAGAGAGAGGAGCTGCGACGTTAGTTCGAGTGGTTGAAGCAGGGAGAGATGACTGTGAGCACGTGATTTTTGCACCGAGCAAACAATTCCAAAATTAAAATAAATATATTTTTTGAGTGCAATTACATGCCTTGTTTGAAATTGAATGCATTTTATGTGTTTGAATAATTAGAAATTAAAAGAAAAATCAAAAAATATAGGCTAGGAAATTAATAGGCTATGTAATTAGTTAGATTTTTAAGAAAATGACTAAAAATAGTTTAAGTTGTAGAAATAAGGAAAAATAGCAGAAAAATTGCAAAAAATACTAGAAAATTAGAGTAAATAGGAAATTAGGTTTTATATTTTTTCCATAAAAGAAAAAGAAAAATATATAAAAAGAAAATACATAAAAAATCATTAAAATCGGAAAAAATACAAAAATATATGTTGTGTAATAAATCTGGGCCAAATGTGATCCGAATGGCTGGCCCAGTCCCTAAGCCCAAAGGAAACCCGGTCCAATGGTTTTGAGCAGAGGTGATCTCAGCCGTTCGTCTCCTCAAATCAACGGCTGAGAATAATAGTTGAATTATAAGGGGATTGATTAATGCTGAGATCTGATCTCAGCCGTTCATTCAAGGTGATCTAATGGCTAAAGACCTTAGCCTCATAAGCAATGATACGTCGTCGTATAAGTAACGCCCCTCTCAGACCGTTGATCTCCATCAAACGGACGGTTGAGATTACCTTGGACATATGGCCTATAAAAGGCTTCTGTCTGAAGACGGCCGTCTCATTTAGCCAAATTCCTAACCCTAAAGACGGCCGCCCTAACCTCTCATCTCCTTTCTTCATCTTCATCATCTTCGTCCAGCAACCCTAGTTAGCCATGGCGGCCACCACCCTCCACGGTGGTCGCCGGCTTCCCTTTACATCTCCTATCTTCTTCTCCTTCTTCTTCATTTCATAATACACCCAAAACCCTAGAAAAATACCCTGTTCTTCAAAGTCCCGGTCACCGGAGTTACACCGGTGACCACCAAAGTATGAAGATCCGCATAAAACCAATGCCAATCTCTTCCCCTTCCCTTGATCTATCACCCTACCCCACTGGTTCCCTTCGAATATCTCTGGAACTCGTCGAATATCCAAGAGAAGGTCGCCGGAAACCTAACTCCGGCGACTCCCAAACCCAAACCTGTTCAAAGACCCGTTCTTTTACCCTTTCAAAGCACCCCTCACACAAACAAAAACTTAAAAGGCTTCATCTTGAAGCCAAACAACGTAAAACAGAAAAGAAAAAGAAAAAAAGGAAAAAACGAAAAGAGAAACAACGGAATAAAAAAAGAGTCTGGAAGACTGAGGAGAAAGAGAGTAAAAGAGAGGAGAATAGGAAGCTCAGGGGACAGGCCCTGCAAGCTAAGTGCTCCCTATCCCTCTCTGTGTTTAGCTTATCTTTTCTTTTTGTTATTTTTTGCTTGCTTCATGCTTTCAATTTGTTTTGTTAGGTCTAGTTTAGTTGGTCGCATGAATTAGAGTTATCTAGTGCTTCATCTTTGTTTGTTTCTCTGTTTTAAGTATTTAATCTTGATATCCTTGTTTTTCTTCATCTGCTATCCCTATTAGGGTTACTCATGCTGTTGGCTTTCAATGTCTTTTCTTCTGTTTCTTTGCGTGTTTGTTCTGCATGCTAGTTTAGCTATTTGATTCTCATCTTTAGGAATTTTTCTTATGATTGGTTTATAGTACCTCTTCTGTTTTTCTTTCTTTTGTCTAGCATGTTAGCTTAGGGTTTGTTCGGTTTAATTCTATGTTTCTTTTCTTTCTGCTTGTCTTCTATTGCTACAATTGGTCTTGTATATCCTCATATGTTAATCTGTCTTTCTTCTAAAGCTCAACTAGTTCTTCTCAATATGTTAGTTATAGGATTTTTGTATCTGTTTCATCTCCTTTTCTGATTAATGATTTGTCCATGATTTGGCTCTGGTTGATTATGTTCCCATGATTCTATAGTTCATTTCATATCTTTGGGCGAATCTCTGATATTTAGCCATAAGGTTTCTTAATCTGTTCTTTCGAGCATGTTAGTGATAAGATTCTGTTTGATGTTTTAATCTCATGTTTCTTTGTTTCAAGTCATGTTATGTTTCTGATTGAGTCAAAAGAGTTACCCTGATTCCATTACAGTCCTTGGTCTGTTTAGCTTTCATAGTCTAGTTGACCTTTCTTCTACTGTCATGCATGTTTAACTCTTGTTTTCTTTTCATCTTTTAAGTTGATGTCCTGACTGTTCTTCCTTGTGTGTTCCTCACTCTTGGTTATAGCTAGAGTTCTCTTGTTTATCTTGCAACATTTCATCTTTGAAATTAGATACCTCTTGTGCCTCCCTTCATGCTTTAGCTTAGTTGTTTAACTCTCAAGTGAAGCTTGTTCTATTCAGCTTGTCATGTTTTCTATTGTTCTCTCTTCTTAGTTAGATTCTTGAGTAAACAGTTTGATTCTCATGTCTACTTAAGGGCTTTTACCCTAATAACATCCTCAATGGCCATTCACATGCATTTTTATTATCTTCTCTATGCCCTTCTGTTCTACATCCTTCATCTTGTCTGTCATGACTTGCATTGAAAATGAGTAGGTAAAGTGGTTCTAAGTGATACCATAGGTCCTCTGATTCTTGTGAGCCATGCTTAATCTTTCATGTTGACTGTTTTGTGAGAATTTAGTGTCTATGTACCTATAACCATGATTGCTAAGTAGGGTTTTGGCTTTCCAGTGAATCACTCAATATGAAATTGATTGTAACTCATGCCTGCTTAATGTTTAATTAACACTGTACCACTTGAAATTGAGTTTGTAAGTCTGATTAATTAAAATTCAACATTATCCAACTCCTTTTCTGAATTCTGATTAGTTGATAAACATCTTTGGTTTCATGTGCTTATGTGTGCAATTGCATTTTAAAATGGCTAGGTTTGCAATAGTTTGATGTTAAGTATGAACACTGTTGATGTCTATTATGCTTAGGAGGATTGGTTATAGCTGTTAGTACTAAGTTCCATGAAAGTGGTTAGTTTTTAAATAAGATAAAATACTGAAAATGCATAATTAGGATATAAATTTAATAATTGGTCTAAGAATGGTCAACCTTGCAAAGGGTTGACCTATTCTATAAGGCCCTAACACACAGCCCCCTTTAAAAGGGGCTGGTTGTGCAAAAGGGGCCATGTTTGCAAATGTAGACTGGCCCAGGCTCTATATTGAGCCCTGAACAGCAAAGTGGCCAAACCCGTAAAGGTTTTGGGCCCAACTGTTCAGTATATGGCTTTGATAGCCCAAGCTAAGTCTCAACTTGAGACTGGCTAGTTCTTAAATAGGTTAATCATAACAATAAAACAGGCTATGCCTGCAATTAGCTTTAATTGAAATAATGTGGTCTTAATTGACTGGAATTAGATTAAAAGTGGCTAGAATTGAAATAGTTTCTTAAAATAGAACTGGCCAGCCCTTAAATACTAATGCCAGGGCTGGCCATTAGTTAAATAGGTGCAAAACAAGCTGAAAATTGACCTAGGTAGGCTAGTAAATCAGCAGTGCCCTTAGGGGCATAATTGGGTATTTAAAAGGTAGAATAGTAAATAGTTGAAACTTAGGAGGGTAATGGAGTCATTTATGCTCCTGATTTCTGCAATTTTGCAGAGATTTAGGGTATAATGGTCTCCTAAAAATGGGAAATCTGTAAAAATCTCAAACCCCTAAGGTCATACTAGTAAAAGGCCCTAAAAGGAATCTTTAGAACCTTCCAGCACATGCTGGAAGGGTTTTGATAACTGATTTTGGGGACTTAAGTGTAGAATTGATGATTTTAGGAGGGGGGAGAGTGGGATTAATCCCATACTTCCTCCCCAAGTTTTCAGCCCTAAAAAAAATAGCTATAAATATCTCTTAAAAGGGGCTGAAAAGGGGGTTCCAATCTGAGTAATATAAGAAATATATCTGGGGTTCCAACATTAGCAATCTGAAATTCATTAGCTAGAGAGTGAAAATAGCATAAAAACAGTAGGATTTTCTGGGATTTCTCGAGTTAAAATTCGCCTATTTGCTTCTGATTTTGGGTTGTTTGGCTTGATCAATTATCTGGTTTTCTGCTGTTTTGATTGCTGCTGGGTTTCTATTGTTGTTGCTGTGATATTTTTGGCTTTGTGGATCTTCAGTCATAATCACTGTTGCATTGCCTTGTTCGAACCCTTGCTGTTACTTGCTTGCTTAATCCCCTAGACTCATTGGTCTTCTTCTCTGTGATCCAGGTACTCTTCTACCCGTAATGAAGCTGTAATGAAACTTGCTGAATAGAAATGAAGACTTGGAATTATTTTTGTTATTTGTTTGTAGCTTCACTTTTAATTTGTAGTATGCTGTAGTAGATAGCAAAGAAAAACAGAAACAAAAATGCTGTAATAATTAGTGTGGTAGTAGTAGTATAGTAGTAGTATAATATAGATAGCTTACCACTTAGTTTAATTAGGTAAGAGTTCTAAAATACAAGTTGATTAATAACTCCTGCAAGATTAATGATCTGATAATGAAATGAGATATGAAGAAATCAGTAGAACAATGATAGTATAGCCGTAAATTACTCATCATTTAGTTAAATAGGAATCTCGTTAAAACCAGAGTCAATCAACTCACTTGCATGTATTAATAGTAGTAACGTCACTTAGTTAATATGTTTCGTTAACTAATTTTTAATATTTGAATAAGTTTAAAAAATGAGAAGTGAAATAGGCCATGATGTTAAAACGGGTCCAGTTTGGTGTTAAAATTAGTGTTCGAACATAGCTATAAAGTGGTATAACAGGTCCAAAAGAGAAAAATAGGCAGAAGAAGTAGTAGTTCATTCGCTACTGGGGTTCATGGCATATCATAAGCTAAGCTGAACTAGAATCAACAATATACTTGTGTACATATGAATAGATCATTTAGTCTTGGATAATTCAGTTGACATTAGTAAATAATTGGATTGATTAAGCACTGTCATGTATAGGTTAATCACTTAGTTTTTGGTCATTTGTAGATAATTAGTTTAAATACTCTTGAGCTTCTGGAATAATCGAATTGTTCTCCTTTAGAATCTGTTAATGTTAGTATCAACTTGTTAACAAAGGTCGAGATCATAAATAGTCTTTAGTTTTAGTCTGAGGTGTAGTAGATAATTGATTCATGATAGGTTGTATACTAATTTCTCTTTAATGAATAAAACATTTTGAGTTCGTTCTATTCTGTTTACGTTTCTGATTTTAGTTATTTCAATCTGTTATATAAACAATCTTAACCCGCGACATGAATTATATCAAAGTCTCGAGTACGAGCCTGAAGACTGCCTGGGCTTTAAGGCCTGGGCTGATGCTGATCTAGTTAAGCGAAGTGAAGAGACCGGGCCTAATGAATAGCGAAAATTATGGGCCTGGATTATTATAGTAATAGCAATACGAATAAGGCAAAAACAAGGTATAGCAAATGTAGTTGAACAAAAATAGGACCGGACTCTAAAAATTAAATAGGGACGAGCCTCGCCCGAATAACACCGGGGCCCCCATTTAGTAATGATATAATACAAATAGACCCGGGAAAGCTAATAGCCAATTCCATAGCTTCTCCCAAAAGATTTAAAAGCCGATAAACGTTACTTTAGGGCACGATTTTAATATATCTTCCTATGAACGAGTGTGCACTTGGTGCGACTCAAATCTAAATCTCGGTAAAGCTGAAATACACCAAAAGTCATAGGCGTACTGGTTGCGGTATGACTCTAGGCGTGTTTTCGCGATACCGCAAATTCCTAAAAAATATATTTAACGTAAAAGCACATTATGTTGTTAAAATCTATAATTGAGTCAAACAAAAGTCAAGAACGACAGTGGAGCGACCGTGCTAAAACCACGGAATCCGGGAGTGCCTAACACCTTCTCCCGGTTAACAGAGTTCCTTATCCAGACCTCTGCTTCGCAGACATTTTAAGAGTCAAAATTCCTCGGATTCGGGATTAACCGGTGACTTGGGACACCATTGTCATTCCCAAGTGGCGACTCTGATTAATCTCTAATAAAATCCCGAACCGATTGTCCTTTAAATGGAAAAACTCCTTCCCTTACGTTATTTTATCCGTTTCGGGTAATTGAGCGTCGGGGTATACCCTACAAGTGTATTTATACACCTTACGCATGTTGGGGTAGTAAAAAGGGAGGTGTGATAGCTCTGGCGACTCTGCTGGGGATCCAACCCTGAATGTCGATTTCAGGGTTTAAGAACTCGAGCTCCTTAGAACTGCCGTTCGCGTTTTTGTTTGACTTCATTATGAGATTTGAATAACATGCTATGTGCTTTATCGCTTTGATATTATGTGAACTGTATATAAAACTGTGCCGAAAACCCTTCTCTCTTCTCCCCCGGGGATGTGCTTACTGGTTGAGACTCCCCTTTCCGTTAAAGTCACCTTAAATTAAGAAAACAGAGGCCGGATAAGTTACAAAGCCTATTGACTCCGCGAGTCACCGGTACGTAGCCCCCTCCTCGATTCGAGTTGTCCGCTCGGGTACACGGTCTAGCAATCCATGAAACCGTAAGATTTTGAACATAGGTCTAGGATGATTATTTGCATCATATTTGACTTAGGGGACTCAACACAGGGGTTGGGTCCGTCTAGGACAGAGGTGACCCGGTATTGAAAAGACCGAGCATGCTATGTGTTGCATTTTATTGTCCTTGATCGTTATGCGGACCGGCGAAAATCCCGAGATTGGAAAATTGTTGAAAAAGGAAAAAGAGAGAGAGGAAAATAATGATTTGTAGAAAATAGGTACATGGAAGAATTTGAAAATTTGAAAAATAGGCGGAACATTTTTGAAATAATTGGTCAAATAATCTGACCGAACTACGCAGGTTTGATTCTCGCCATTAGGTGGGATACGTAGGCAACCCTTAAACGGGTCCAACCACACTTTTAGAAAAAGACCAAAAAGATTTTATTTTCAAATAATCGAGGTGATTGCTATTTTTGGAAATTGCCGAATGTTCCGAAAGGACGACGGAAGGCCGTTTTTGCAAAAATGGCCACTTCGAAAATCATTTTTCTTTTCTTTCATTCAAAAATTGAAAACTTGCATTGAAAAAGATTTTTCCTTTTCTAAATAAAATCACCTTAATAAATGTGCAGGACGAGCACGATGATGAATGAACAATTTTCCCTAAATAAAATCCCTTTGGAGTTGAGATTATGGTGGCAGGACATGGGATCCGATGGTCAAGACTGGGTCAAAAGGTACTTGAAAGGCCTTACGGGGTTACTCGAAATAGTTCCTCGAGGTGATGTGGTTAGAGCATTGACGTTTTGGGATTCGGCACACAACGTATTTCATTTCCCGGATTTTGAACTTACCCCAACTTTGGAGGAGATTGCCTTTTACATCGGGAAGACCGAGGTTCCGCTGAAAGGAAAATACCCGGTATCTCCGAGGACGGTGACAGTACATCGCTTCCTCGACTCTTTGAAAATTGCCCGGAATGTTCATAATGAAGATCTGGCCAACGGGTTTTGTTCTTTAAGCTTCATCTACAATAGGTTTGGACACGTTGGGGGTTTCAATGATCTTACCAACAAATTATGTTGTAAGTCCAACCGGGCGAAATGGGAAGAACACCGGAGGTTCGCATTTTTGGTGGCATTTCTTGGAGTTGTTGTATTCCCGAGGAAAGATGGACATATCAATATAAAAGTCGCCGGGTTAGCTTCCACACTGATAGTACAAGAAAACTGTACTCTGGCCCCGATGATTGTTGCGGATATCTATCGTGCTCGGACTGTGTGCAAAGCGGGGGCTAGCTTCTTCGAGGGGTGTAACTTGATCTTGCAAATCTGGATAATCGAGCATCTGTGCCACCACCCTTCATTCTCGAGCTATGGTTCGACCGAACGGACATGTTTGGAAGAGTTCAATGCGAGGACAAAAGAAGTAAAGTTGCCAAAGGGAGTCCAAGGTTGGATTGTGTATCTTCGATCACTAACTGACGGTCAAATTGATTGGACGTATGACTGGTTACCTCTTGACGAGGTGATATACATGCCAACGGAGGGATCGCCGTTTTTGATCATGGGTTTGAAGAGTATACAACCTTATGCACCATACAGAGCCCTGCGACAGTTGGGTCGGTGTCAGATTATTCCGAGAGACGGGGATCTCAGTGTGCAAGCCGTGGAGATTGGTCCGGACGGGCAATTCCCGGAAGCAAAAATCCGGCAAATCTGGAACGAGTGCCAAAATTTGAAGATTGATACTTGTGTGCCGAATAGAGCAAAAGGGGAGATATCACCTGGATACTCCACCTGGTACCGACGAGGGGTTGAACATGAACGTCTTTCAAAGAGACCTCACTTGCAAGACTTGATAGAGCAATCCGAGGAAAATCTGAAATGGGCGGCCAAGGAAAAGGAATATAAGGCCAAAATCAGTCTGTTGGAAGATAAGCTGAGAAATCTTCATTTCGAAAGCGGCTTACAAGCAGCATCCGATGAAGGAGAAAAGAAACAGCTGAAGAAAGAAAATGATGTGTTGAAGGCTCAAATAGCTCAAATGAAAATTGCATCCGAGACCCCAGCTCGTTCAGCCCGCGATGAAAAGTTAATTGAGATTCTCCGGCGGAAAGTAAACGACTATAGCTTTGATTTGGACGTAGCTGAAAAAGAGTTAGTCAAGGATCGGAAGCAAATGGACAAAGACGCTGAGGAAAGAGCCAAGATGGTCCGGCAGCTACAAGGCAAGCATGATGTTGAAATAGATCAGCTTAGAAAGAAAATGATCTCGGCCACAGTCAAAAGTAACAAGATTATCAAAGATCTTGAAGAAGAAAGAGAGCACTGCTACACGACTATGGCTAGATTAGAATTGAAGCTGCAACAAGTGCAAAAGGACAACCAACACACCTTGGATGCTCGCACTCAACAAATAAGCCGGCTATTGCAAGAAAAAGGGGTCATCAGAGAAAAGATTGTTCGCATCGCCCAATACATCACCCGAAAGACTCAACTTTGTGAGGATATGTCTCGGAGGACTTTTGTATCTGCAGTGAAGTTTTTTGTACAACAAGTCATGGCCGACCTGGATAGGCTTCAAAGGGGTTTAGCATATAGGCCCGCGGCAAGGCCGAACGATGCCTCGCGGGCACTAGGTGCATTAATGTACTCTTAGGTCATGCATCATCTTTTATTTTTCTTTTTCTTAAACATCACTTTGTAATCAAGGTTTTGAATTGTCAATGAGAAAACAAAGTGTTGTTACCAATTCTTTTACTTTATGTCATTTCTTTGTATCCGCTATGCAAATAAATAGGAACGTAATTATGAAAACGGCAAAAAAAAAAAAAAAAAAAAAAGAAGAAAAAGCAAGAAAAAGAAAGAAAAAAAAAGAGCAAGAAAAGAGAAAAGCAAAAGAGAAAAGAAAAGAAAAGAAGAGAAGAAAGAGAGAAAAAGAGCGGAAAAAGAAAAAGATGATTGAAGTGAGCAGCGGCCGGGATGATGCATAACGTCTCGAGGAAATATATTTGTTTTTAAAGTCGTTGCATCTTATTTATGCGCTAACAACTAACGAGTGTTGATGTTTGTGAGTTCAGATTTTCTAGGCAACTGGCATTCTGGCTACCCACCCATACAACACCAGGTCCAAAAAGATGACAAAGGCTGTATCCCAGGAGATCGAGGCAACCATTGTAGACCCTGCTCACGAAGAAGAGATCGTGGATGTGGCAGAGATGAAAGAAGAAATGTACAAGTTAAGACAACAGATGGCTGAAATGTACCAGGCTTGGTCAAGAGGTCAACCACTACCAGCCTACCCTGCTAACCCTGCATATGTCCCTCCAGCCAATCCTAACCCCGAGCCACCAACAATGAACTCGTCCTCCACCTACCCCGACTACCCTCACTACTATGCTTCTACCTCCCAAATGCCACCCCTCCAACCAAGCAAGCACCACCTCCTATACCACAAGTCACTCCTGTATATGTGGCACCTCCGCCCGCTGTTATCCACAAATCTTCTAGTGAACCGATATTCCATATCCAGGATCCTCACTACTACCCTCCGGAACCTACTTTCAGACAACACGAGTCTCACGCTCCGATGATGGAAGCAAGTGCCGGGCAGGAAGAGATGGCTCGGAAAGTGAAGAGTCTTGAGAACGCTTTCCGCAATATGCAAGGGCTGGGAGGGCAAGTAAGTGTAGCCTACAAAGACCTGTGTTTGTTCCCTGAGGTGCAGCTTCCTGCGGGATTTAAGTTGCCAAAGTTCGACATATACAACGGACACGGGGATCCGGTAGCTCATCTAAGAGGGTACTGTAGCAAGATGAGAGGCGCGGGAGGTAGAGATGAATTATTGATGGCGTACTTCAGCCAAAGTTTGAGTGGATCAGCTCTGGAATGGTATACCCGACAGGACCATACAAGATGGTTCGTTTGGGATGACTTAGCGCAAGCTTTCGCTAGTCACTTTCAGTACAATTTGGAGATCATACCCGACAGGTTATCCCTTACCAAGCTGGAGAAAAAGCCAGGAGAGAGCTTTAGAGAATACGGTTTTAGATGGAGGGAACAGGCCGCTAGAGTGGATCCACCAATGAAAGAAGGAGAGATGTTAGATTGTTTTCTGCAAGCTTTGGAGCCAACATACTACGGCCATCTAGTGTCAGCAATTGGAAAGAGTTTCAACGAAGTTGTGAAAATGGGAAGTTTTGTAGAAGAGGGTTTGAAGACAAACAAAATTATGAGTTTTTCGGCTATCAAAGCCACCAATCAAGCTATACAGAGTGGAAACGGAGGAGTGATGGGAAAGAAGAAGAAAGAAGAAGTAGCAACCGTTGAAAGTAGGCCATGGAGTCGCAACCCACATTACAACCCACCAAGACCCTACCGCCAACACTCACCAAGCCCGTCAACTCCATATAATCCGCCACCACCATCTTACCCGCCAAATCCCTACAACGCACCAGGCCCATATAACCCACCACCACCACCATACCCACCAACTGTCCCACATTACCACCACCCTCAAGCCCAAGCTTACCCACCACCACCGCCCCACGTGTGGAGAGCTCAAGCTCCACACAATGTGTACCACACCCAGAACACATACCCAGCCCCTAAACCTTACCGAAACCAGAATAGACCCAGGCCGGACGCTGATTGGAGAAACAAAGCAAGAAAAACATTCACTCCTCTCGGAGAGTCATATACCAGTCTTTACCACAGGTTGAAAGAATTGGGGATGTTGAGACCAGTTGCACCAAAAGTCCCAAACCCACCCCCGGAAAATCTTGATTCTTCTGTCAGATGTGAATACTGTTCGGGAACATTGGGTCACGATACTGAGAAGTGTTGGCAATTAAAGAATGCCATTCAAGATCTTATCGATGAGAGGAGAATTGAAGTGAAGGCTCCCGAAGCCCCAAACATTACCCAGAATCCATTGCCGAATCACCACGAAACGAATATGATAGAACTGGTGCAGGGTGATGGCAATCAAAAACCATCTCAGGCCGTCATGATGATAAAGTCGAGTGACAAGTTAGAGAAAGAAATTGTGAAAGAGGAAGCAATTGTTGAGAAACCAAAGCCAATAGTGATGGGAGGTTTAAAGGTGGTAGTTCCAGGTGCAAAGACGATCGTGACTGTGAAAGGAGCAAGTGCAGAGCCAGTAATCATAAAACTAGTAGTGCAAATGCCAGTGGTGAATACAAAGACTGTGCCTTGGAACTATAACAAGGTAGCAGTAGTTTACAAGGGAAAAGAGATTTCTGGTGAAATTAACGAAACGCATGGACTCACCCGATCCGGAAGGTGTTTTGCTCCAGAGGAACTGAGAAAGATGAAGACGGTAAGAGAAAGTCAATTGAAGAAGCCAGTGTCGGAGGAGGAAGCAGAAGAATTTCTTAAGAAAATGAAGTCACAAGAGTACTCAGTGGTTGAGCAGTTAAGAAAGACCCCCGCCCAAATTTCTTTGCTATCTTTGTTGATACATTCGGAAGAGCACCGGAAGGCTCTTATGAAGATTCTAAATGAGGCTCATGTTCCGGAGAAGATTTCAGTGTGTCACTTGGAGAAGATTACCAACAAAATTTTCGAATCTAACAGGATCACCTTCTCTGATAGGGAGCTGCCGGTGGAGGGAACTGAACACAATAAAGCATTGTACCTTACAGTAAAGAGTGAAGAGTCGGTCGTGACCAGGGTATTGATTGACAATGGATCGAGCGCGAATATTTGCCCGCTGTCAACTTTAGGGAAGCTGAACATTAGCCCGGACAGAATCCGGAGAAACAGTATCAATGTGAGAGGGTTTGACGGCGGAGGTAAGAACACGTTAGGAGATATTATTTTGGAAGTGACCATCGGTCCCGTTGATTTTACGATGGAGTTCCAGGTGCTCGACATCGCCGTATCGTATAACTTGCTGTTGGGTTGACCCTGGATTCATGCGGCCAAGGCGGTACCATCTTCTCTACACCAGATGGTCAAGTTTGAATGGGAACAGCAAGAGATTGTTGTACACGGAGAGGAAAATGCTTGTAATGTGGTAGCACCTTTTGACGGTACTGATGGGGATAGGGGTCCTTGGGTCTACCAAGTGACGGATGCTGTTGAGGTGAATAGGGTTGCTGAAGGAGAAAAGTTATCAACCCCGATGTTGGCACCAACTGCTGTAATGGTGGCCAGAGAAATGCTGAGAAACGGATTTGCACCGGGAAGGGGATTAGGCAAAACACTGCAGGGAGTCACTCAACCAGTTCAGCTTCCGGAGAATAAAGGTACATTCGGCTTAGGGTTCAAACCCACCTTTGCCGATATCCGAAGAGCCTCTAAAGCCAAGAAAAACTGGACCTTGCCCAAACCCATACCCAAATTATCCGACATCTTCATCAGGCCTGGTACAAAATATCAACCATCTGCTGCAGCAAAGTGCATTGAGGCTGAACTCGATGAAGGAATGCTTGGTTTTGAGAAATTGTTTTGGGAGGTGAATACGATTGAAGCAGGGGAAGGCACGAGCAGAATGGACGTGCAATTTGTGGGGCCCGGAGTCACATTGAACAATTGGGAAGCTACTCCTTTCCTTATCCGGAAGGAGTCTTGGTAGTTAGCTCAAAATTTCATCATTGCTTCCCCGAAAATTGTTATTCTATAGTTTCCCCATTCCCCTCATGAAAAAGAAAAAATCACCATGTATCCCGAACATTGTTCGTTTCTTTTATTAATGAAATGCAGTTTTTCCTTTTTCTTCATTTTTGCCTTATTTTTTTTTTGTACAGTTTTGCATGTGTTGATTCCAATGCCATGTCATGCGTGAAGGATTCTAGACCCAGTTCTGACAATCACATTACTATACAAGAAATCGAGGAAGATAGTGAAATAGAATGTGAGGATGAGGAAGCGCTGGAGGAAATAAGTAAGGACATGAAACAATACGAGGAAAAACCCAAGCCGAATCTGAGTGATACGGAATCTATAAACTTGGGGAGCGAAGATGATGTCCGAGAAACAAAGATTAGTGTGCATTTGGAGGCACCCCTCAGGGATGAATTGATAAGGTTGTTACATGAATTTAAGGACATCTTTGCCTGGTCCTATGATGACATGCCCGGGCTTAGCACGGATCTAGTGGTACACAAGTTGCCTATCTACTCGGAATGCCGGCCGGTAAAACAAAAGCTGAGGAAATTCAAAACGGACATTAGCGTGAAGATAAAAGAAGAGGTGAATAAGCAGTTTGAGGCAAAGGTCATAAGAGTTACCAAGTACCCCACCTGGTTGGCAAATGTTGTGCCGGTCCCGAAGAAAGACGGCAAAACCAGAGTGTGTGTAGACTATAGAGACCTCAACAAAGCTAGTCCGAAGGATGACTTCCCATTGCCAAACATTCACATATTGATCGATAATTGCGCCAAGCATGAAATCGGTTCGTTTGTGGACTCTTATGCAGGTTATCACCAGATCCTGATGGACGAAGAAGATGCTGAGAAAACTGCCTTCATTACACCTTGGGGAACGTATTGTTACAGAGTAATGCCGTTTGGATTGAAGAATGCCGGGGCAACTTACATGAGGGCAATGACCACAATGTTTCATGATATGATGCATCGGGAAATTGAAGTATATGTGGACGATGTCATTATAAAGTCCAGGAAACAACCTGATCATGTGAAAGATTTGAGGAAGTTTTTCCAAAGACTCCGGAGGTACAATCTAAAGCTCAATCCGGCGAAGTGTGCTTTTGGAGTACCTTCAGGGAAACTACTGGGGTTTATTGTGAGTCGGCGAGGTATTGAACTAGATCCATCAAAGATCAAGGCTATTCAAAGTCTACCTCCGCCGAAGAACAAGAAGGAGGTCATGAGCTTATTAGGAAGGTTGAATTACATTAGTCGGTTCATTGCTCAATTGACATCAACGTGCGAGCCGATCTTCAAGTTGTTAAAGAAAGATGCAGCAGTGAAATGGACCGACGAGTGTTAGGAAGCCTTTGACAAGATCAAAGAATATTTGGCCAATCCTCCGGTGTTAGTTCCTCCAGAACCAGGGCGACCTCTGATTTTGTATTTGACGGTGCTAGATAACTCTTTCGGTTGTGTACTGGGTCAACATGATGAGTCGCTTCTAATGGGCACAGGTTCATCCTGGTTGCAATTGATTATTTCACCAAATGGGTCGAAGCTAAGACATTCAAGGCGGTGACGAAGAAAGCGGTGGTGGATTTTGTGCACGAAAATATTATATGCCGATTTCGAATCCCCAAGGTGATTATCACGGACAATGGAGCCAATTTAAACAGTCATCTCATGGTGGAAGTTTGTGAAAGGTTTAAGATCACGCACCGCAATTCCACACCTTACAGGCCAAAGGCGAATGGTGCGGTAGAGGCGGCAAATAAGAACATCAAGAAGATTCTTCGGAAAATGGTGGAGGGATCCAGGCAGTGGCATGAAAAGTTACCCTTTGCTCTCATGGGTTACCGCACGACGGTACGTACTTCTATCGGAACCACACCTTATACCCTGGTGTATGGAACAGAGGTCGTTATACCCGCAGAAATAGAAATACCGTCATTGCGAATTATAGCCGAATCTGAGATAGATGACGATGAATGGGTAAAGGCCCGATTAGAACAGTTGAATTTGATTGATGAGAAGAGATTGGCCGCGATCTGCCATGGACAGTTGTATCAGCGGAGAATGGCCAGAGCATATAATAAGAAGGTACGACCTCGAAAGTTTGAAGTCGGACAAGTGGTATTGAGGCGTATCTTACCACATTGGGCAGAGGCAAAAGGCAAGTTTGCGCCAAATTGGCAGGGGCCGTTCGTGGTATCACGGGTGTTGACCAATGGAGCATTATATTTAACAGATGTTGAAGGAAAGTGCGTAGAGACTGCTATCAATTCAGATGCGGTCAAAAGATACTATGTATGATTCCTTTTCAATTGTATGTTTTGTATTTTGTTGTGATTTTGGAATTGAAATGACGAAGGCATTTTATTCTCTATCCAAACACTTTATCCATTGTTAACCCCTTTGAGCCTTAATGAATGAATTCTTTCATATCCCTCTCTCGGAATCACTCTAGTGCAATAAGATCGAAATTGCCAGAATGAAAAATGAAATGATGGAAAAATGAAAAAATGAAAAAAAAATGAAAATGAAAAAAAAATGAAATGAAAAAATGAATGAAAAAAAAAAGAAAAAGACAAAATCGGGAAAAAGTCAAAAAGAAATCCATCTAACTTATAAAGTTGGATGAACTACGTCTAACTTGATCCCGAAAGGGTACGTAGGCAGCCTCTCTGAGGTTCAGTCACAATAAAGGAAAAATCCAAAAATTCCCCCACATATTGAAACTGGGGCAGAAGTTATGTTTAATAATTCCGAGAGTTGTAAATATTTTTAACCCTCGTTGAAATTTTGAGCCTTTATATCTTTCTTTCTTAACCCACCCAAAAGCCACATTACAGTCCAAAGAAAGACCTTCTGATCAATTTTGAAATGATAACAAATACAACGAAGGAGGAGCGAAGCATCGGATAATACCCGTGGTACAGAAAACAAAATACAAAAGGAAAAATGGAAAAAATAAAAAAAAATGAGAGAGTCTCATCAGTGAAAACCTTAGCCGGCACTGTGAGGCGATTGTGAGGTTGAGAGAAATAAAAACGAGAGAGTCTTATCAGTGAAAACCTTAATCGGCACTGTGAGATGATTGTGAGGTTGAGAGAATAAATGAGAGAGTCTTATTGGTGAAAACCTTCCGAGGCACCGTAAGGCGATCGTGAGGACTATCAGAAAAAAGAAAAGGCAACAAAAAAGAGTATCGGTTTGGGTCAAAAGCAATTCAGAGTCAGAATAATGATTGGAACGAACTGGGTCAGAGTTTAAATACATGGCATGGTCAGCGGAATCAGCCAGCAAATACCCAGATAAGTTCTGTCATCTCCCCAAAATACTCTTACCTTTCTTTCGTTTTTTCTGCATTTCATTGTTTACCCTTTTGAGAGCTAACTACCGGCTCCTGGTAATGGAAATTGAAACAACACTGGATCAGAAAGGATAGAAGATTGGGGAAAAGGAATAAAGAAGCTTGGCAAACATGGCCGAAGAAAAAGAAAACAAAACAAAAATGGAGAAATGAGGAAAATACAAAAAGAGTCTGCAAGGAACAAGAGGTTGAAGATCATGCAACATGAGAAAACAAAAACAAAGGAAGCAATAAGAAGTGGGGACGGCAGATGCCAGTTGCCAGCAGTTTATATCTAATAAATTTTGTTTCATGCAGGAACAAATTGTCACTAATCACTTTAAAGTGAATGTGACCAATGTGGAAAATTTAAAATACCAAAAAGAGAAAGTCTGCCGAATAAGTGGAGAAATTCATAGGCAAGAGATAAGTTGGTAAAAAGAAAATACCAAAAAGAGGAAGGTAACATCTTTTAAAATCTGCTCCCCAGTCCTCAGGCTGAGGGAATATTTTCTGCATCGCATTGCACGTTTAATTTCTGCTAGGCGCCCACCTTCAAATACGGGAATATTTTCTGCATCGCATTGCACGTTTAATTTCTGTTAGGCGCCCACCTTCTAATACGGGAATATTTTCTGCATCGCATTGCACGTTTAATTTCTGTTAGGCGCCCACCTTCAAATACGGGAATATTTTCTGCATTCGCATTGCATGTTTAAATTCTGTTAGGCGCCCACCTTCTAATACGGGAATATTTTCCGCATTCGCATTACACGTTTAATTTCTGTTAGGCGCCCACCTTCAAATACGGGAATATTTTTTGCATCGCATTGCACGTTTAATTTCGTTAGGCGCCCACCTTCAAATACGGGAATACTTTTCTGTATCGCATTGCACGTTTAAATTCTGTTAGGCGCCCACCTTCAAATACGGGAATATTTTCTGGCATCGCATTGCACGTTTAAATTCTGTTAGGTGCCCACCTTCGAATACGGGAATATTTTTCTGCATTTGCATTGCACGTTTAATTTCTGTTAGGCGCCCACCTTCAAATACGGGAATATTTTCTGCATTCGCATTGCATGTTTAAATTCGGTTAGGCGCCCACCTTCAAACACGGGAATATTTTCTGCATTCGCATTGCACGTTTAATTTCCGTTAGGCGCCCACCTTCTAATACGGGAATATTTTCTGCGCATTCGCATTGCACGTTTAATTTCCGTTAGGCGCCCACCTTCTAATACGGGAATATTTTCTGCGCATTTGCATTGCACGTTTCAATTCCGTTAGGCGCCCACCTTCTAATACGGGAATATTTTCTCCATCGCATTGCACGTTTAAATTTCGTTAGGCGCCCACCTTCTAATACGGGAATATTTTCTGCATTTGCATTGCACGTTTAATTTCCGTTAGGCGCCCACCTTCTAATACGGGAATATTTTCTCGCATCGCATTGCACGTTTAATTTCGTTAGGCGCCCACCTTCTAAAACGGGAATATTTTCTCGCATCGCATTGCACGTTTAATTTCGTTAGGCGCCCACCTTCTAATACGGGAATATTTTCTCGCATTTGCATTGCACGTTTAATTTCCGTTAGGCGCCCACCTTCTAATACGGGAATATTTTCTGCGCATCGCATTGCACGTTTCAATTCCGTTAGGCGCCCACCTTCAAATACGGGAATATTTTCTGCATCGCATTGCACGTTTCAATTTCTGTTAGGCGCCCACCTTCTAATACGGGAATATTTTCTGCATTTCGCATTGCACGTTTAAATTCTGTTAGGCACCCACCTTCTAATACGGGAATATTTTCTGCATCGCATTGCACGTTTAAATTTCGTTAGGCGCCCACCTTCTAATACGGGAATATTTTTTGCATTTCGCATTGCACGTTTTAATTTCTGTTAGGCGCCCACCTTCTAATACGGGAATATTTTCTGCATCGCATTGCACGTTTAATTTCCGTTAGGCGCCCACCTTCTAATACGGGAATATTTTCTGCATCGCATTGCACGTTTAAATTCTGTTAGGCACCCACCTTCTAATACGGGAATATTTTCTGCATCGCATTGCACGTTTAAATTTCGTTAGGCGCCCACCTTCTAATACGGGAATATTTTTTGCATTTCGCATTGCACGTTTCAATTCTGTTAGGCGCCCACCTTCAAATACGGGAATATTTTCTGCATCGCATTGCACGCTTAATTTCTGTTAGGCGCCCACCTTCTAATTCGGAAATATTTTCTGCATCGCATTGCACGTTTAAATTCCGTTAGGTGCCCACCTTCTAATACGGGAATATTTTCTGCATTTGCATTGCACGTTTAATTTCTGTTAGGCGCCCACCTTCTAATACGGGAATATTTTCTGCATCGCATTGCACGTTTAATTTCTGTTAGGCGCCCACCTTCAAATACGGGAATATTTTCTGCATCGCATTGCACGTTTAATTTCTGTTAGGCGCCCACCTTCTAATACGGGAATATTTTCTGCATCGCATTGCACGTTTAAATTCTGTTAGGTGCCCACCTTCTAATACGGGAATATTTTCTGCATCGCATTGCACGTTTAATATTTTTGCACATCATGGTTTATACAGTTAAAAAGCCCACACTGGGGCAGAAAAGAAAAAAAGAGGTAGTTTGTTGTTTTGTTTTAAGCAGGTTCAGTTCGAGATCGAGAAAAACAAGAAAATCAACAAAAAAGAGAGTCATCAAGAAAAACAAGAAAATCAACAAAAAGAGAGTCAACAAGAAAAACGAGAAAATCAACAAAAAGAGAGTCAGCATCGAAGAAAATCAACAAAAAGGAAGATTCTGCATCACCAGAAAGGGAAGAAGAGCAAAAGCTAGATTAGGAACGATTGTAATTGTAGGATCATAGCTTAGAATAGCTTCTTCATTTTACATTTTCCCCCGGTGTAATAAGGAGTAAGTCAGCAGGTCTCAACAGTGTCAATGCAACAGTGAGTCTGGTAGTTTTTAAACTGCCAGACCTTCCCGAACTACACTGACCTGATTCCTGTTTAGCCCAAGATATGTAGGCAACCTCTAAAGCAGGGTGCGGTCAAAAGGTTTTCAAAAATACTTTCACGGAATGTGCCAATGTGCAAAAATCTCTCATTACTGCTCACTTGTCTTTGCACTGAAACTCTTCGTGTTCAGTTGTGAGCACGTGATTTTTGCACCGAGCAAACAATTCCAAAATTAAAATAAATATATTTTTTGAGTGCAATTACATGCCTTGTTTGAAATTGAATGCATTTTATGTGTTTGAATAATTAGAAATTAAAAGAAAAATCAAAAAATATAGGCTAGGAAATTAATAGGCTATGTAATTAGTTAGATTTTTAAGAAAATGACTAAAAATAGTTTAAGTTGTAGAAATAAGGAAAAATAGCAGAAAAATTGCAAAATATACTAGAAAATTAGAGTAAATAGGAAATTAGATTTTATATTTTTTCCATAAAAGAAAAAGAAAAATATATAAAAAGAAAATACATAAAAAATCATTAAAATCGGAAAAAATACAAAAATATATGTTGTGTAATAAATCTGGGCCAAATGTGATCCGAATGGCTGGCCCAGTCCCTAAGCCCAAAGGAAACCCGGTCCAATGGTTTTGAGCAGAGGTGATCTCAGCCGTTCGTCTCCTCAAATCAATGGCTGAGAATAATAGTTGAATTATAAGGGGATTGATTAATGCTGAGATCTGATCTCAGCCGTTCATTCAAGGTGATCTAATGGCTAAAGACCTTAGCCTCATAAGCAATGATACGGCGTCGTATAAGTAACGCCCCTCTCAGACCGTTGATCTCCATCAAACGGACGGTTGAGATTACCTTGGACATATGGCCTATAAAAGGCTTCTGTCTGAAGACGGCCGTCTCATTTAGCCAAATTCCTAACCCTAAAGACGGCCGCCCTAACCTCTCCTCTCCTTTCTTCATCTTCATCATCTTCGTCCAGCAACCCTAGTTAGCCATGGCGGCCACCACCCTCCACGGTGGTCGCCGGCTTCCCTTTACATCTCCTATCTTCTTCTCCTTCTTCTTCATTTCATAATACACCCAAAACCCCAAAAAAATACCCTGTTCTTCAAAGTCCCGGTCACCGGCGACCACCAAAGTATGAAGATCCGCATAAAACCAATGCCAATCTCTTCCCCTTCCCTTGATCTATCACCCTACCCCACTGGTTCCCTTCGAATATCTCTGGAACTCGTCGAATATCCAAGAGAAGGTCGCCGGAAACCTAACTCCGGCGACTCCCAAACCCAAACCTGTTCAAGACCCGTTCTTTTACCCTTTCAAAGCACCCCTCACACAAACAAAAACTTAAAAGGCTTCATCTTGAAGCCAAACAACGTAAAACAGAAAAGAAAAAGAAAAAAAGGAAAAAACGAAAAGAGAAACAACGGAATAAAAAAAGAGTCTGGAAGACTGAGGAGAAAGAGAGTAAAAGAGAGGAGAATAGGAAGCTCAGGGGACAGGCCCTGCAAGCTAAGTGCTCCCTATCCCTCTCTGTGTTTAGCTTATCTTTTCTTTTTGTTATTTTTTGCTTGCTTCATGCTTTCAATTTGTTTTGTTAGGTCTAGTTTAGTTGGTCGCATGAATTAGAGTTATCTAGTGCTTCATCTTTGTTTGTTTCTCTGTTTTAAGTATTTAATCTTGATATCCTTGTTTTTCTTCATCTGCTATCCCTATTAGGGTTACTCATGCTGTTGGCTTTCAATATCTTTTCTTCTGTTTCTTTGCGTGTTTGTTCTGCATGCTAGTTTAGCTATTTGATTCTCATCTTTAGGAATTTTTCTTATGATTGGTTTATAGTACCTCTTCTGTTTTTCTTTCTTTTGTCTAGCATGTTAGCTTAGGGTTTGTTCGGTTTAATTCTATGTTTCTTTTCTTTCTGCTTGTCTTCTATTGCTACAATTGGTCTTGTATATCCTCATATGTTAATCTGTCTTTCTTCTAAACCTCAACTAGTTCTTCTCAATATGTTAGTTATAGGATTTTTGTATCTGTTTCATCTCCTTTTCTGATTAATGATTTGTCCATGATTTGGCTCTGGTTGATTATGTTCCCATGATTCTATAGTTCATTTCATATCTTTGGGCGAATCTCTGATATTTAGCCATAAGGTTTCTTAATCTGTTCTTTCGAGCATGTTAGTGATAAGATTCTGTTTGATGTTTTAATCTCATGTTTCTTTGTTTCAAGTCATGTTATGTTTCTGATTGAGTCAAAAGAGTTACCCTGATTCCATTACAGTCCTTGGTCTGTTTAGCTTTCATAGTCCAGTTGACCTTTCTTCTACTGTCATGCATGTTTAACTCTTGTTTTCTTTTCATCTTTTAAGTTGATGTCCTGACTATTCTTCCTTGTGTGTTCCTCACTCTTGGTTATAGCTAGAGTTCTCTTGTTTATCTTGCAACATTTCATCTTTGAAATTAGATACCTCTTGTGCCTCCCTTCATGCTTTAGCTTAGTTGTTTAACTCTCAAGTGAAGCTTGTTCTATTCAGCTTGTCATGTTTTCTATTGTTCTCTCTTCTTAGTTAGATTCTTGAGTAAACAGTTTGATTCTCATGTCTACTTAAGGGCTTTTACCCTAATAACATCCTCAATGGTCATTCACATGCATTTTTATTATCTTCTCTATGCCCTTCTGTTCTACATCCTTCATCTTGTCTGTCATGACTTGCATTGAAAATGAGTAGGTAAAGTGGTTCTAAGTGATACCATAGGTCCTCTGATTCTTGTGAGCCATGCTTAATCTTTCATGTTGACTGTTTTGTGAGAATTTAGTGTCTATGTACCTATAACCATGATTGCTAAGTAGGGTTTTGGCTTTCCAGTGAATCACTCAATATGAAATTGATTGTAACTCATGCCTGCTTAATGTTTAATTAACACTGTACCACTTGAAATTGAGTTTGTAAGTCTGATTAATTAAAATTCAACATTATCCAACTCCTTTTCTGAATTCCGATTAGTTGATAAACATCTTTGGTTTCATGTGCTTATGTGTGCAATTGCATGTTAAAATGGCTAGGTTTGCAATAGTTTAATGTTAAGTATAAACACTGTTGATGTCTATTATGCTTAGGAGGATTGGTTATAGCAGTTAGTACTAAGTTCCATGAAAGTGGTTAGTTTTTAAATAAGATAAAATACTGAAAATGCATAATTAGGATATAAATTTAATAATTGGTCTAAGAATGGTCAACCTTGCAAAGGGTTGACCTATTCTATAAGGCCCTAACACACAGCCCCCTTTAAAAGGGGCTGGTTGTGCAAAAGGGCTATGTTTGCAAATGCAGACTGGCCCAGGCTCTATATTGAGCCCTGAACAGCAAAGTGGCCAAACCTGTAAAGGTTTTGGGCCCAGCTATTCAGTATATGGCTTTGATAGCCCAATCTAAGTCTCAACTTGAGACTGGCTAGTTCTTAAATAGGTTAATCATAACAATAAAATAGGCTATGCCTGCAATTAGCTTTAATTGAAATAATGTGGTCTTAATTGACTGGAATTAGATTAAAAGTGGCTAGAATTGAAATGGTTTCTTAAAATAGAACTGGCCAGCCCTTAAATACTAATGCCAGGGCTGGCCATTAGTTAAATAGGTGCAAAACAAGCTGAAAATTGACCTAGGTCGGCTAGTAAATCAGCAGTGCCCTTAGGGGCATAATTGGGTATTTAAAAGGTAGAATAGTAAATAGTTGAAACTTAGGAGGGTAATGGAGTCATTTATGCTCCTGATTTCTGCAATTTTGCAGAGATTTAGGGGTATAATGGTCTCCTAAAAATGGGAAATCTGTAAAAATCTCAAACCCCTAAGGTCATACTAGTAAAAGGCCCTAAAAGGAATCTTTTAGAACCTTCCAGCACATGCTAGAAGGGTTTTTCATAACTGAAATGGGGCTTAAGTGTAGAATTGGTAATTTTAGGAGGGGGGAAGTGGGATTAATCCCATACTTCCTCCCCAAGTTTTCAGCCCTAAAAAAAATAGCTATAAATATCTCTTAAAAGGGGCTGAAAAGGGGGTTCCAATCTGAGTAATATAAGAAATATATCTGGGGTTCCAACATTAGCAATCTGAAATTCATTAGCTTGAGAGTGAAAATAGCATAAAAACAGTAGGATTTTCTGGGATTTCTCGAGTTAAAATTCGCCTATTTGCTTCTGATTTTGGGTTGTTTGGCTTGATCAATTATCTGGTTTTCTGCTGTTTTGATTGCTGCTGGGTTTCTATTGTTGTTGCTGTGATATTTTTGGCTTTGTGGATCTTCAGTCATAATCACTGTTGCATTGCCTTGTTCGAACCCCTGCTGTTACTTGCTTGCTTAATCCCCTAGACTCATTGGTCTTCTTCTCTGTGATCCAGGTACTCTTCTACCCGTAATGAAGCTGTAATGAAACTTGCTGAATAGAAATGAAGACTTGGAATTATTTTTGTTATTTGTTTGTAGCTTCACTTTTAATTTGTAGTATGCTGTAGTAGATAGCAAAGAAAAACAGAAACAAAAATGCTGTAATAATTAGTGTGGTAGTAGTAGTATAGTAGTAGTATAATATAGATAGCTTACCACTTAGTTTAATTAGGTAAGAGTTCTAAAATACAAGTTGATTAATAACTCCTGCAAGATTAATGATCTGATAATGAAATGAGATATGAAGAAATCAGTAGAACAATGATAGTATAGCCGTAAATTACTCATCATTTAGTTAAATAGGAATCTCGTTAAAACCAGAGTCAATCAACTCACTTGCATGTATTAATAGTAGTAACGTCACTTAGTTAATATGTTTCGTTAACTAATTTTTAATATTTGAATAAGTTTAAAAAATGAGAAGTGAAATAGGCCATGATGTTAAAACGGGTCCAGTTTGGTGTTAAAATTAGTGTTCGAACATAGCTATAAAGTGGTATAACAGGTCCAAAAGAGAAAAATAGGCAGAAGAAGTAGTAGTTCATTCGCTACTGGGGTTCATGGCATATCATAAGCTAAGCTGAACTAGAATCAACAATATACTTGTGTACATATGAATAGATCATTTAGTCTTGGATAATTCAGTTGACATTAGTAAATAATTGGATTGATTAAGCACTGTCATGTATAGGTTAATCACTTAGTTTTTGGTCATTTGTAGATAATTAGTTTAAATACTCTTGAGCTTCTGGAATAATCGAATTGTTCTCCTTTAGAATCTGTTAATGTTAGTATCAACTTGTTAACAAAGGTCGAGATCATAAATAGTCTTTAGTTTTAGTCTGAGGTGTAGTAGATAATTGATTCATGATAGGTTGTATACTGATTTCTCTTTAATGAATAAAACATTTTGAGTTCGTTCTATTCTGTTTACGTTTCTGATTTTAGTTATTTCAATCTGTTATATAAACAATCTTAACCCGCGACATGAATTATATCAAAGTCTCGAGTACGAGCCTGAAGACTGCCTGGGCTTTAAGGCCTGGGCTGATGCTGATCTAGTTAAGCGAAGTGAAGAGACCGGGCCTAATGAATAGCGAAAATTATGGGCCTGGATTATTATAGTAATAGCAATACGAATAAGGCAAAAACAAGGTATAGCAAATGTAGTTGAACAAAAATAGGACCGGACTCTAAAAATTAAATTGGGACGAGCCTCGCCCGAATAACACCGGGGCCCCCATTTAGTAATGATATAATACAAATAGACCCGGGAAAGCTAATAGCCAATTCCATAGCTTCTCCCAAAAGATTTAAAAGCCGATAAATGTTAATTTAGGGCACGATTTTAATATATCTTCCTATGAACGAGTGTGCACTTGGTGCGACTCAAATATAAATCTCGGTAAAGCTGAAATACACCAAAAGTCATAGGCGTACTGGTTGCGGTATGACTCTAGGCGTGTTTTCGCGATACCGCAAATTCCTAAAAAAATATATTTAACGTAAAAGCACATTATGTTGTTAAAATCTATAATTGAGTCAAACAAAAGTCAAGAACGACAGTGGAGCGACCGTGCTAAAACCACGGAATCTGGGAATGCCTAACACCTTCTCCCGGGTTAACAGAGTTCCTTATCCGGATCTCTGCTTCGCGGACATTTTTAAGAGTCAAAATTCCTCGGATTCGGGATTAACCGGTGACTTGGGACACCATTATTATTCCCAAGTGGCGACTCTGATTAATCTCTAATAAAATCCCGAACCGATTGTCCTTTAAATGGAAAAACTCCTTCCCTTACGTTATTTTATCCGTTTCGGGTAATTGAGCGTCGGGGTATACCCTACAAGTGTATTTATACACCTTACGCATGTTGGGGTAGTAAAAAGGGAGGTGTGACACCGGTGATGCAGAATTTCTTTCTTTTTGTTGATTTTCTCTGATGCTGACTCTCTTTTTTGTTGATTTTCTTTGATGCTGACTCTCTTCACCACTTTCCAGTTCACAGGTGCAGCTTTCCAGTGGTGGGAGGATTTTGAGAGGCGTAGGCCCGCTGGGGCAGTGCCCCTCACTTGGCAGCGGTTCTCCACGGTATTTTTGGAGAAGTACGTGCCTCAGTCTCAGAGAGAGGAGCTGCGACGTCAGTTCGAGTGGTTGAAGCAGGGAGAGATGACAGTTAATCAGTACGAGATGAGATTCACACAGTTGGCCCGTCATGCCATGTGGATGGTTCCTACAGACAGAGAGAGGATTCGGAGATTTATCGATGGCCTTATTTATCCCATTCGCATATTGATGACCAGGGAGAGAGTTTCGGCAGTTACCTTTGAGGAGGTGGTTGATGCTGCCCGTCACATTGAGACAGATCGCCGCAGAGAGCGAGAGGAGAGAGAGGCTAAGAGGCCTCGTGGTACCGGCAGTTACAGTGGTGCTCCGTCTAGGGGCCAATTTCAGCATAGCAGAGGTCGCTCTTTCAGGTCTCATCAGTCTGGACGTACAGAGTCCAGTGGGGTTTCATCAGATCGTGGTCGGCAGGGCCATCAGGGTTATCAGGGTCAGCAGAGCCGTCAGCAGAGTCAGCCTGCACTGAGTGCTCTTCCAGCTCAGAGCTCTGCTCCTGCTTCCTCAACACAGGGTTCATCGGTAGCGAGGGGTCCTCAGCAGCCCCTTCTTCCATCTTCAGGCCGTTATTTTGAGTGCGGTGATTTGGGCAATATCAGGAGAGAGTCTCCTCAGTGGCTTCGTAAGCGGTCTCAGCAGAGGGATCGGCCCTCGTCTTCTACTCATGTTTCTTCGGCACCAGCACAGTCGGCTAGGACTGGTGGCCAGGTATCCAGAGGTCGTCCTAGGGGTGAGGATCGTACTGGTGGAGGCCAGGCTCGTTTCTATGCTCTTCCGGATAGGAAGGATGCTAGTGCTTCAGATGCGGTTATTTCAGGTATTATCTCAGTCTGCCACAGGGATGCTTCTGTCTTATTTGATCCCGGATCTACCTATTCTTATGTCTCTACTTATTTTGCACATCATTTGGGTATGACTCGTGGTATTGTTGCTTTGCCCGTACATGTGTCTACCCCAGTGGGGGGTACTGTTGTTGCGGATCAGGTATATCGATCCTGTATTATTACTATTGGGGGTCTGGAGACCCGAGTTGATCTATTACTACTGGGCATTGTAGATTTCGATGTAATCCTAGGCATGGATTGGCTATCTCCTTACCATGCGATTCTGGACTGTCATGCCAAGATAGTCACACTAGATATTCCAGGTAATCCGAGGATCCAGTGGCGTGGCTTGACTGATTATGTGTCCGACAGGGTGATTTCTTATATAAAGGCCCAACGAATGATTGGCAAGGGTTGATTATCTTATTTAGCCTTCATTTGAAATGTTGAGGCTGAGACACCCAGTCTTGATTCGTTCCCCATTGTGGGGGAGTTTCCGGATGTATTTCCAGCAGACCTGCCGGGCATGCCGCCTGACAGAGATATTGATTTTGGTATTGACTTGGTGCCGGGCACTCAGACCATTTCTATTCCTCCCTATCGCATGGCACCAGCAGAGTTGAAAGAATTGAAAGAACAGCTTCAAGAACTCTTAGATAAGGGTTTCGTTCGTCCGAGTGTGTCACCTTGGGGTGCACCGGTGTTGTTCGTGAAGAAGAAAGATGGCACAATGAGAATGTGCATTGATTACAGGCAGCTGAACAAGGTAACAGTGAAGAATAAATACCCATTGCCTCGTATTGAGGACCTATTTGATCAGCTCCAGGGAGCTAGTGTATTTTTTAAGATTGATCTTTGATCGGGCTATCATCAGTTGAAGATCAGGGACTCGGATATTATGAAGACAGCGTTCAGGGACGCGATATGGGCACTACGAGTTCCTGGTGATGTCTTTCGGGTTGACTAATGCCCCAGCTGCATTCATGCACTTGATGAATAGTGTATTTCGGCCGTACCTTGATTCTTTTGTGATTGTGTTTATTGAAGACATTCTGGTCTATTCACGCAGCCAGGAGCAGCATGCACAGCACTTGAGGGTGGTATTGCAGAGGTTAAGAGAAGAGATGCTCTATGCGAAATTCACTAAGTGTGAGTTCTGCCTTGATACTGTGGGTTTTCTAGGACATGTAGTGTCCAGTGATGGTATTCGGGTTGATCCATAGAAGGTCGAGGCAGGTGCAGAATTGGCCCAGACCTTCCTCAGCTACAGAGATTCGGAGTTTTCTCGGCTTGGCAGGCTATTATCGTCGGTTTGTTCAGGGTTTCTCATCTATTGCTTCACCGTTGACTAAGTTGACACAGAAGAATGCTCCATTTGTGTGGTCTGATGAATGTGAGGAGAGCTTCCAGAAGCTCAAGGAGGCTTTGACCACAGCTCCAGTACTTGTGTTCCCATCAGCCTCAGGGTCATATACGGTGTATTGTGATGCTTCTAGAGTTGGACTCGGTTGTGTGTTGATGCAGGAGGGTAGAGTTATTGCATATGCTTCTCGTCGGCTAAAGCCCCACGAGAAGAACTACCCTGTTCATGATTTGGAGTTAGCTGCTATTGTTCATGCCTTGAAGATTTGGAGGCATTACCTATATGGTGTATCTTGTGATGTATATACAGACCACCGCAACCTTCAACATTTGTTTAAGCAGAAAGATCTAAATTTGAGGCAGCGGAGATGGCTTGAATTGCTTAAAGACTATGATATTACTATCTTGTATCATCCCGGGAAAGCCAATGTAGTGGCTGATGCATTGAGCTGGAAGGCTATTAGTATGGGCAGTTTGGCGTATATTCCAGTTGGGGAGAGACCCCTAGCAGGTTGATGTTCAGGCGTTAGCTAATCAGATGGTAAGGCTGGATATTTCTGAGCCCAGTCGGGTGATGGCTTGTGTAGTAGCTCGTTCTTCTTTATATGATCGTATTCGAGAGCGCCGGTATGATGATCCACACTTACTTGTCCTTAAGGACAGAGTTCAGCATGATAATGCCAGAGATGTCACTATTGATAGTGATGGTGTATTACGGATGCAGGGCCGGATATGCGTGCCTAATGTGGATGGCCTTCGTGAATTGATATTGGAGGAGGCCCACAGCTCGCGGTATTCTATCCATCCAGGAGCCGCGAAGATGTATCAGGATTTGAAGCAGCATTACTGGTGGAGAAAGATGAAGAAAGATATTGTGAGCCATGTGGCTCGGTGTCTTAACTGTCAGCAGGTCAAGTATAAGCATCAGAGACCTGGTGGTGTGTTCCAGCGTATTGAGATTCCCGAGTGGAAGTGGGAAAGGATTACTATGGACTTTGTTAGTGGACTCCCTCGGACAGCGAGGGAATTCGATTCAGTTTGGGTGGTGGTGGATAGGTTGACCAAGTCAGCTCACTTCATCCCAGTGTGTACTACTTATTCCTCAGAGCGGTTGGCAGAGATATTCATCCGTGAGATAGTGAGATTGCATGGAGTTCCCATTTCTATTATATCGGACAGAGGTACCCAGTTCACTTCTCAGTTCTGGAGGACATTTCAGCGAGAGTTGGGTTCACAGGTAGAGTTGAGCACAGCATTTCATCCACAGACGGATGGGCAGTCCGAGCGTACTATTCAGATATTGGAGGACATGTTGCGTGCTTGTGTCATTGATTTCGGTGGTTCATGGGCTGATTATTTGCCTTTGGCGGAGTTTGCGTATAATAATAGCTATCAGTCCAGTATTCAGATGGCACCGTATGAAGCTTTATATGGGAGACGGTGTAGGTCTCCGGTCGGTTGGTTCGAGCCCGGCGAGGCTAGGTTGTTGGGGACAGAGTTAGTCCAAGATGCCTTAGACAAGGTGAAGGTGATTCAGGAGAGACTTCGCACAACTCAGTCGCGTCAGAAGAGTTATGCGGACCGGAAGGTCCGAGATGTGTCTTATTCGGTAGGTGAGAAGGTGTTGCTGAAGGTTTCGCCTATGAAGGGTGTTATGAGGTTTGGAAAGAAAGGGAAGTTGAGCCCAAGGTTTATTGGACCTTTTGAGGTGCTTAGGAAAGTTGGGGAGGTGGCTTATATGCTTGCTTTGCCACCCGGTTTGTCGGGAGTTCACCCGGTGTTCCATGTATCTATGCTCCGGAAGTATGTCGGAGACCCGTCTCATGTGTTAGGCTTCAGCACGATACAGCTAGATGAGGATTTGACTTATGATGTGGAACCAGTAGCCATTTTGGGTCGACAGGTTCGTAAGCTGAGATCCAAGGATATAGCTTCAGTGAAAGTGTAGTGGAGAGGTCGTCCCGTGGAGGAAGCAACTTGGGAGACCGAGCAGGAAATGCGGAACAGATATCCACACTTGTTTGATGCTCCAGGTATGTTTCTTAACCCGCTCGCGGACGAGCGTTTGTTTAAGCTGGGGAGAATGTAACGACCCGGCCCGTCGTTATGGGAAATACCACCCCGTTACCTTGCATTTACATATATTATGCTTTTAAATCAGTATTTGAATATATCGGGTGAGTTAGGAATGATTTGGATTGAAAATGAAACAAATAGCATGTTTGAAGAAAGCTTGAATATGAGAAGTCAACCAAGAGTTGACTATTGAGTTAGAGTGCTCGGAACCGGATTCTGATGATTCGACTAGTTCCGGGGGATCATTTATGACTTAGGAGAACAATCGGAATTGAATTCGGAGGTCCGGTGTAGTTTTAGGCTTGAATTGGCGAAGGTTGAATTTTGGCGAAAACCGGATGGTAGGGATATTTTGATCCGGGGGTCGGAATGGAATTCGACAATTTCTGTAGCTTCGTTATGTGATTTTGGATGTGTCTGCAAATTTTCAGGTCATTCGGACATCGTTTGATCGGGTTTTGGATTGAATGTTAGTTTTGAAAGTTTTGAAGAAACTTAGGCTTGAATTCGTGTGTAAATGGTGATTTTGATGTTTAGCATGGTGTTTTTATGATTGGAACAAGTCCATATCATGTTTTGGAGTATGTTGGTGGTTTTCGTTGGGGTCCCGGGGGCCTCGAGATGATTTCGGACCATCAATTGGGCATTTGGACTTGGCAAAAATCTGCAGAAAAACTGCAGGTTCTGCCCAGGCCTTTAAGCCTTCGCGTTCGCGTGGCAAGGTCCGCGTTCGCGAATGCCAAGCTTATCAGTGCATCTCGTTCGCGGGAAGGGGAGCCGCGTTCGCGTAGGCCAGGGATCGTGTGCATCGCGTTCGCGTTCCAACAGTCGTGTTCGCGTAGGTGTGTGAGGGTAAGTCTTCGCGTTCGCGGGAGGAGTATCGCGAACGCGTAGAAGGATTTTGGGTGCTGGGAGCTTGAGCATCGCGAACGCGTGAATGGCGCCGCGTTCGCGAAGGGTAGCTGGAAGTGGGCATCGTGAACGCGTGGAAGGCGTCGCGTTCGCGAAGGGTAAGTGAGGGTTGTTCAACGCGAACGCGTGGGAGATCACGCGAACGCGAAGAGCAAAAAGCTCTGGCAGTGAATAAAATCCAGAAACAGAGGGGTTACGGGTTTACACCCCCAAAACTCAATTTTGAGCCCTAGAGAGAAGAAAACTCGAGGAAATCACCGAGGAATCATCGGGTATTCGTCGGAGGTAAGATTCTTGACTCAAAAACATCATTTTATGGTAGTATTAACATCAATCTTCATGAAATTGGGTAGAAATCTTGAAGAAATGTGGCCTAAGTATTGAAAACGGGATTTTTGGATTTGGAAGGCCATTTGAACTCCGATTTCGATAAATTTTATATGCACGGACTCGTGGTGAGATGAGGGTCGCGTTGGTACTAATTTCGGAATTTTCCGAGCAGTAGGCCCGGGGTCGGGTTTTACCAACTTGGTGTATTTATGTGAATTTCATGTAAATTGAAATGGGTTATGATTCTTTGACCCGTATTTGATATAATTATTGTTATTTGACTAGATTCTACACACGAGGCAGCGAAATTCAAAGGAAAAGGCATCGCGGACGAGTCTACGACCGGCTAGAGGTGAGTAGTTTGTATATATGGTAGCCTGAGGGTTCGAAACCCCGGCTTAGCACATTGTGACGCTAGTCGGGCGTGGCTCGTACACCGTGGAAGGTGCGGGATTGATTGTGACTAGGGATTGAGACTTGGTCCATCCCGGATGTGAATAATATGTTGTTAGTGTTGGAAATACACTGTATTTGATATATTTGTGGGTTGTAAGCCTTGTTTGGGGCCTTGTACCGACTTGTAGTGTCCTTAGAGGACAATATTTATGTGATAGCTATAATTGCTTAAATCACTGATCTCAGTCCTGGAAATTGAAATCACACTTTTGAAATGCTAAGTCACCGGCTTTTGCAAATTTAATAAAGTTTAAGTATTTTTCATAAATTATGAATTGAAAACTGGAATTAAGAGAAATGAACTATTTTGTGACTTAATTGCTTATTGTGGACTGAGCATGGGATCGGGCTGCACGCCGCAGTGATTGATATGAGGATCGGGCTGCACGCCGCAGCAGTATTGCGCTTGGGCTGTAGGAGCCCCTCCGGAGTCTGTACACACCCCCAGTGAGCGCCGTCGACGTTAAATTGGATCGGGCTACACGCCGTAGCGGTTATGTGCATTGCATTGCATCCGTATTTGTTGAATTACTCTGTGGTAGCTGTATTGTATTGTTGTTGCTAGTTCGTAAGAGATTCGGACTGTAGTGTAGCTTCATATTGTGGTATTTTGTGGATTTCTTACTGTCAGCTACTTATATATATTTGTTACTCACTGAGTACTTAGTACTCACCCCTACTCCCTGCACCTTTTGTGTGCGGACTCAGGTACTCAGGAGCAGTAGACAGGCATCTCCAGCGATTGCAGTGTCATATCGAGTTGCTGAGGTAGCTGCCTACGTTCGCAGAACCTAGCTTCTCTTCTCCTTTCCAGTTGTCACTTTGTATTTTGTATTCGGACTTGAGTATTTCTATACAGTACTCTCTATTCCTATTGGGTTTTGTTAGAGGCTCTAGACTTGTGACTCCGGATCTTTAGGAGTGTCAGTACTGTTGTTCATTATTATTATTATTGGAGTTCTTAAACTCATATATTCTTCTTGGGTTGTCCATTTGGGACTGGTATTTGTGATAATTAAATTGTTTGGTCTGGCTGGCCTAGCTTGATTGTTGGGCGCCATCACGACCGGATTTGGGTCGTGACATGGCCCTAAAGTACCAAAAATGAGTAATGATCATAGCAAGGAGGTAAATATTGATCCCTGGGTCATTTTTTATGGTTCAACAAAATTTTGGGCAAACTAGGTATTAACGCTCGGGCCCATGCCAGAGGCAGCACATGAAAATTTGGGAATCGAGCGAAATTATAATTTTATGATCATAAAATGGATAAAATGAGTAACAGTCATGGCGTGGAGGTAACTATTATTCCTTAGGTAATTTTTGATGGTCGAATAAAATTTTAGGCATTGGGCTCCGGATACTCCGGCCCATACAGGAGGTGTGGGCTATAAGCACAAAAAAATTTGGAAATTTAGTGAATTATAGTTTTGTGGCCCTAAAATACCAAAAATGAGTAAAGATCATGGTAAGGCGGGATTATTTTTCCTTAGGTTATTTTTTATGGACCAACAATATTTTAGGCAATCTGTGTCTAGGTGCCCAGACTGGTACATGAGGCGTGGACTATATAACATACAAAAATCAGGAAATTGGGCGGAATTCTAGTTTTATGGCCTAAAATGCCAAAAAACGAGTTACGCTCATGGAGAGGTTGTGACATATTGTTCCTTAGGTCATTTTTTATCGGCCGGAAAATTTTTAAGCATCCGAATTCAGGTGCCTCGGCATGTGCAAGTGTCTTGGTCTATAAAATACAATAATCTAGGAATTTGAGAAATTTCAGTTTTATGTCCCTAAAACATCAAAAAAAAAGTAATGGACATGGTCGGGGCAATGATTATTGTTCCTTAGGTCATTTTTGATGGGCCTACAAAATTTTAGGCAATTGTTATTCAAGCATCTGGCCTTACGCATGAGGCAGGAGCTATAGTACACAAAAATCTATGAATCTAGCTGAATTCTAATTTTATAACCATAAAATGCCAAAAATGAGTAACGATCATGGAGAGGCAGCAACTACTGTTCCTTAGGTCCTTTTTCATGGCCAAAATATTTTTAGACAATTCGGGTCCGGACGCTAGGGCCCATGCATGAGACGTTGCTATAACACATGAAAATCTGGAAATCAGATTGAATTCTAATTTTATTGCCCAAAAATGCCAAAAATGATTAACGCTCATGGCAATTAGGTAACTATTGTTCCTTCGGTAGTTTGTGTGGGTCCAAAAGTTTTTTGGACGATCCAGGTCTAGCCTCCCAGGACCATACACGAGGCGTGGCTATATCATACGAAAATTTAGGAATCGAGCAAAATTTAAATTTTATAGCCCTAAAACGCCAAAAAAGAGTAGAAATCATGGCTTGGAGATAGCTATTCTTCCTTAGGTCATTTTGTGGTCCGGTAAAATTTTAGGCGATCCAAGTCCGCATGCCCGAGCCAATACTGAGGAGTGGGTTATAACACAAGAAAATCTACAAATCGGGTGGAATTCCTATTTTATTGTCCTAAAACTCCAAAACCTGAGAAGGTCAAGGTGGGGTGGAGAGTATTGTTCCTTAGGTCATTTTTTATGGGCCGAAAATATTGTAGGCGTTTGGGTCCGATACCTAGGGTCATGCAAGAGGCATGGGTTATAATACACGAAAATCTAGAAATCAGGCGGAATTCCAATTTTATGGTCCTAAAATTCCAAAAGAAGAGTAACGGTCATGGAGATGCAGTGGAAATTGTTCTTTAGGTTGATTTTTATGGTCAAAAGTTTTTTGTTGATCCAACACTGGACACTCGGGCCCATGCATGAGGCTTGGGCTATAATATACAAAAATATTATAATCTAGCGAAATTCTAGTTTTATGGTCATAAAATACCAGAATACCAGTAATGATCACGGAGAGGCGGTGACTAATGTTCCTTAGGTCATTTATTATAGGCTTCCAAAATTATAGGCGATCCTAGTCCGGGCGTCCGGGCCCATGAAGGAGGCATGGGCTATAGCACATGAAATTTGGGAACCGGATGGAATTCCAGTTTTTTGGGCCTAAAATGCCAAAAACGAGTAACGGCCATGGAAAGGCGGTGACTATTGTCTCTTAGGTCAATTTGACGGGCCAACAAAATTTTAGGCGATCCGTATCCGGACGCCAAGGCCTATGCAGGAGACTTGGTCTATAACACACAAAAATCTTGAAATTCCATGAAATCTTAGTTTTATGGCTAAAAATGCCAAAAAATGAGTAACGATCATGGTGAGGTGATGAATATTATTACTTAGGTAATTTTTGATAGTCCAACAAAATATTAGGCTATGCATGTCGGGGTGCCCGTGCTTGCGGGAGGTGTGGACTATAGAACACAAAAATATAGGATTCTGGCGAAATTGTACTTTTATGACACTAAAATGCCAAAAAAGAATAACAGTATTGGAGAGGTGGTGACTATTGTTTCTAAGGTTATTTTTGATTGGCCAAGATATTTTTAGGTGATCTAGGCCTAGATGCCCGGGCTCATACATGAAGCTTGGGCTATAGTACACAAAAATATGAAAATCATGCGAAATTCTAGTTTTATGCCTTAAACCGCCAAAAAATGAGTAATAATCATGGTGAGGCGGTGACTAATGTTCCTTAGGTCATTTTTCAAGGGCTGGAATATTTTTAAGGCAATCCGAGTTCGGGCACCCGAGGCCTAGCACGATGCGTGGGCACACAAAAATTTGAGAATCAATAAAATTCTAATTTTATGGCCCTAAAACACCAAAAAGCGAGTAACGATCATGGTGAGGTGGTGACTATTATTCCTTAGGTAATTTTTTATGGATCAGATATATTTTAGGAGATCCAAGTCCGGGCACCTAGCCCCACAAAAGAGGTGTGGGCTATAAACATACGAAAATATGGGAATCGAACAAAATTACAGTTTTATGGCCCTAAAATGCCAAAAAACAAGTAACGATCATGGTGATGCAGTGAATATTGTTCCTTAGGACATTTTTGATGGTCCGAAAAAATTAAAGGCAAACCAGGTCTGGGCACCTAGGACTATGCAGGAGTAATGGGCTAAAACATATAAAAATCTGGCAATCGGGCAAAATTCCAGTTTTATGATCCTAAAATGCCAAAAAATGAGTAACATTCATGGGAGGGCGGTGACTATTATTTCTTAGGCAGTTTTTGATGGGCTGGCAAAAGAGATACAGGTCAGGATGCCTGGGCCCATGCAAGAGGTGTGGGCTATAGCACACAAAAAATCTGGGAATTTAACGGAATTCTAGTTTTATGGCCCTAAAATGCCAAAAACGAGTAATGGTCACGGAGAGGTGGCGACTATTATTCATTAGGTTGTTTTTATGCGCCTGTAAAATTTTAGGTGATCTGGGTCAAAGAGCCCGACCCTTCCAAGAGGCATGGTCTATAGCATATGAAAATTTGGGATCGGATGGAATTCCAGTTTTACGGTCCTAAAATCCCAAAAGATGAGTAACGGTCATGACGATGCACTGATTATTGTTCCTTAGGTTGTTTTTTATAGGCTGATAAAATTTTAAGCGATCCAGTTCTGGAAACCCAGTCCATGCAAGAGGCATGGGTTATCGCACACAGAAATATGGGAATCATGAGAAATTCTAGTTTTATGGCTCCAAAATGCCAAAATATGTGTAACAATCACGGCGAGGCGGTGACTATTTTTCCATAGTTTATTTTTTATGCGACGATAAATTTTTAGGCAATTTGGGTACATACACATGTGCCCATGCAGGAGTTGTGGGCTATAGCATACAAATATCCAGGAATCGGACGAAATTCCAGTTTATGGCATTAAAATGCCAAAAAATGAATAGCGATCATGGCGATACAATTATTGCTTAAGTAATTTGTTATGGAACGATAAAATATTAGGCGATCCGGGTCTGGGCATCTGGGCCCATGCAGGACATATGAGCTATAGCACATGAATATCTCAGAATCAATAAGAATTCTAGTTTTATGCCTTAAAATGCCAAAAATGAATAACAGTCATAGTGAGGCGGTGACATTGTTCCTTTGGTGGTTTTTTATCAGACAACGAAATATAATGTGATCCATATCCATGCGCCCGGGCTCATACAAGAGGCATGGGCAATAGAACATGAAAATCTGGAAATCGAGCAGAATTATACTTTTATGGCACCAAAATGCCATAAAACGAGTAACGGTCATCGTGCGGCGGTGATTATTGTTCCTTGGGCTTTTCTATGGTCCAATTCTTTTTAGTCTATCCAGGACTAGACGCCCGGGCACATGTAAGAGGCTTGGGTTATTACACACATAATATATGGGAATCACATGGAATTCTAGTTTTATGGCCTTAAAACGCCAAAAATAAGTAATGCTCATGAAGAGATGGTGAATATTATTGATCTAGTAATTTTTTAAAGGCTGAAAAGTTTTAGGTAATCATGGTCTGGCTTCCGAGTCTATGAAGAAGGTATGAGCTATAACACACGATAATTTAGAAATCGGGTGGAATTCTAGTTTTATGGACCTAAAAAGCCAAAGAAAATACATAACGGTCATGGAGAGGCGGTGACTATTGTTCCATAGGTCATATTTGGTGGGCTGAAATATTTTTAGGCAATCCAGGTCCGGGCGTCCTGGCCCATCACATGAAAATCAGGGAATCGAGGGAATTCTAGTTTTATGGCCCTAAAACACCATTAAATGAGTAACAAACATGGAAAAGCAGTGACTATTGTTCCATAGGTCATTTTTGTTGGGCCAACATGATTTTAGGTTATCCAAGACCAGGCAACCTATCCCATGCAGGAGGCATGCACTATAGCACACGAAAATCTAGGAATCAAATAGAATTCCAATTTTATGGCCTAAAATGTCCAATATCGAGTAACGATATGCAGAGGTGATGAGAATTGTTCCTTATGTCATTTTTTATGGACCTACAAAATTTTAGTCTATCCAGGTCTAGGTGCCTGGGCCCATGTAGAAAGCGTGAGCTATAGCACACCAAAATCTGGTAATCGGCTGAAGTTCTAGTTTTATAGTCCTAAAAACCAAACATAAGTAACAGCCATAGAGAGGTGGTGACTGTTATTTCTTAGGTCATTTTTTATATCCCAACCAAATTTCAGGTGATCCGAGTCTGGGCGCCTAGGCCCATGCATGAGGAGTGGGCTATAGCACATGAAAATCTAAGACTCCGGGCGGAATTCACGTTTTGGCTCTACAATGACAAAAAATGAGTAACGGTTATGGTGAGCGGTGACTATTATTTCTTACGTCATTTTTTGTAGGCCAACATAATTTTAGATGATTCGGGTTCGAGCGCCTAAGCCCATGCAGGAGACACTATCTATAGCACACGAAAATCTAGGAATAGGGTGGAATTCCAATTTTATGACCCTAAAATTCCAAACAATGAGTAACAGTCATTGTGAGGCAATGACTATTGTTCATTGGTTATTTGTTTGGGCCAAAAAAATTTAGGTGATCCGGGTCTGGGTCCTCAGGACCATGCGTGAGGCATGGACTATAGTACACGAAAATATCAAAAATGAGTAACAGTAATTACAATGCGGTGACTCTCGTTCCTTTTATTTTTTTGATGGGCGAGAAAACTTTTAGGTGATCCGGGTTCGAGCACTCGAGGTCAAGCTAGAGGCACAGGTATAGCATATATGAATGAAACGGAATTCCCGATTTATGGACCTAAAATGCTAAAAAATGAGTAACAGTCATGGCAAGGCGATATCTATTGTTCCTTACGTCATTCTTGATAAGGACAAAAAAATTTAGTTGATACAGGTTCGGGTACCCATGCCCATGTAGGAAGTGTGGGCTATAGCACATAAATATCTAGGAATCATGCGGAAATCTTGTTTTATGACCCAAAAATTACCAAAAAAATGAGTAACGCTCGTGGGGAGGCGGTGAATACTGTTCCTTATATTGTTTTTGATGGGCATGCAAAATTTTAGGTGATCTAGTTCCAAGTGCATAGCCCATAGAGCAGTTGTTAGTCATAACACACGGACATCTAACAATCAAGTGGAATTCCTTTTTTATGGCCCCAAAGTATGAAATAATGAGGAACGGTCTTAGAAAAGCAATAGTTATTGTTCCTTGGGTTGTTTTTGATGGGCAGACAAAATTTACGGCATTTCGGGTCCATTCACCCCGATGCATGCAATTGGCATGGTCTATTGTATATAAAATTTGTGAATCAAGCGGAATTCCTTTTTTATGGCCCCAAAATGCCAAAAATGTGGAACGTAAATGGCAAAGCGATGAGTATTGTTAATTGAATTGTTTTATATGGTCTGGCAAAAGTTTAGGCGATTCAGATCCAATTGCTTATAACATATAGATGGCGTGGGATATAACATACAAAAATCTGGAAATCAGGCGAAATTACTTTTTTACATCACCAAAATTCAAAAAAAAACAAGGAATAGAGATTGCAAAGCGATGACTATTATTCCTTGGATAATTTTTGATGGCCCAGCAAAACTTTAGGCGATTCGGTCCGGTCGTTTGGATGTGTGTAGATGGCGTGGGATATGGAACATGAAATTCTGGGAATTTGACGAAATTCCTTTTTATGATCCCAAAATACTAAAAGAATATGAGTGTTCATAGAAAAGTGATGATTATTATTCTTTGGGTCATTTTTTATGGGTCGGTAAAATTTGATACGATTCGGGTACGATCGCCCAAGTGCATACAAACTATGTAGGCTATAGAATAAGAAATCTGGGAATCAGGCAAAATTATCTTTAATGGCCCCAAATTGCCACAAACTTGGAACGATCATGATGAAGCGATATCTATTGTTCCTTAGGTTGTTTTTTATAGTCCGGCAAAATTTTAGGTGATTCAGGTCCGTTCGCCCAGATGCATATAGATGGCGTGGGCTATAAAGCACGAAAATCTGAGAATCGGACAAAATTCTTTTTTATGGCCTCAAAACACTAAAACATGAGGAGCGGTTATGGCAAAGCGATGGCTATTCTTCCTTGGATCGTTTTGATGGGCTGGTAAAAATTTAGGTGATTCATATCTGGTTGCCTAGATGCATGCAGATGGTGTGGGCTATAACACACAAAAATCTAAGTATCGAACAAAATTCTATTTTTATGGCTCTAAATTGCAAAAAAAAAAATGAAGAAGAACGGTCATGGCGAAGGGATAACTATTATTCCTAGGGTCGTTTTTGATTAGTTGGTAAAATTTTAGGTGATTCAGACCCAGTCGTCGGGATGCATGCATATGGCATGGATTATCGCATGTAAAATTTGGGAATCGGGTAGAATTCATTTTTATGGCCCCAAAATGCCAAAAATTGAGGAATGGTCATGGCTAAGTGATGACTATTTTTTCTTGGATAATTTTTTATTGGCCGTTAATTTTTAGGTATTCCAGGTCTAGTCGCCTGGATGCATGCAAGTGGCGTGGGATATAAACAAAATTTTTGGGAATCGGGCGAAATTTTTTTTTTATGGCCCCAAAATGCTAAAATAAGGAACGGTCATGGAGAAGCGTTGACCATTATTCCTTGGGTCATTTTTTATGGGCCGATAAATTTTTAATCGATTCGGGTCTAGTCACCTAGATGCATGCAGATGATGTGGGTTATTAGCACACAAAAATCTAGGAATCGGGCGAAATTCTTTTTTTAGTGCCCAAAATGCCAAAGAAAAATGAGGAACAGTCACGGAGAAGTGATGACTATTGTTCATTAGGGTATGTTTGATGGGCCGAAACTTTTAAACGATTCGATTTTGGAACGCAAATATGGAAATTGAGCGGAATTCCTTTTTTATGACCCCAAAGCATTAAAATTTTAGGAACGGTCATAGAGAAACGATAACTATTGTTCCTTGTATCTTTTTTGATGGGCCGACAAAAATTTAGGTGATTTCGCTCCGGTCACCCGGATGCATGCATATGGCATGGACTGTAGCACACGAAAATCTAAGAATTGGGCGAAATTCCTTTTTATGGCCCCAATGCACCAAAAATATTAGAAAATGTAATGGCGAAGAAATGCCTATTGTTGCTCGGATCATTTTGATGGGCGACAAAATTTTAGCCGATCTGGGTTAGGTCAATTTGGTGTATGCAGATCGTGAGCTATAGCACATAAATTCAGGAAACCAGACAAAATTCCTTTTTTATGGCCCTAAAATTTTCAAAGGATGAGGAATGATCATGGCAAAACGGTGAGAAGTATTCCTTAGTTCGTTTTTATAGGCCGATAAATTTTAGGAATTCAGGTCCGGTCGCCCAGATGCATGTCGATAGCATGGTCTATAACACAAAAAAGTTTGGGAAGTGCACGAAATTCCTTTTTATGGACCTAAAATGCTAAAAATGAGGAACGGTCATGGGAAAACGATGACTATATTTCCTCGGGTCCTTTTCTATGGGCCGACAAATTTTTAGATGATTTGGGTCCATTAGCCTAGTGATGAAGTCCAGATCCACTGCTAAAACATAAATGGACATGGTCGCATGCAATTATGAGTCGAGGTCGAATCCCACAGAGAACAATATATAGGCGATTAGGCGTGTAAGAGTATTATCACTTATTATGCTAAGCCAAACATTTAGAAATGTTTTGAGAAAGTACTTATAACTAATTGTAAAAATATAAACTAACCTAGAAAGCAAATAAAATGATCAATGACTACAAGCATGGATGCATTGGGAATTACACTCAACTAACGATACAATGTATTTCACGGTTTTAAAAATATGAGCGAGTTAATTTCAATTAGTCTCGGGTAATAATTCTATATTAGCTTCTTCCGAAGACTAACAAGACTTCATATTGAACTATCCCTAAAATAATAAAGAGATTAAGCACACCCGAATATGACTACAAGTAGTTCAATCCTATCCCTAGGTAGAATCTATAAAGTGAGGGTTAAAGCCTCAACTTCTTATTAATTAACCTTTTCCAACCCTAAATTATCTTTCCCAAAATAAATTCGAAGCAAATGGGCGAGTCCTAGTGTTAGCTAATTCACTTGAAGACATAAAATAACAAGAATAATTAAAGAAACAATAAATCACTTCATAATCAACAAAAATCGTTCAATACATAAGCACAACAAGATATTTAATCCACATTTTAAATATGAATATTCCCATAACAAGATTCAAGTGTTGGAATAAAAGGCAATTAGATATTCAATACAAAGCAAGAAAATGAAGAAATGAACATAAATGGGTAATAAATTCTTAACCAAGAGCCTTAAATCTTCAAGACCCAAGTGTGTGTGCAAGAACCCTAGCTTCCAAAACTTGTTTTCTCTAGTAAAGGAACTGAATATAAAGCCATAGATATTTTAAAAATGAGCTAGGTCATGTATTAAAGGGTTTGGGATGAATAAAATGTGAAATAACATAAGTGCCCAGAACTTAAGCATGACTTTCACACTTTCAAATATTAGTTCACAATTGCGAATCCTGAGATTACTGTTGAACATTTGTCACGACCCGGATTTTCCCCCAATATCGGGATCGTGATGGCGCCTACTCGTGGTAGCTAGGCAAGCCACTGTATTCATACTATCCTGTTTTTAACACAATTTCATAATTTATTTATCAACAAACCACAACTTTAATTAAATAAATGCGGAATACTCTATCGAAATAGAAATAACTAATTACAAGATAAAAATCATACTGAAATCCTCAACCCAAGACGTGGAGTCACCAACTCACGAACTACTACTGAGTACTACACATAAAAGTTTGAAAGAAATATAACATAATTCTTTTTGTCTCGGAACAATGAGACTACAGCTAGTAACATAAATAAAGAGAGAGACGCCGGGCTTGCGGACGTCTGCAAGCTACCTTGGTCTCAAATGTGATCAACTCCCACGCAATCGATTTACTGCTGCTGCTCCTGATCATAACCTGGACCTGTGCAAAAACACACAGAAGTGTAGTATCAGCACAACCGACCCCATGTGCTGGTAAGTGCCTGGCCTATCCCGGCGAAGTAGTGACAAGCCTAGGACCAGACACCCACATAAACCTGTGCAGTTCAATATATATGTATACCACATAATAACAAGAAATAACCAAGTAATAACACAATAAGGAATATCTCAAAGAGTTCAACAATTAACAACAGTTAATAAGTTCACAAGGAAAGCAAAGTAAAATGGAAACACAAGTAATATCAAGTCAAGGAATAGCAAGCAATTACACGGCATCACCCTTCGTGCTTTTACTCTCATCCTCACCAAATAAGCAAATAAAGTACACGGCATCACCCTTCGTGCTTTTACTCTCATCCTCACATCCATAGTACGGCATGATCCTTCGTACATGGTTCAATAATAGGTCACGGCATGATCTTTCGTGCATAATCAATAAAACATGGCACGACATTAACCTTCGTGCATAAATAATGAAACATGGCATGGCATCACCCTTCGTGCATTATCACTCTTCCTCACCCAAATAACAATCATAGTTAAGGGCAAAGAAAGAAACAGTAATTCATAAACCGTCCCAACAAGGGCAATCAATAATCATCTTCACAACAAGTCCCGACAAGGGAGAACAATAACAATTTTACAACCTGGCAAAGGTTCAACAATTCATCTGCAAATATGTCTCACAATAAGCATTATCAACAACTCACGGTCATACTAGACACCAGTGTATGGATGCTCGTCACCACCGCCCATACACCGCACTCGATCACATAACACATAGCACATAATCCTATTCCCTCAAGCTAGGATAGAACAAACACTTACCTCGAATGTTTATGAACAATTCAATCCGTGGAAATGTCTTTTTCTTTCAAATTTGGCTCCAATCCAATCGTATCTATACACAATTGATTTAATATCATCGATACTACTCAACAAACTAATTCCTAAGACCAAATACAACTTTTACAATATTCTGCCCGGAATAGTGAATTTCGACCCCGGGCCCACATGGTCGGAACTCGGGGTTCGGACCAAAATCCGGTTACCCATCCCCCCACGAGTTCATGTATATGATTTGTTTCAAAATCGGACCTCAATTCGAGGTCCAATTTCCCAATTTATGAAAAACCCTATATTCCAACAAAAACAAGAAATTCTACCATGAAAACCTTTGATTTCTATTGAAAAACATGTTTAATGATGTTAGGAATTGAAAGAATTAAGTAAAAAGTGACTTACAATTGTTTTGAAGAAGAAGGAATCCGTGAAGAATCGCAAATGGGTGTTTTTGGTTTGTAAAAAGTGAAGAAATGAACTGAAAATCGTGTTTTACAGGTCTTTGTGTTTGCATTTGCGAACATGGGTTCGCAATTGCGAACATGGGTTCGCAATTGCGAACCCCGACCAATTTCTGGAGTTTGAAAAATAAGCTAAGGCTAGGAAGTTCGCATTTGCGAACATTTGTTCGCATTTGCGAAGTCTAGGCAGTTACTGGGGATTTCGCATTTGCGAAATAAGGTTCGCATTTGCGAACCAGCAGGCTTCTGGGCTTCTTCGCAATTGCGACACATTCTTCGCAATTGCGAAGACAGGCAATTTCTGAAGGCCTCGCATTTGCGAGGTTAAGTTCGCAATTGCGAACTATGGTCCAGGTGTGCCAGTGTCGCATTTGCGACACTTTGTTCGCATTTGCGAACTTGGCTGGTTCTGGCAAGCATCGCATTTGCGATAATGGGTTCGCATTTGCGAACCCAGCCTTGAACTGCCTTCTTCGCATTTGCGAGAAATTCTTCGCAAATGCGAAGCCAACAGCTGGGTGAAAAACCAGCAGTGCAACATTTCAGAATTTAATCCAACGGCCTATCAAATCTTTACCCGAGCCCCCGGCTCCAAACCAAACATGTACACAACCTCAAAAACACATTATGAACTTGTTCGTGCGATCACATCGCCAATATCACATCGTTTTCATCAAATCAAGCCTCAAATTCATGATTTTCATACTTTTGGTTTTCAAAACTTTCAAACTTGGAACTCAAGGTCCAAAACATCTCAAACGACATCCGAATGTCACCAAACTTTACAGAAATCACATATATAATATTTAAGACTTGTACCGGGCGTCGGAACCAAAATACGAGCCCGATACCAAGGTCAATTAATTCATTTCCATTAACAATTACATCAAAAACAATTTCATAGAAAAATTCATAACTTGGGCTCTAGGCCTCAGAATTCGACTCCGAACGCATGTCCAAGTCCCATATTTTCCTACGGACCTCTCGGGACCATCCAATCTCGGGTCCGGGTCCGTTTACCAAAAATGTTGACCGAAGTCAACCATATCAATATTAATATTATTTTTATCCAAATTTCTCATAGAATTCATATTTTCTATCACAAAATCTTTCCGGCTACATGCTCGGATTGTGCACGTAAATAGAGGCAACATAGAATGAGGTTTTCGAGGCCTCAAAAGCTCGAAATAATTAATAAAATAAGTGATGACCCTTTGGGTCGTCACAATCTCCACCTATAAAACAACTGTTCGTCCTCGAACGGACAAAAGAAAGAAGTACCTGAGTCAGTAAACAAATGTGGGTAGCGGCTCCGCATATCAGACTCGGACTCCCAGGTCGATGCCTCAGGAGGCCGACCTCTCCACTGAACACGCACAGAAGGATAACTCTTCGACCTCAACTGTCGAACCTGCCGGTCTAGAATAGCCACCGGTTCCGCCTCGTAAGATAGATCATTGTCCAATTGGACAATACTGAAGTCTAACACATGTGTGGGATCGCCGTGGTATCTCCGAAGCATAGATACATAAAAAACTGGATGCACGGCTGATAAGCTAGGCGGCAAAGCTAATCTGTAAGCCACCCCTCCCACTCTGTCTAGAATCTCAAATGGACCAATATACCTAGGGCCGAGCTTGCCCTTCTTCCCGAACCTCATCACGCCCTTCATAGGCGACACTCGGAGCAATACTCGTTCACCAACCATGAAATCTACATCTCGAACCTTACGATCCGCATAAGTCTTCCGCCTGGACTGAGCTGAACGCAATCTCTCCTGAATAGTGTTGACCTTATCCAAGGCCTCCTGAACTAAGTCTGTACCTAACAACCGAGCCTCTCCCGGTTCAAACCATCCAACCGGTGATCGACATCGCCTACCATACAACGCCTCATACGGAGCCATCCGGATGCTAGACTGGTAACTGTTATTGTAGGCGAACTCTGCTAATGGCAGAAACTGGTCCCACGAGCCTCCGAAATCAATAACACAGGCTCGAAGCATGTCCTCAAGAATCTGAATAGTCCTCTCGGACCGGCCATCCGTCTAAGGATGAAATGCTGTACTCAACTGAACCTGAGTGCCTAACTCCCGCTGGACCGCTCTCCAGAACCGCAAGGTAAACTGCGTACCCTGATCAGAGATAATAGATACTAGCACTCCATTGAGACGAACAATCTCCCTAATGTAAACCTCCGCTAAACTCTCCGACGAGTAGGAGACAGATACTGGAATAAAGTGTCTGACTTGGTCAGCCTATCAACAATGACCCAAATAGCATCAAATTTCCTCCAAGTCAAAGGAAGTCCAGTAACGAAGTCCATAGTGATCCGCTCCCATTTCCACTCGAGAATTTCAATCCTCTGGAATACACCACCAGGTCTCTGGTGCTCATATTTCACCTGCTGACAATTTAGACACCGAGCGACATACGCAACAATATCTTTCTTCATTCTGCGCCACCAATAGTGTTGCCGTAAGTCCTGGTACAACTTCACGGCGCCTGGGTGAATAGAATATTGCGAACTCTGGGCCTCTACTAAGATTAACTCTCAAATCCCTTCGACATTGGGCACACAAACTCGACCCTGCAATTTCAATACCCCATCGTCATCTAAATTTACCTGTGTGGCACCTCCCCGCTGTACTGTATCTCTCAACTCACGCAAATGAGGATCATCAAATTGCCTCTCACGGATACGATCTAATAAAGAAGAACGAGCGACCGTGCAGGCTAACACCCTGCTAGGCTCAGAAATGTCTAATCTCACGAACCGGTTGGCTAAGGCCTGGACATCTTGAGCTAATGGTCTCTGACTGACCGGAATGTATGCAAGACTACCCATGCTGGCATACTTTCTACTCAATGCATCGGCCACCACATTGGCCTTACCTGGGTGATATAAGATAGTAACATCATAGTCTTTTAGCAACTCTAACCATCTCCGATGTCGTAGATTCAACTCCTTTTGCTTGAACAAGTACTGTAGGCTTTTGTGATCAGTGTACACCTCACATGTCACACCATATAGATAATGCCTCCGGATCTTTAAGGCATGAACCACTGCTGCTAACTCAAGATCATGAACCGGATAATTTTTCTCATGTATTTTTAACTACCTCGAAGCATAAGCGATAACCTTACCATCCCGCATCAATACCACACCAAGCCCTGTACGAGATGCGTCACAATAAACCGTATAAGGCCCCGCACCTGTAGGTAGTATCAACACCGGTGCGGTGGTCGAGGCCGTCTTGAGCTTTCGAAAGCTCACCTCACACTCCTCGAACCACACGAATGGACACCCTTTCGGGTCAACCTGGTCATCGGGGCCGCAATAGAAGAAAACCCCTCTACAAATCGATGGTAGTAACCTGCTAATCCCAAGAAACTCCGGATCTCGATCACTGAAGCTGGTCGAGGCCAATTCTGGACTGCCTCAATCTTCTTTGGGTCTACCCGAATACCTTCCACCGATACAATGTGACCCAGAAATGCTACCGAACTCAGCCAGAACTCACATTTAGAAAATTTGGCATATAGTCGGTTATCTTTCAGAGTCTGAAGAACCACTCTGAGGTGCTGCTCGTGCTCTTCCTGGCTGCGGGAGTACACCAGGATGTCATCTATAAAGACTATCACGAACAGATCTAAGTAAGGCCTGAATACCCGATACATCAACTCCATGAATGCTGCTGGGGCATTGGTCAACCCGAAGGACATGACCAAGAACTCATAATGCCCATATCTAGAGCGAAAGGCTGTCTTAGGAATGTCGGCCGCCCTGATCTTCAGCTGATGGTAGCCTGACCTCAAGTCTATCTTAGAGAATACCCTCGCTCCCTGGAGCTGGTCAAACAAATCATCAATCCTCGGCAGTGGATACTTATTCTTTATTGTCACTTTGTTTAATTGCTGGTAATCAATACACATCCGCATCGAGCCATCTTTCTTCTTTACAAATAATACAAGTTCTCCCCAGGGGAAACACTGGGCCTGATAAAGCCTTTCTCAAGAGGGTCTTGCAACTGATCTTTCAACTCTTTTAGCTCCGGCGGGGCCATACGATAGGGTGGAATAGAGATGGGCTGAGTGCCCGGTGCCAGATCAATATAGAAATCAATATCCCTGTCGGGTGGCATGCCCGACAGGTCTGAAAGAAAAACCTCAGGAAACTCCCGTACAATAGGGACTGATTCAATAGAAGGAACTTCTGCGCTGGAATCACGAACATAAGCCGGATAAGCTAGACACCCCTTCTCGACCATGCGTCGAGCCTTAACATAGGAAATAACAGTGCGAACGGAGTGGCTTGAGGTACCTTTCCACTCTAGTTGGGGTGATTCTGGCAAGGCTAAGGTCACAGTCTTAGCATGACAATCTAGAATAGCATGGTATGGGGACAACCAGTCCATCCCCAATATGACATCAAAATCCACCATATCCAAAAGTAACAGATCAACACGGGTCTCAAGACCCCCAAATATAACTACGCACGAATGATGCACCCGATCGACTACAATGGAGTCACCCACTGGTGTAGCCACATAAACTGGAATATCCAGAGCATAGCCGGGCACGGCCAAATACGGTGCGAAGTAGGAAGACACATAGGAATATGTAGATCTAGGGTCAAATAATACCGAAGCACCTCTGCCACACACAAGAATAGTACCTGTAATCACGGCATCTGATGCCTCTGCCTCTGGCCTGGCCGGTAAAGCATAGAATCGGGGATCTGCACCTCCCCTCTGAGCTGCGTCTCTAGGACGACCATCAACCGGCTGACCTCTACCTCTCGCTGGACGGTCTCCACCTCTACGGTCTCGACCTCCACCTCTACAATCTCTACCCCCGCCTCTGGCTGGCTGGGCAGGCTGAGGGTCAGCTGGGGCCTGAATCATAGGACGAGGACCTCGCTGCTGAGAGTTGCCCACTGCTAGAGGGCAATACCTGATAAAATGACCTAGGTCACCACAACCGTAGCAACTCTTAGACTGATAGGGCTGCTGGCCCCGACGACCTGAATGGCCTCCACGAACACTCCGAAGAGGCTGAGCATTAATAGGAGGCTGGTCTGAATAATGCCCCCGAAAACCACGATCACCCGGTCCACCCTGTGAAGCCTGAAGGGCGGAATGAAAAGGCCTGGAAGACTGGCCTCTATCAAAGGATTCTCTGCCACCAGAGGAAGAACCACTAAACCTGCCTGAATGACGAGGCCTCTTGTCTGAAGAATAACCGCCTCCCCGAGCAAGAGCCATTTCAACTCTGCGTGTTGCATTAGCTGCCTCCTGAAATGATATGTCACTCCCCACGCCCATAGCCATCTGGAGTCTAATTGGCTGATTAAACCCATCTATAAACCTATGGACCCTCTCCCGCTCTGTGGGAAGTATCACCACTGCATGACGAGCCAAATCGACAAATCTCGTCTCATACCGTGTGACCGTCATAGTGCCCTGATGGAGGCGCTCAAACTGCCTCCGAAGTACATCCCGCTGAGTAGCAGGGAGAAACTTCTCCATTAATAGTTCCGCAAACTGATCCCATGATAAAGCTGGGGACCCTGCTGGTCGAGTCAAGCAATAATCTCTCCACCAAGTCTTGGCGGATCCTGCAAGCCTGAATGTACAGAAGTCAACTCCATTTGACTCCACAATCCCCATAGTCTTGAGAATCTCATGGCAACTAAATAAGAAGTCCTGAGGATCCTCTGATGTGGCACCGCTGAATGTAGTGGTAAATGGCTTGGAGAACCGATCAAGTCTCCATAAAGAATCAGAAGTCATGGCCGCTCCATCATCGGCATGAGCTGTGGTACCTGACTGAGTGGCCACAGCTGGCTGAACCACTGGTGCTTGAGGCTGGGGAGCTACTAGCTCCGGAGTATGTACAACAGGAGTCTGGGCCCTTCCTCCAGCCTGAGAAGCAGCTGGTGCAACCGATAATAAGCCCGCTCTGGCAATGCTGTCCATAAATCCCGCTATTCCGACCAAAGCATCCCGAAGATCCGGGGTAAATAAAGCCTCTCCCGGGACCTGAGCTGGGCCCACTGGAGCTGCTGGGACTGGAACCTCCTCGTCAATCTCAATATGAGGCTCCACCTCTGGAGTAGCTGCCTGGGGCTGAGTTCTACCCCTACCACGGCCTCTGATACGGCCTTGGCCCCTGCCCCTCACGGGAGCTGCCTGGGGCTCGGGCTGCTGGTCGGCGGACGAAGAAGCGCGTGTCCTCACCATCTGCGAAAGGACAGAATAGAAATTCAATCAGTAATTGAGGAACAAGTCGCACGACAAGAAAGAACAAATGAGAGACTCTTTCCTAACTCAATAGACTCTGGAGGACAAGTACGGACGTCTCCGTACCTACCTCTCAAACTCTACTAAGCTTGTTCGTGAGTGGTGAGACCTATGTAACCTAGAGCTCGATACCAACTTGTCACGACCCGGATTTTTCCCCAATATTGGGATCGTGATGGCGCCTACTCGTGGTAGCTAGGCAAGCCATTGTATTCATACTATCCTGTTTTTAACACAATTTCATAATTTATTTATCAACAAACCACAACTTTAATTAAATAAATGTGGAATACTCTATCAAAATAGAAATAACTAATTACAAGATAAAAATCATACTGAAATCCTCTACCCAAGACGTGGAGTCACCAACTCACGAACTACTACTGAGTACTACACATAAAAGTTTGAAAGAAATATAACATAATTCTGTTTGTCTCGGAACAATGAGACTACAACTAGTAACATAAATAAAGAGAGAGACGCCGGGCTTGCGGACGTCTGCAAGCTACCTTGGTCTCAAATGTGATCAACTCCCACGCAATCGATTGCCGCTGCTGCTGTCCGTAACTTGTATCCGCGCAAAAAGAGCGCAGAGTGTAGTAGCACAACCGACCCCATGTCTGGTAAGTGCCCGGCCTATCCCGGTGAAGTAGTGACGAGACTAAGGCCAGTCACCCACATAAACCTGTACAGTTGAAATATATATGTATACCACAGAATAACAAGAAATAACCAAGTAAAAACACAGTAAGGAATATCTCAAAGAGTTCAACAATTAACAACAGTTAATAAGTTCACAAGGAAAGCAAAGTAAAATGGAAACACAAGTAATATCAAGTCCAGGAATAGCAAGCAATTACACGGCATCACCCTTCGTGCTTTTACTCTCATCCTTACCAAATAAGCAAATAAAGTACACGGCATCACCCTTTGTGCTTTTACTCTCATCCTCACATCCATAGTACGGCATGATCCTTCGTACATGGTTCAATAACAGGGCACGGCATGATCCTTCGTGCATAATCAATAAGACATGGCACAGCATTAACCTTCGTGTATAAATAATGAAACATGGCACGGCATCACCCTTCGTGCATTATCATTCTTCCTCACCCAAATAACAATCACAGTTAAGGGCAAAGAAAGAAATAGTAATTCATAAACCGTCCCAACAAGGGTAATCAATAATCATCTTCACAACAAGTCCCGACAAGGGAGAACAATATCAATTCTACAACCTGGCAAAGGTTCAACAATTCATCTGCAAATATGTCTCACAATAAGCATTATCAACAACTCACGGTCATACTAGACGCCAGTGTATGGATGCTCGTCACCACAGCCCATGCACCGTACTCGATCACATAACACATAGCACATAATCCTATTCCCTCAAGCTAGGATAGAACAAACACTTACCTCGAATGTTTATGAACAATTCAATCCGTGGAAATGTCTTTTTCTTTCAAATTTGGCTCCAATCCAATCGTATCTATACACAATTGATTTAATATCATCAATACTACTCAACAAACTAATTCCTAAGACCAAATACAACTTTTATAATATTCTGCCCGGAATAGTGAATTTCGACCCCGGGCCCACATGGTCGGAACTCGGGGTTCGGACCAAAATCCGGTTACCCATCCCCCCACGAGTTCATGTATATGATTTGTTTCAAAATCGGACCTCAATTCGAGGTTCAATTTCCCAATTTATGAAAAACCCTATATTCTAACAAAAACAAGAAATTCTACCATGAAAACCTTTGATTTCTATTGAAAAACATGTTTAATGATGTTAGGAATTGAAAGAATTAAATAAAAAGTGACTTACAATTGTTTTGAAGAAGAAGGAATCCGTGAAGAATCGCAAATGGGTGTTTTTGGTTTGTAAAAAGTGAAGAAATGAACTGGAAATCGTGTTTTACAGGTCTCTGTGTTCGCATTTGCGAACATGGGTTCGCAATTGCGAACCCCGACCAATTTCTGCAGTTTGAAAAATAAGCTAAGGCTGGGAAGTTCGCATTTGCGAACATTTGTTTGCATTTGCAAAGTCTAGGCAGTTACTGGGGATTTTGCATTTGCGAACCAGCAGGCTTCTGGGCTTCTTCGCAATTGCGACACATTCTTCGCAATTGCGAAGACAGGCAATTACTGAAGGCCTCGCATTTGCGAGGTTAAGTTCGCAATTGCGAACTCTAGTCCAGGTGTACCAGTGTCGCATTTGCGACACTTTGTTCGCATTTGCGAACTTGGCTGGTTCTGGCAGGCATTGCATTTGCGATAATGGGTTCGCATTTGCGAACCCAGCCTTGAACTGCCTTCTTCGCATTTGCGAGAAATTCTTCGCAAATGCGAAGCCAACAGCTGGGTGAAAAACCAGCAGTGCATAAATTCAGAAATTGATCCTACGGCCTATCAAATCTTTACCCGAGCCCCCGGGCTCCAAACCAAACATGTACACAACCTCAAAAACACATTATGAACTTGTTCGTGCGATCACATCGCCAATATCACATCGTTTTCATCAAATCAAGCCTCAAATTCATGATTTTCATACTTTTGGTTTTCAAAACTTTCAAACTTGGAACTCAAGGTCCAAAACATCTCAAACGACATCCGAATGTCACCAAACTTTACAGAAATCACATGTATAATATTTAAGACTTGTACCGGGCGTCGGAACCAAAATACGAGCCCGATACCAAGGTCAATTAATTCATTTCCTTTAACAATTACATCAAAAACAATTTCATAGAAAAATTCATAACTTGGGCTCTAGGCCTCGGAATTCGACTCCGGACGCATGTCCAAGTCCCATATTTTCCTACGGACCTCTCGGGACCATCCAATCTCGGGTCCGGATCCGTTTACCAAAAATGTTGACCGAAGTCAACCGTATCAATATTAATATCATTTTTATCCAAATTTCTCATAGAATTCATATTTTCTATCACAAAATCTTTCCGGCTACATGCTCGGATTGTGCACGTAAATCGAGGCAACATAGAATGAGGTTTTCGAGGCCTCGGAAGCTCGAAATAATTAATAAAATAAGTGATGACCCTTTGGGTCGTCACAACATTGCATTTGTGATCTTGATAATAGGTGAATTTGACTATAATTGTACCCTAAATAATCACACTTTGCTATAGAATTAATGTTGTTTATGAAGACAAAATGCTTTGATTAGTGTTTGATTGTGTTTTGCAGGTACATGTGACACATTGGATGCCATAAAGAGCTATTTTGGAGTTCTAGGTTGTTGAAAAGACCAAAAGAAGAGCTAAAGTGAAGAGGCCTGGAAGCAGCAGTGAAGAATCAGAAGTCCTGTTCATCCGCGGTTCACTCGCGGCCGCGGATGAACTGCGAAAAAAGAAGGCCTCTGAAGTTTGACTGTTCGCGGTCCGCTCGCGGCCACGAACGAACCGCAGAAGGCCCAGCGGCAGCAATCCCAATTGGACTCAAACTTAGTTTTTAAGTCCGAAAACCTCTATATAAACTCTTAGTTTGCCCCATAGAGGCATGTAATCTATTATTCAATATTTTTGCAAGGTTTTAGTAGGAGAGATTCCTCTCAAACTCTTTCTTTTATTTTATATCAAGCAATTCTTTTTGATTTCAATTATTGTTTTTTTTGTTTCTTCAAGCATGAGTAGCTAAATTCTTTTCTAAGGTTTTGATGGAACCTATTGATAGATGAACTTATCATTTATGTGATTACAAATTGTGACTTAGATTTCTATTTGTTCAACTTCATTCTTATTGTAGTTAATTGGTAGGGTCCCCAATTAGTGTGCATAACTTGGAAAAGAGTGCATATTTAGGTTTATTGTTGAACAACACCACACCTAGGTTATTAGAGGAATCTATAACTTTAGGCGTAAAGACGGGGTTAGGAATAACGAAGTCTTGGGTGCAATCTAAAGTGAACTATTCAAATTAAAGCTAGCTAGGGTAGCTCGGGAGATTGCACTAGTAAATTATTGTAATTGCTCGGGAGAGGGTTACGATACATATAGTGTTCATGATTGATAGAATTTATTAACAATTTGTATGAGCATAACGATAAGGGATTCCATCAATAGGTGAAATCAACACCTTAGTCTTTCTCCATATTATTTTATTCAACATTCAATTCTTTCTTTGAAGCATTCTTAATTCTTGCAAAACTAGGTATTCAAAAATCATACACAAATATATTCTAAAATTTTGGGAAGTTGATTCGTAAGTACTCTTGGGTTGTGAAAGTTGTGATTGATAGGTTAATTCTCTGTGTGATCGATCTTGGACTTATTAGACCAAGTTATATTGACTACGACCGTTGCTTGGACGTGAACCAATTTTGGCGCCGTTGGCGGGGAATTAATGGAATTATCAATTGTCATTGACAGAACTTCATGATTCTTGTGTATTCAGGTTCTTTCTACACTCTACATTGAATATTTGGACGTTTGTTGATTTGGGTATTCAGGTGCATGCCTAAAAAATCTGCAAGGACTGGAGAACTAATTGAAGGACTCTCAGACCCCGAGCAAACCTTCCGGGCACGTAACAAAGCCATCAAACAAATTCAACAATCTCAACAACCAATCAAACTAGACTTTGACATGGGTGACATAAATGCTCAAAACCAGCAAGCCGGGCTAAATATGAAAGAGGCACAGGAGGCACAAGAAGGTGCATTGTTCGACTGGGCACAACCCACAGCTGATAATTTGGCAACTGCCATCATTGTGCCAGCAATTCAAGCTGAGTCTTTCCAGATTACTAACAACATGCTTCACTGGTTGCAAAACAAGGGATTATTCTCCGGGTCTCAGGTTGAAGATCCACAGCAGCACCTCAAGAACTTTTTATCAATATGCAAAACACAAAGACAACCGAATGTAACTCCGGAAGCTATCAGATTACTACTTTTTCCATTCTCAGTTACAGAAGCAGCACAGATATGGCTAAACTCACTCCCAATAAACTCCATTGCAACTTGGGATGAGTTAGTCAAACAATTCCACAACAAGTTTCATCCACCAAACAAAACCGCTCAACAAATTGACGAGATTGTGAGCTTCAAGCAGAAACCACTGGAAACACTACATGAAACTTGGGGCAGATTCAAAGTCATGCTTGTTATGTATCCTCACCATGAGATTCCTGAACAGATGTTGGGTCAAAGGTTCTACATGGGACTTTCAGACAGTATGAAGAATATTGTAGATGCTTCAGCAGGTGGGGCTTTTCCGAGCAAGACTTGGAGAGAGGGCCAAAATTTGCTAGACAAGATGGCTCAAAATTCCGGGTGGACGTCCAGGAATGCTCCTATCACACCAGTGGTACACTCTGTACCTCTGGATCCATCCAACACTTTGGAGGAGAACATGGCAACTCTATTGACACAAATGAGCATCCTAACAAAGAAGGTGAAAGAATCAGGGGTCAAGCAGCAAGTTCACATTGTAGACACTACCAATGGTGGTTTATGCACATCCTGCATCAGCCAACCCATAAGTAATCCATGGGCTGCAGACCAAGAACATCACCACCAGGATGGGGATATGAACTATATGGCTAACTATGGAGGGCAGCGACAAGGTAATCAAAACTGGGGCCAACATGCTCCAATGCAGTAAAGACCTCCCCAGCCACAATTTAATGCAGCAGGTATGAGGCCACCACACAACATGGCTCCCTATCCTAGACCTCAAAATTTCGGCAATCAGCAGCAGGGATATCATCCACCTCCACCACCACATGGGGGCAGGCATGATGATGGATTTGCAAGGTTGGAAGCTATGATGCAGCAGGTAATTGGGTCAAATGCTAAGACAAACGAGAGGATAGATGCACATGATGCCGCCATCAAGAATATTGAAGTACAGGTGGGTCAAATTGCTATGTCTCTCAACAATCGTCCTCAAGGGACATTGCCTGCAGATACACAAACAAATCCAAAGGACCAAATCCCAAAGCAGATGATGGCAGTGACTCTGAGAAGCGGTAGAGATCTTGATGCTGAGAATAAAAGTGAAAAAATTGACAGACAGGCTGAGACACCTAATCCATTGCCCACTGAACTGGATGAGTCCACAGGGTTGGCAAAAGTCACAGTCCAGCCAGTTGCTGAAAATAAAGAAGCACAACAGGGAACGGAAAAAGTAGCTGAACAGGTAGAGCAGCAGATCGATGAGAAAGTAATAGAAAAAGAAAAATCCCAAATCACCGGGAAGAAGAGGCCTCCACAACCATTCCCCCAAAGGCTGGCCAAATACCAAAAAGAGGAACAATACAAAAAGTTCTTCGACATGCTCAAGCAAATTCAAGTAAACATTCCATTAATTGAAGCTTTAAAAGAAATGCCTGGTTATGCTAAGATGATGAAGGATTTGATGTCGCGGAAATTTGATTTCCAAGACTTGGCCACAGTTACACTCACCCAGACTTGTAGTGCAGTGGTCTCTAGACCCATTACTAAGAAGCTATCTGATCCAGGTAGTTTCACCATCCCATGCACTATAGGGAATTATGCCTTTTCTAAGGCTTTATGTGATTTGGGGGCAAGCATTAATCTCATGCCCTTAGTTGTCTATAAGAGGTTAGGTATTGGGAGAGCCAGACCCACCTCTATGCTTTTACAGCTTGCTGACAGGACGGTTAAGCGTCCATTTGGTGTTATAGATGATGTGCTAATCCAGGTTGGGAAGTTCGTGTTTCCCGCCGATTTTGTAATTCTTGATTGCAAGGTCGACGAAGAAATTCCCATAATCCTGGGAAGACCATTCCTAGCCACTGGGAGAGCCATAATTGATTGTGAAACTGGGGAACTCAAGATGAGGTTGAATGATGAGGAGATCATCTTCAATGTGCAAAAATCCATGAGGCATCCTAGTGAGTTCGCAAATTGCTCTCTAATTGATGCGGTTGATGTGATAGTAGAGACCGACGATGCAGAATTGACCATTGAAGACCCACTTCAAGCATGCCTGATGAACATGGAAGAGGTAAATGGTGAAAGTTTGGCCGAATGGGTATTATCTCTGGAAGGAAAGGGATTCTGGAAGCGAGAGATCGAATTCGAACCCCTACCTCTAGAGAAAAGAGAGAACCCACCAGCAAAGCCATCCATAGAAGAGCCACCGAAGCTTGAAATTAAACCACCACCATCACATCTCATATATGAGTATCTAGGCCCTAACTCCACGTTACCTGTTATTATCTCATCTAGTTTGTTAGATGTGCAGGCCCAAAAGCTTATACAGGTACTCAAGGAATGTAAGACTACCATCAGGTGGACCATGGCAGACATAAAGGGGATCAGCCCAGCCTATTGCATGCATAAAATCCTCCTGGAAGATGGACACAAACCTTCCAAGGAACATCAAAGAAGGCTCAACCCCAACATGAAGGAAGTGGTGAAGAAAGAAGTAATAAAGTGGCTAGATGCGAGAATCATCTTCCCAATCTCAGACAGCAGCTGGGTCAGTCCGGTCTAATGTGTGCCCAAGAAAGGAGGCATGACGGTAGTGAAAAATGACAACAATGAATTGATTTCAACAAGAACCGTCACCGGATGGAGAATATGCATGGACTATAGGAAGTTGAATCTAGCTACCCGCAAAGATCACTTCCCACTTCCCTTCATTGATCAAATGCTTGACCGGTTGGCAGGGAGGTCTCACTTTTGCTTTCTTGATGGATACTCGGGGTACAATCAAATCTCCATAGCCCCCGAAGATAGAGAGAAGACCTCCTTCACATGCCCTTATGGTGTCTTCGCCTTCAGGGAGGATGCCATTCGGACTATGCAATGCACCTGCCACCTTCCAAAGGTGCATGATGGCTATTTTCACCGACATGGTGGAAGATATTATGGAAGTGTTCATGGATGATTTCTCAGTGGTAGGGAATTCATTCGATGAATGCCTTGCCAACCTGACTAGAGTACTACAAAGGTGCATGGAAACAAATTTAGTGCTAAACTTGGAGAAGTGCCACTTTATGGTACAAGAAGGTATAGTACTGGGGCACAGGGTTTCAAGCAAAGGCATTGAGGTAGACCGTGCTAAAGTTGATGTCATTGCAAAGTTGCCTCCACCAACATCCGTCAAGGCCATAAGAAGCTTTCTTGGACACGCCAGTTTTTACCGGAGGTTCATTAAAGACTTTTCCAAAATATCAAACCCTCTCTATAAGTTACTTGAAAAAGATCACCCTTTTGTTTTTACTGACGAATGCAGGATTGCTTTTGAGGAACTGAAAAAAGAGGCTGGTCACAGCACCCATCATCATTGCCCCAGACTGGGAGCAACCGTTCGAGTTAATGTGTGATGCAAGTGATTATGCAGTGGGGCAGTGCTGGGCCAGAGGAAAGGTAAGCTGATGCATCAAATATACTATGCAAGTAGAACTTTGAGTGGAGCACAGCTAAACTACACAGTGATAGAAAAGGAGATGCTGGCGGTCGTGTTTGCATTCGACAAATTCCGGTCCTATCTCATAGGATCAAAGGTAATCGTATACACAGACCATGCAGCCTTAAGGTATTTAATTGATAAAAAGGACTCTAAGCCACGCCTAATTCGTTGGGTGTTGCTTCTCCAAGAGTTCGACCTCGAAATCAGAGATAGAAAAGGTACTGAAAATCAAGTAGCTGACCATTTGTCAAGACATGAAGGAGCTGAACTTGTCAAAGAGAGTGGGGAAATTCTGGAAACCTTTCCAGATGAGCAATTGCTCACCACCACTCTCCTAGAAGCTCCATAGTATGCTGACTATGCCAATTATCTAGCCAGTGGCATTGTTCCTTATGACCTATCATCGGTCCAGAGGAAAAGATTTTTTCGTGAAAGTCAGTATTATTATTTGGATGAACCATATTTGTTTAGGATATGTCTTGATAACATGATCTGGAGATGCGTCCCCGAGATAGAACAATCTTCTGTTTTGCAGGCATGTCATGCTTCAGCATATGGTGGTCACTTTGGAGGAATGCGTACAGCTGCCAAAATACTCGAGGCCGGTTTCTATTGGCCGAAGGTGTTTAAGGATGCACACTTGTGGGTGAAAAGTTGCAACGAATGTCAACGCACCGAAAACATCTCCCGGCGCCATGAGATGCCAATGAATCCAATCCAGCAAGTGGAAGTGTTCGATGTCTGGGGAATAGATTTCATGGGGCCCTTTATTAGCTCATACGGCAATAAGTACATACTTGTTGCAGTTGATTACGTGTCCAAATGGGTGGAAGCTATAGCACTACCCACCAATGATGCTAAGGTGGTAGTGGGATTTTTGAAAAAGAATATTTTCACCCGGTTTGGGACTCCAAGGGCTATCATTAGTGATGGGGGCACACACTTTTGCAACCGAGCTTTTGAACAATTATTGGCCAAGTATGATGTTAAACACCGTGTGGCCACTCCATATCACCCGCAAACTAGTGGACAAGTTGAGGTCTCCAACAGGGAGATAAAAAGTGTACTGACTAAAATAGTGAACGCCACAAGGACCGACTGGTCCAGGAAGCTTGATGATGCACTATGGGCATATAGAACAACATTCAAAACACCCATCAGCATGTCTCCTTACAAGTTGGTGTTCGTAAAAGCTTGTCACTTACCGGTTGAACTAGAGCATAAAGTGTGGTGGGCACTGAAACAATTGAATCTCGACTTGGATGAAGCAGGTAAAGCAAGGTTAACTGGGTTGCATGAGTTAGAAGAATTTCGGTACTTAGCATTTGAAAATACAAGATTGTATAAAGAGAGGATGAAGCGGATCCATGATCAAAATATCGTTGAGCAGACCTTCAAAAACGAGGACAAAGAACTACTATACAATTCAAGATTACGACTTTTCCCAGCTAAATTGAAATCAAGGTGGTCAGGACCCTTCAAGGTAATTGAGGCATGTGAGTCAGGAGCTGTGGAAATTCAAACTATGGATGGATCACGTACATTCAAGGTAAACGGACAACGGTTGAAACAATACATAGGCCTGGATGACATGGACAAGATAGAATTGCGGTTGGATGAACCTCAAAGGTCTAGCGAGCCGTAAAATGCGCTAAGTTGAGTCGTGCCGCGACGTTAAATCAGGCGCTACGTGGGAGGAAACCCACGAACATGTTGTAAGTAATTTTATCTTAGTAGTAAGTAATAAAGGAATATAAGAAAAACAAAAAATTTTGCTGAACAGTCGAAATTTTTTTCAGAGAGGAGCACTGTCCACGGTCCATAACCGCGGAAAAATGCCCTCTCTGAACTTTCTCTGTTCGCGGTCTATTCGCGGCCGCGAACCAACCGCGAAAAAATGACCTCTCTGAATCTCGACTGTTCGCGGTCCATCCGCGGCCGCGAACGAACCGCGAACAGTCCCGGTCAGTTCCGCGGTTGGCGCAAAATTAATGTTTTTTTTATTTTTCTTTTCCCTCCCCCCTTTTAAAACCCTAAAAGCACTCCCCCCCCTTTCCCAAAACCCCATTCAGCCGCCCCTCCCCTCTCAAAACTCTCTCTCTCTCTTACTTCAAATCCTCTCCCTTCTCTCTATAAATCCCCAACCCCTTCTTCTCCAAATCATCCCCTTCTTCCACCCTACTTCTCCATTGCTATAACTTGTAATTTTTTCTACTTTTCTCTTTTATTTTGTTTCTATTTTTAGTTTTTGATTGTTTATTTTGTCTAAGTATTTAGTTAGTGTTAGTTTAGGGTACATTCATGAATATTGCTTGGTTTCTTATTGTACATTTAATTGTGCCATGAAATTCTTCTAAGGAACCTTGTTATATGATTGATGTTTGGTAAAGAAGGGGTGTTGGGTCTTCAATTGTGTTTATGATGTTAATTTTATGATTTGGAGACCCAATAGTAGTTTAACAATATATGTGGGTTGGTTAGCCAAGTTGGGCACATTACCCTTGATCATAATAGATTAATGAAGTTTAGGAGACATAATGCCCAACTCATGAATTAGTTATTGAGTATTTTATTGGGGATGGATTAAGTCAATGGGGTATTATTAGAAGTGTTCAAAGAACTAAGTGTGGGGTGCTCAATTGGGCATGTGTGAAATAGTTAGATAAAGAATCCTAATATAAGAGTATGAGGGAAATGCACAAAAATAATGGTCAATTGTGAGTTTTCAAGGATGGCGAAGTCTGAGTAGCCTTCCACTGACTAACAGTTTACAAACTTTTTGGCTATCTTAATTGTGCAGGATCATGGCCCCAAAGAGAGCACGACATGGTGCTAGCTCATCCAGGCAACCAACTTATGACGAGTCTAGGTTTGCTGATGAATGAGCCGAAAATGTATTTCACATTAAAGCAAACAAGAAGTGGCTCCAAGAGGTAGAAGTGGACAGGATAGCTATCCGCTCGGAGAAGCCAGAAATTTATGATGAAATTCAGAGGCGAGAGATGGAGTTCCTCTTTGAAACACCTCCTAAGGTGAACAAGATGCTTGTCCGAGAATTCTATGCCAATGCCCATTATGCCTCGGTCAGACAAGTTTTCGTTAGAGGTAAGCGAGTCAATGCTCATATTCCTACTATTCGGCAGGTACTTCGCCTGCCATTGCACACTAGTGATATTGATTACTACCATGATAGGCCCGGTGTCACATGGGACATGCTAATAGAGGCCTTATGTGTAGATGGCATTCCAGTATGGATTAGAAATCAAACTCTGCACTCTAACTGTTTCACACACACTGCCAAATGTTGCTTCTCCATAATTTGCAACCGTATTTTGCCCTCAAGTAACACCACAGATGTTAACTTTAATAGGGTTGTTTTGACTTGGTGTTTTGTAACACATCGGGATGTTGATATAGCCCGAGTTATTAGTGACGAGATGGTATTGAGGGGATCCCTCACCGCCAAGGGTTTTTATTACCCATCTCTTATCACTACCTTGTGTCTCCTCAACCACACCCCAGTTACTGATGCTGACGGTGAGCTACTACCGAAAGCTCCATTTAGAGCTGCTACTATCCGGGTTGGACGAGACACAACACCTATTGACTTAGATGAGGAGGACGATCTTGTACCGGATGCCCGAGCCAGACACTCCACGGATTCAGCCGGACCTTCCAGGCCTGCTCCTCGTGGAGCAAGCATGTCTAGATCCGAGTCCACACGACCTATGTTGAGGTTAATGGAGGAGGAGGTGGCTGCTCTGCGCACTTCCGTAGATGGCCTACACACACGGCTAGATGCCATGTCCACTAGGCAAGCCCGGTCAGAGAACAAGTTTATGCCATGGTTCAGAGCACTTGGGAGATCATGCCATGTCGACCCATCCACCGTCTCCGACTCCGAGTGAGTCACAGGTAAGTTTTCTTGCCCCTCTTGTGCTTTCATTTTTATTTATGCCATGAGGACATGACATATTTTTAAGTGTGGGATGGGAAACTTATCTTGTACATAATGTATATATTAGAGTAGTAGTAATATAAAATAATAAAAATACAAAAAAAAAAGATCAGAAAATTTTAAAAAAATCCAAAAATATGAGTAGAGGACTCTTCCTGATGACGGACTATTTAGGACAAGTACTCTTGAGGGAAGTAGTCCACGTAGGAATTTTTCTTTCTTTTATTTTCTTTTTCTAGGTAGTATATCATCTCCCCCTTGGTTTTTCTTTTGACCACGGTTCTTTTCCAAGAGTTTTTATTGAACCGGGTTAGGTAGATTTTTTTTCTTTCTTAGGATTAAAGGTAAAAGGGCAACATGTAACCCCGAATATGCACATTAGCAAAAGCGTAAATTGAACTTGAGAATGTATCTTCTAAGCTTGATTGTAGAATCTCAATATGCCTTAAATTGCACAATAATGCTTGCTTGAACATCGATAGGACTTTATAGATAAACCGGACTCCAAATGAGTTGCATGCCATGTGTGTGTGGGGTTTTTACTTACATTGTATGTTGTACATGATGCCTAGAACTTGCCCTGTGTGTTTGCAAAGCAAAATAGAAGTTGTTTGGTGGTAGAAAGGATAGAGGCATTTCTTTGTGCAACCCCATATAGACATGAATCCACCTGTACATTATATCTTAGTTAACCCCTTTGACCTTAAAGCCTATTCTTTGATAACCCTTGAATGTTCTTCACATTATTATGTATGTTCTACTTTACCTCCTAGAAGCACTTGTATTGTAATGAACATGCAAAAGTTTAAGTGTGGGGTGAAGCGAAATTGAAAATGGAAAATCAAGAATGAATGGTAGAAAATAGTGAACTGGCCAAAATAAAGTAAATGTATTGCAACACAATGAAAAGATGAGCTATATTGAATAAAATCTTAGAAAAGCCAGTCACATCAATAAAAGAAAAAAAAATGGGGGTAAAAGTGAAGGAAGGTGAATGTATGTATGTGGGAGACATAAGGAAGTAAACAAAAAGGGGAGTTGTGAAAAAGAAAAGAAAAGTGCTTAGGGAGGTTAGTCACTATAACCAAAAGTATCCTACCCGTCCCGTAGCCATCATTACAACACTTAAAGACCTCTTGATCTATGATTGAACAACTCGATTAGTGGAGTATTACACTAGGGGCAAGCCTATGGTGTGTCTGTATGCATATGAATGTTCTTTGTTGAGAGTGAGTGAATTTTTTTTCGGTATTTATAAGTTCCATGTTTTTGAATTGATAATGAGTGGGAACTTCTCTCAATAAATTTGGTGAGGGCATGTAATTCAAGAGGACAAAGGTAAATTTGCAAGTTTTTGGTAATAAGTAGAGTAAGTAATAATGTGCTGGCATGAGAGTTTACGGTTAAGTAACGATTATGCATATCTTAAGTTGTTCATGTATAATAGCTTTTGTGACATAATTTGGGGGAGACAAATTTTTGTTAATTGGCCTAAAGTGTGATTAAAGATTGCTCGAGGACGAGCAAAGGTTTAAGTGTGGGGTATTGATAATAGGTGAATTTGACTATAATTGTACCCTAAATAATCACACTTTGCTATGGAATTAATGTTGTTTATGAGGACAAAATGCTTTGATTAGTGTTCGATTGTGTTTTGCAGGTACATGTGACACATTGGATGCCATAAAGAGTTATTTTGGAGTTCTAGGTTGATGAAAAGGCCAAAAGAAGAGCTAAAGAGAAGAGGCCTGGAAGCAGCAGTGAAGAATCACAAGTCCTGTTCATCCGCGATTAACTCGCGGCCGCGGATGAACCGCGAAAAAAGAAGGCCTCTGAAGTTTGACTGTTCGCGGTCCGCTCGCGGCCGCGAACGAACCGCGGAAGGCCCAGCGGCAGCAATCCCAATTGGACTCAAACTTAGTTTTTAAGCCCTAAAACCTCTATATAAACTCCTAGTTTGCCCCATAGAGGCATGTAATCTATTATTCAATACTTTTGCAAGGTTTTAGTAGGAGAGATTCCTCTCAAACTCTTTCTTTTATTTTATATCAAGCAATTATTTATGATTACAGTTATTGTTTTTTTTGTTTCTTCAAACATGAGTAGCTAAAGTTTTTTCTAAGGTTTTGATGGAACCTATTGATAGATGAACTTATCGTTTATGTGATTACAAATTGTGACTTAGATTTCTAATTGTTCAACTTCATTCTTATTATAGTTAATTGGCAGGATCCCCAATTAGCTGTGCCTATTTAGTGTGCACAATTTGGAAAAGAGTGCATATTTAGGTTTATTGTTGAACAACACCACACCTAGGTTATTAGAGGAATCTATAACTTTATGCGTAAAGACGGGGTTAGGAATAACGAAGTCTTGGGTGCAATCTAAAGTGAACTATTCAAATTAAAGCTAGCTATGGTAGCTCGGGAGAGTGCACTAGTAAATTATTATAATTGCTCGGGAGAGGGTTACGATACATATAGTGTTCATGATTGATAGAATATATTAACAATTTGTATGGGAATAACGATAAGGGATTCCATCAATAGGGGAAATCAACACCTTAGTCTTTCTCCATATTATTTTATTCAACATTCAATTCTTTCTTTGAAGCATTCTTAATTCTTGCAAAACTAGGTATTCGAAAATCATACACAAATATATTCTAAAATTTTGGGAACTTGATTCGTAAGTACTCTTGGGTTGTGAAAGTTGTGATTGATAGGTTAATTCTGTGTGGGATCGATCTTGGACTTATTAGACCAAGTTATATTGACTACGACCGTTGCTTGGGCGTGAACCAGATCTCTATGTTCGCAGTTGCGAACTTGGCACTATGTACTTGGTTCCGCACTAGTGATGAAGATCTTCGCATTTGCGAAGGTTGAATGTCTACTTTGAATTCGCATTTGCGAACATTAACTGGAGTGGTTGACTTCGCATTTTCCAAGTTGATACTACAATTGCGACATCTAAGGCCATTTTCCAAATTTTCTTCTTTTCAGCTTATTTTTGACTCGTTTCACTTTGTTTCTTCATGATCCCTTCTAAATCATATAGAACATATAAAATAGTAGTAAACAATATGAAACACACGATTTATCAATCAAACATAGCAAAATTTTAAGCTTAAAAACGAGATAAGTTGGTAAAATACCCAACTTATCAAACCCCTAAACTTAAACTATTGCTTGTCCTCAAGCGATGAAAGCGGCAAAATCGCTTTCCAAGTATTTAACTCAATGGCGCCTCAATATCATGCCAAGTCAAAAAGGTCTAATGTAGGTACAAACACATGACTTTGATTGGCACCAACAATTAATCCAAAGCATATGAAACACCAAAAACTTCTCATGAATTTCATTACAATTCAAGTGCTCAAACACTAAATTCAAAGTATCAATCAAGTAATGACACTAAAGCTTCAAAATTTACCTCTTTATCATAATTAAGTTCTCTAGTTCATTCCTCCTAATCGAAAATGGGATTAAATTCACTACTCAAATCTCATGTGCCCTCAACTCGATAAAATCCCACACTCATAAATTGCAATTAAAAATACAAATGAGATATCAAATGGGAAGAATTAACTCTCCCTCACACAGATATTCAAATCCACACAAGTAGTACCATAGGCTTGCCCTTCATGTATTCCTCCACTAATATAGACAAACTTGGTTCAAAATCAATTAGGACTTAAAGACGTGTTGTTTAGGCTTTTGATTAAGGTAGGGCACAATTTTGGTCACAGTAACCTCCCTAAGCACTACATATTTTCAGCAATCAAAGTACACTTCCTTCAAGAACTTTTTCACCATTTCTTCATTTTTCATTTCATCACCTAGTCTTCCATTTACTCACTATTTCTTATTTTTTTTCTTCCATTTTCTCGAATATTTTTTTAATTTTCTTTTACATTTCACCTTTTAATCAACTTTCACATCACAACTTTTCTAACCTTCACCCTCAAACTTACACTGTTAGCCCATGTTTACACTGTCAAAGTACTTAGGGAGGTGGGATACCAAAGATAGATCACTAAAGAATGAAGGATTAAAGATTATAACATGATTGCCAAAGAAAATATTTAAAGGCTCAAAAAGGGGTTGAGTAAGGAAAATATGCAAGGGTAGAAAATTTAAGGCATAATAACGATCCAAGAAAGGCCTAACATAATTTTTCAAACCGGATTAATCTAGGATTTCACCTTGACACGCATTCTGGGCAAGTTCTAGACTACAAATGATGCAAATAAACTCACAATAAATCTCTCCATATATGGCAAATAAAAACTCAAGTGGAATACAAATCCAAAATCCATTTGAAAACAATGAGCTCAAAGAAGTAACATATAGCCTAAGACACTATTTATCAAATCAAAGAGCCAAAAATTAAGTCTAAAAGCCATGAAAATAATCTTTACTTTAATAATTTTTCTTTTTTTAAAGATCAAAAATTCATATATCGAGGTTTAAATTATGTTGATACTACGCAAGACACAAATTTGCTAATGGGCACAAACCCCAACAAATTCGCATAGCTGTCCATCATCCGGGTCAACAACAAAATCAGCATCCTTGAAAAAGAACCATGGTAGAAAGAAAACCAAGGATATTTCCACTAAAATAAAATATATTATTTGTTGATATCCAATTTTTCCCTCAAATATTTTTAAAATCCATACATACTTTTAAAATAGTACATGAGTATCAGCCAGTATGTTCTCATAATTTTTCTGTAATTTTAAAAGGATTTTAATTAATTTATTCTAGCATTTTAGTATATAAATAATTACTAAGGTCATTACAAACGATTTTATGATAATTTTATTTTCTTAATTTTATCATTTTAGCTTTAATTATTTCATAAATAGCCATATGTGTATATTTGGGTTATAATTGTAATAATTTGCAATATTAGCCCATGTGTGAATAATTACCTTATTTCTCAAGAAAATAGCCTTTATATTTTTATAATACTAAGTAATTATTTTATATCATCTTCATGCATAAAAATTATTTTTATCATTTAATAAACATTTTTTAAAAAATTATTTTATTAATAAATTAGGTATTTAACAAATAACACCTTTAACTATATTTAAATTCGGACTCGTGGCCCAATCAAATATACCCCCGGCCCAATTAAAATTCCATCCCAACTAACCTAACCCAACCCTGAACCAATTTTATAACCCCCTAGACTAGAACCGATCTTGGCCGTTGATCTCAAGAGATCAACGGTCCAGAACAAACCTTCCTTTTTTTATCTAACATAAACCCAAAACCCTAAGCCATTCTAACCAAATAGCTGCCCTTAAAACCCTCTCCTCTCCAACTCTCTCTGAAACCAAACCTAACCCTATCCGTTGTCACCCCAAACCAGCCTTAATCCCATTGAGTCCTACATGATCTATGGCTTACCATGGTTGTACGAGGACTCGACTTGTCTCTTATCTCCTCTGGTTGCTCGATTGTATAGTTTCGTGGTAGGACCTCGAAGATATCTAGTCCAGATCTCGTTCAAGACTCTTCAATGAGCATGTCTATGGTTAGTGAGTGCTTTCAATCAATGTTTCACGGCTCAAATCTTTGACTCAAGGGCCAGATTCTCTTTACTCTCTCTTTTTCTTTGAAACTTAGCATTTGGACTTGAATCCATCTAGATCATTGTAGATCTGGAATGATTTGAGTTCATCATTGCCCTTTCCTTAAGGATCCTTCATTTCCTTACTACTAATTGATTTTTGAACTTTTTGTTATATTAGGGTTTGTTTTCTTGTTGTCTGTTAGTCGACCCTCTGGGTATCTGAAGTATTTTCAAACTTCTATGGTTATTCTTTAGGTTCTTTTACTCCTCTACTATTAACTAGTTTTTAAAACACTACACTATTTTAGGTTTTAATTTCTATGATTTCCGTTTGTTCAAATCTCTGTGTGTTGACATGCTTTCAAGTTTTCCATGGCTGTTTTCCTTCTTTGAGTGTTTTCAAATTAGGGTTTTGAACTATTTTTTCATCTAAGTTCTCTGTGTTCCTAAAGTTTTACTCGGCTTATTTGTTTATGGGAATTGATATGTTCTTTCCAGAATTGTTGAGTGATTTGCTCCATCAAAAAATTCATGTGCATGATTCTTGGTTATTTCCGTGTTTGTGACCTTAGTTAGTCGTTCTTGCCTTATTTGATTGATGTGTATTTACTGATTCTATACATGATTCTTTCATTAATTAAACACTTGATTATTTTATTCTGAAGTTCTTTATTTTGGTTTGATTCGAACTCCTTTCCTTAGTAAGACCTTTGATTCTTTACTTCTTTACTCAGTCTGATTGAACCTCTTGCCTTAACTAGTTCCTGTCATTACCGTTGGATAATTTTCCTTAATTAAAGGAGAAGACTATGTTAAACCTTTGTGTGATTGATTCTGAGATCCCTTAGTTGTTGATTATTAATTATTTTACCTTATTTTCTCTACTCTTGAACTATTATATAAACTCTTTATTTTAACTCTCTAAATTCTAATATTAGTTCATCAACTACTCTTACATTCTAAAAAGTTCTCTATTCTTCTTGCTACTTGTGATCTTCACCAGTCTAGTCGGTTGTAGGCCAAGGCTACAAATTGCACAACACTTGTCTTACATCTCGTGTTCTCTTTCCCTAACTGCTATGTCTCTGAATTAAATTTTAGAACCTAAACCTATGTGTTTATGTACTGCCTTAGTTCATCAATCCTGAGTTCACTCCTGCTTCTGTTTACTACTTATCTAGCATGCCTAATACACCTTGTTCAACATATGATTAGCATGTATTCACTTTATTTACATATTTACTATCTTGTTTAACATGTCTTACACTGTCTTGTTCCATATATGATTAGCTTCTGACATGACTATCGTTTATCTAGTATGCCTAAGCTTTATTTGGTAAGTGTGTGATCACTATGCCTATTTGTTGATATTTGTCTAGATTGTCCATCCAGGTTCTTGCCCATTCTGTTTTACCCATGCTAAGTCATCCAGTCCTTCAGGCAACTCTAAGTTGAGTTGTTGGTTCTACCCCGGTGTGCATGTATTTTTAATATAGCTTTATTATGATCCTTGCTATATGTTGCAATGACCTACCTTATAGATAACATGTTAGTTCTGTAGAGCCCCTTGAGAATTCTATGCACGATGTTGTTTATGTGTTCCATTATACACTAAGGTGTACTCTATGTGTCCCCAACCTCCATCTCCTTGTGTGAAACTTGCTTGCCAAGTGTTTTGTTGCATAATGGTTGTTCTATGATTTGTGTTTGACTTAAAAAGTGTTTTTTCATACTTTACTCAAACTATTTTTACCTCTAAATTAGTACTGGTTTTTAGAAAATCTATTCACTTCTAAGAATCCTCTTCATATTGTTTACCAAAATCCTTTCAAATTATGTCAAGCAATCTCATTTATTCTTAGCTTATTAAGTCTTGCCCCTCTAGTATGTGTAGTGCTTAGAGGTCTATGAGATCTCTCTGAACTCTGGCATATCAGGGCTGGCTCTTCCACACTGCACATAATTAGTCTTTATTTGAGAAAGTTTGGGTGTGAGCATTGCACGGGATCCTTGAGGTTCTTAGGGAACTCTGACACACCAGGACACAAATGTGGCAATGAATCTTGGGCATTTGAGACTAGTGAATGCATGGTACACCAGGATTTACTTTGGGCCTACCTTAGGCTCCCTACAGTTTAATTTCTATTTTGTTTATGTATTTTTTTTAATCATTGGTTTATAATAATTAATTGTAAACAGATATTGGGGTGACCAATGTAAAGGTAGGGTAGTTGTATATTGTGGGTAAAGATGGGTAGATAACATGCCTATAGGGTTCATTTTGTTCAAATGTGTTTTGTTTATAGGGTTTTGCTTTTGTTCAAATAAGTTATGCCTACTTTACATAATTAGACCTCATGCCTATAGGGTTCATTTAGTTCAAATATGTTTTGTTAGATAATATGCCTAAAGGATCTAAAGTCGGTTTTGATTATAGAAATTATGCCTATAGGATCTAAAACCAGTTTTAATTAGAACTCATGCATGTAGGATCTAAAGTCGGTTTTGATTATAGAAATCATGCCTATATGATCTAAAATAAATTTTAATTAGAACTCATGCATATAAGATCTAAAGTCAGTTTTGATTACAGAAATCATGCCCATAGGATCCAAAAAACCCAGATAATTAAAACTCATGCCTATAGGTTCTGAATCAGTTTAATTATTTTACTTGGTCTTCAATGTTGTGTTAATTAATGTCACTAGAAAGCATGTTTATATGATAAAGGATTTCAAAATGTCTTCCCATAATTTTGACTGCATATACACACTTAGGCAAGCCTTAGGGCGTTAAATAACTTTGAAACCAGTTATGTTTATGTGTGAAACTATGCGGGCTTAACAAGTGAAAGAACCAGTAGGCAAACTGGTTAGGATCCTGCCACTTTCCTTATCCTGAATATGTAACATTCATCTATATACCATGTTCTTAAGATTTTTGAACTTTCTTCAAAACCTCTGTTTTAGGCGTGATGTTTCTTTGCCTATATACATGCAAAGGTGTCACGACCCAAATCCGGTCGTGATGGCGCCCAACAATCAAGCTAGGCCAGCCAGACTAACAATTTAATTAACACAAAGATATCAGTCCCAAATGGACAACCCAAGAAGAATATTTGAGTTTAAGAACTCCAATAATAATAGTAAAGAACAAAATACTGACACTCCCAAAGATCCGGAGTCACAAGTCTAGAGCCTCTAACAAAAACCAACAGGAAATAGAGAGTACGATATAGACGTACTCAAGTCTGAATACAAAGTACAAAATAACAACTGGAAATGAGAGGAGAAGCTAGGTTGTACGAACGTCGGCAGCTACTTTGGCAAGTCGGTATGACTCTGCAGAAGCTGGAAATGCTCGTCTACTTCTCCTGATTACTTGAGTCCGCACACAAAAGGTGCAGGGAGTAGGGGTGAGTACTAAGTACTCAATGGGTAATAAATATATATATGTAGCTGACAGTAAGAAATACACAAAATACCACAATATGAAGCTACACTACAGTCCAAATCTCCTATGAACTAGCAGCAACAATACATTACAGCTACCACAGAATAATTCAACAAATAAAGATGCAATGCAATCCACATAACCGCTACGGCGTGTAGCCCGATCCAATTTAACGTCGACGGCGCTCACCGGGGGTGTGTACAGACTCCGGAGGGGCTCCTACAGCCCAAGCGCAATACTGCTGCGGCGTGCAGCCCGATCCTCATATCAACCACCGCGGCGTGCAGCCCGATCCCATGCTCAGTCCACAATAAACAATTAAGTCACAAAACAGTTCATTTTTCTTAATTCCAGTTCTCAATTCATAATTTATGAAAAATACTTTAACTTTATTAAATTTGTAAAAGCCGGTGACTTAGCATTTCAAAAGTGTGATTTCAATTTCCAGGATTGAGATCAGTGATTTAAGCAATTATAGCTATCACATAAATATTGTCCTCTAAGGACGCTACAGATCGGCACAAGGCCCCAAACAAGGCTTACAGCCCACAAATATATCACATACAGTGTATTTTCAACACTAACAACATATCATTTATTTCCGTGATGGACCAAGTCTCAATCCCCAATCACAATCAATCCCGCACCTGCCACGGTGTGCGAGCCACGCTCTATTAGCGTCACAATATGCTAAGTCGGGGTTTCGAACCCTCAGGCTACCATATACACAAACTACTCACCTCTAGCCGGTCGTAGACTCGTCCGCGATGCCTTTTCCTTTGAATTTCGTTGCCTCGTGTGTAGAATCTAGTCAAATAACAATAATTATGTCAATTACGGGTCAAAGAATCATAACCCACTTCAATCTATATGAAATTCGCATAATTACACTAAGTTGGTAAAACCCGACCCCGGGCCCCACTGCTCGGAAAATTCCAAAATTAGCACCAACGCGACCCTCATCTCGCCACGAGTCCGTGCATATAAAATTTATCGAAATCGGAGTTCAAATGGCCTTCCAAGTCCAAAAATCCCGTTTTCAATATTAGGCCACATTTCTTCAAGATTTCAACCCAATTTCATGAAGATTGATGTTAATACTACCATAAAATGATGTTTTTGAGTCAAGAATCTTACCTCCGACGAATACCCGATGACTTCTCGGTGATTTCCTCGAGTTTTCTTCTCTCTAGGGCTCAAAATTATGTTTTGGGGGTGTAAACTCGTAACCCCTATGCTTCTTGATTTTATTCACTGCCAGAGACTTTTGTTCTTCGCGTTCGCGTGAGCTCCCACGCGTTCGCGAAGAACAGCTCTTCCTTACTCTTCCCGATCGCGACGCTTACCACGCGTTCGCGATGCTCAATTCCAGTTACCCTTCGCGAACGCGACGCCTCCCACGCGTTCGCGATGTTCAAGCTCCCAGCCGCCCAGATTTCTTCTACGCGTTCGCGATACACCTCCCGCGAACGCGAAGCACAACACCCACGACCCTACGCGAACGCGACCCAAGCAACGCATTCGCGATGCTCAACACCCCTGGCCTACGCGAACGCGTCTCCCCCTCCCGCGAACGCGATTCACTGAAAGGCTTGGCCTTCGCGAATGCGACACTTGTCACGCGAACGCGAAGGCTTAAGGGCCTGGGCAGAACCTGCAGTTTTTCTGCAGATTTTTGCCAAGTCCAAATGCCCGGTTGATGGTCCGAAATCATCCCGAGGCCCCCGGGACCCCAACGAAAACCACCAACGCACTCCAAAACATGATACGGACTTGTTCCAATCATAAAAACACCATACTAAACATCAAAATCTCCATATATTCACGAATTCAAGCCTAAGTTTCTTCAAAACTTTCAAAACTAACATTCAATCCAAAACCCGATCAAACGATGTCCGAATGACCTGAAAATTTGCGGACACATCCAAAATCACATAACGAAGCTACAGAAATTATCGGAATTCCATTCCGACCCCCGGATCAAAATATCACCTACCATCCGGTTTTCGCCAAATATCACCCTTCGCCAATTCAAGCCTAAAACTACACCGGACCTCCGAATTCAGTTCCGATTGTTCTCCTAAGTCATAAATGATCCCCCGGAACTAGTCGAATCATCAGAATCCGGTTCCGACCACTCTAACTCAATAGTCAACTCTTGGTTGACTTTCCATATTCAAGCTTTCTTTAAACATGCTATTTGTTTCATTTTCAATCCAAATCACTCCTAACTCACCCGATATACTCTAATACTGTTTCAAAAGCATAATATATGTAAATGCAAGGTAACGGGGTGGAAATTCCCGTAACGACGGGCCGGGTCGTTACATTCTCCCCAACTTAAACAAACGCTCGTCCGCGAGCGGGTTAAGAAACATACCTGGAGTATCAAACAAGTGTGGATATCTACTTTGCATCTCCTGCTCGGTCTCCCAAGTTGCTTCCTCCACGGGACGACCTCTCCACTGCACTTTCACTGAAGCTATATCCTTAGATCTCAGCTTACGAACCTGTCGACCCAAAATGGCTACCGGTTCCACATCATAAGTCAAATCTTCATCTAGCTGTATCGTGCTGAAGTCCAACACATGAGACGGGTCTCCGACATACTTCCGGAGCATAGATACATGGAACACCGGGTGAACTCCCGACAACCTGGGTGGCAAAGCAAGCATATAAGCCACCTCCCCAACTTTCCTAAGCACCTCAAAAGGTCCAATGAACCTTGGGCTCAACTTTCCTTTCTTTCCAAACCTCATAACACCCTTCATAGGCGAAACCTTCAGCAACACTTTCTCACCTACTGAATAAGACACATCTCGGACCTTCCGGTCCGCATAACTCTTCTGACGCGACTGAGCTGTGCGAAGTCTCTCCTGAATCACCTTCACCTTATCTAAGGCATCTTGGACTAACTCTGTCCCTAACAACCTAGCCTCGCCGGGCTCGAACCAACCAACCGGAGACCTACATCGCCTCCCATATAAAGCTTCATACGGCGCCATCTGAATGCTGGACTGATAGCTATTATTGTAAGCAAACTCCGCCAAAGGCAAATAATCAGCCCATGAACCACCGAAATCAATGACACAAGCACGAAACATGTCCTCCAATATCTGAATAGTACGCTCGGACTGCCCATCCGTCTATGGATGAAATGCTGTGCTCAACTCTACCTGTGAACCTAACACTCGCTGAAATGTCCTCCAGAACTGGGATGTGAACTGAGTACCTCTGTCTGATATAATAGAAATAGGAACTCCATGCAATCTCACTATCTCACGGATGAATATCTCTGCCAACCGCTCCGAGGAATAAGTAGTACACACTGGGATAAAGTGAGCTGACTTGGTCAACCTATCCACCACCACCCAAACTGAATCAAACTTCCTCGCCGTCCGAGGGAGTCCGCTAACAAAGTCCATAGTAATCCTTTCCCACTTCCACTCAGGAATATCAATACGCTGGAATACACCACCAGGTCTCTGATGCTCATACTTGACCTGCTGAGAGTTTAGACACCGAGCCACATGGCTCACAATATCTTTCTTCATCTTTCTCCACCAGTAATGCTGCTTCAAATCCTGGTACATCTTCGCGGCTCCTGGATGAATAGAATACCGCGAGCTATGGGCTTCTTCCAATATCAACTCACGAAGGCCATCAACATTTGGCACGCATATCCGGCCATGCATTCGCAATATACCATCACTATCAATAGTGACATCTCTGGCATCATCATGCTGAACTCTGTCCTAAAGGACAAGTAAGTGTGGATCATCATACTGGCGCTCTCGGATACGATCATATAAAGAAGAACGAGCTACTACACAAGCCACCACCCGACTGGGCTCAGAAATATCCAGCCTCACCATCTAATTAGCTAATTCCTGAACATCAACCGCAAGGGGTCTCTCCCCAACTGGAATATACGCCAAACCGCCCATACTAATAGCCTTCCGGCTCAATGCATCAGCCACTACATTGGCTTTCCCGGGATGGTACAAGATAGTAATATCATAGTCTTTAAGCAACTCAAGCCATCTTCGCTGCCTCAAATTTAGATCTTTCTGCTTAAACAAATGTTGAAGGTTGCGGTGGTCTGTATATACATCACAAGATACACCATATAGGTAATGCCTCCAAATCTTCAAGGCATGTACAATAGCAGCTAACTCCAAATCGTGAACAGGGTAGTTCTTCTCGTGGGGCTTTAGCTGACGAGAAGCATATGCAATAACTCTACCCTCCTGCATCAACACACAACCGAGTCCAACTCTAGAAGCATCACAATACACCATATATGACCCCGAGGCTGATGGTAACACAAGTACTGGAGCAGTGGTCAAAGCCTCATTGAGCTTTTGGAAGCTCTCCTCACATTCATCAGACCACACAAATGGAGCATTCTTCCGTGTCAACTTAGTCAACGGTGAAGCAATAGATGAGAAATCCTGCACAAACCGACGATAATAGCCTGCCAAGCCGAGAAAACTCCGAATCTCTGTAGCTGAGGAAGGTCTGGGCCAATTCTGCACTGCCTCAACCTTCTGATGATCAACCCGAATACCATCACTGGACACTATATGTCCCAGAAAACCCACAGTATCAAGCCAGAACTCACACTTAGTTAATTTTGCATAAAGCTTCTCTTCTCTCAACCTCTGCAATGCCACTCTCAAATGATGTGCATGCTCCTCCTGGCTGCGTGAATATACTAGAATATCATCAATAAACACAATCACAAAAGAATCCAGGTACGGCCGAAATACACTATTCATCAAGTGCATGAATGCAGCTGGGGCATTAGTTAGCCCAAAAGACATCACCAGGAACTCGTAGTGCCCATACCGCGTCCTGAACGCTGTCTTCATAATATCTGAGTCCCTTATCTTCAACTGATGATAGCCCGATCGAAGATCAATCTTAGAAAATACACTTGCTCCCTGGAGCTGATCAAATAGGTCCTCAATACAAGGCAATGGGTACTTATTCTTCACTGTTACCTTGTTCAGCTGCCTGTAATCAATGCACATTCTCATTGTGCCATCTTTCTTCTTTACGAACAACACCGGTGCACCCCAAGGTGACACACTCGGACGAATGAAACCCTTATCTAAGAGTTCCTGAAGCTGTTCTTTCAATTCTTTTAACTCTGCTGGTGCCATGCGATAGGGAGGAATAGAAATGGGCTGAGTGCCCGGCACCAAGTCAATACCAAAGTCAATATCTCGGTCAGGCGGCATGCCTGGCAGGTCTGCTGGAAATACATCCGGGAACTCCCTCACAATGGGGACCGAATCAAGACTGGGTGTCTCAGCCTCAACATTTCCAATGAAGGCCAAATAAGATAAACAACCCTTGTTAATCATTCGTTGGGCCTTTATATAAGAAATCACCCTGTCGGACACATAATCAGTCAAGCCACGCCACTCGATCCTCGGATTACCTGGAATAGCTAGTGTGACTGTTTTGGCATGACAGTCCAGAATCGCATGATAAGGAGATAGCCAATCCATGCTTAGGATAACATCGAAATCTACCATGCCCAGTAGTAATAGATCAACTCGGGTCTCCAGACCCCCAATAGTAATAACACAGGATCGATATACCTGATACACAACAACAGTATCCCCCACCGGGGTAGACACATGTACGGGCAAATCAAGAATACCACGGGTCATACCCAAATGATGTGCAAAATAAGTAGAGACATAAGAATAGGTGGATCCGGGATCAAATAAAACAGAAGCATCCCTGTGGCAGACTGAGATAATACCTGAAATAACCGCATCTGAAGCACTAGCATCCTTCCTATCCGGAAGAGCATAGAAACGAGCCTGGCCTCCACCAGTACGATCCTCACCCCTAGGGCGACCTCTGGATACCTGGCCACCAGTCCTAGCCGACTGTGCTGGCACTGAAGAAACAGGAGTAGAAGATGAAGGCTGATCCCTCTGCTGAGACCGCTTACGAAGCCACTGAGGACACTCTCTCCTGATATGGCCCAAATCACCGCACTCAAAACAACGGCCTGAAGATAGAAGAAGGGGCTGTTGGGGACCACTCGCTACCGATGAACCCTGTGCTGAGGAAGCAGGGGCAGAGCTCTGAGCTGGAAGAGCACTTAGTGCAGGCTGACTCTGCTGACGGCTCTGCTGACCCTGATAACCCTGCTGGCCTTGACGACCACGATCTGATGAAACCCCACTGGACTCTGTACGTCCAGACTGATGAGACCTGAAAGAGCGACCTCTGCTATGCTGAAATTGGCCCCTAGACGGAGCACCACTGTAACTGCCAGTACCACGAGGCTTCTTAGCCTCTCTCTCCTCCCGCTCTCTGTGGTGATCTGTCTCAATATGACGGGCAGCATCAACCACCTCCTCAAAGGTAACTACCGAAACTCTCTCCCTGGTCATCAATATACGGATGGGGTAAATAAGGCCATCAATAAATATCCGAATCCTCTCTCTGTCTGTATGAACCATCCACATGGCATGACGGGCCAACCGTGTGAATCTCATCTCATACTGATTAACCGTCATCTCTCCCTGCTTCAACCACTCGAACTGACGTCGCAGCTCCTCTCTCCGAGACCGAGGCACGTACTTCTCCAAAAATACCATGGAGAACTGCTGCCAAGTGAGGGGCACTGCCCCAGCGGGCCTACGCCTCTCGAAATCCTCCCACCACTGAAATGCTGCACCTGTGAACTGAAAAATGGTGAATGAAACACTGCCGGACTCTAGAATACCCGCGGTGTGAAGCATGCGCTGACATCTGTCAAGAAAACCTTGGGCGTCCTCGCCCTCAGCACCGCTAAATGTCGGAGGATGTAGCCTCTCAAATCTCTCCAAACGACGCCGCTCATCGTCGGGCATAACTGGAACCATATATGCAGGAGCTGGGTGCAACGGGCGCAACCGGCCGAACCGGCTCGGGTGTGTGAGCCACGGGGGTCCGATTCCCTCCCCTACCTGTGAAGAAGATACCGCAGCAGTAGGCTGCAACTACCTGTGCCAAGCTCGTGCACACTGATAAGATCCGAGCCAAGGTCTCCCGAAGACCCGGTATCACGATAGGCACCGCCGGTGCCTGAACTGAGTTGCCGGAGCATTTGTCGCTGGAATCTAGATCCTGAACCTAGGCCACCGGTGCAGGAATCTGACCCCGAGTCCGGTCAGCTGGTGGGTCGGCGGGTGCTGGCACTGCTGCCCTACCTCTACCACGACCACGGCCTCTCGGGTGCCAATGGTGGTCGTCCGCCACGTCCGTTAGCTTGTATTCTCGCCATCCGCGAGAGAATAGAATATGGAAAGATTTAATTTCATGATAACACAAATCGCACGATATGAATCCAAGAAAATTAGGTTTTTCCTAAAGTTTCGTAGCCCTTCGAAGATAGATACGGACGTCTACGTACCGATCCGTGAAAGCCTACTAAACCGGCTCATGACTCGCGAGTCCTAATAACCTAGAGCTCTGATACCAACTTGTCACGACCCAAATCCGGTCGTGATGGCGCCCAACAATCAAGCTAGGCCAGCCGGACCAACAATTTAATTAACAAAAAGATATCAATCCCAAATGGACAACCCAAGAAGAATATATGAGTTTAAGAACTCCAATAATAATAGTAAAGAACAAAATACTGACACTCCCAAAGATCCGGAGTCACAAGTCTAGAGCCTCTAACAAAAACCAACAGGAAATAGAGAGTACGATATAGAAGTACTCAAGTCTGAATACAAAGTACAAAATAACAACTGGAAATGAGAGGAGAAGCCAGGTTCTGCGAACGTAGGCAGCTACCTCAGCAACCCGATATGACACTGTAAACACTGGAGATGCCTGTCTACTGCTCCTGAGTACCTGAGTCTGCACACAAAAGGTGCAGGGAGTAGGGGTGAGTACTAAGTACTCGGTGAGTAACAAATATATATATGTAGCTGACAGTAAGAAATCCACAAAATACCACAATATGAAGCTACACTACAGTCCGAATCTCCTACGAACTAGCAGCAACAATACATTACAGCTACCACAGAATAATTCAACAAATAAAGATGCAATGCAATGCACATAACCGCTACGGCGTGTAGCCCGATCCGATTTAACGTCGACGGCGCTCACTAGGGGGTGTGTACAGACTCCGGAGGGGCTCCTACAGCCCAAGCGCAATACTGCTGCGGCGTGCAGCCCGATCCTCATATCAACCACTGCGGCGTGCAGCCCGATCCCATGCTCAGTCCACAATAAACAATTAAGTCACAAAACAATTCATTTTCCTTAATTCCAGTTCTCAATTCATAATTTATGAAAAATACTTTAACTTTATTAAATTTGTAAAAGCCGGTGACTTAGTATTTCAAAAGTGTGATTTCAATTTCCAGGACTGAGATCAGTGATTTAAGCAATTATAGCTATCACATAAATATTGTCCTCTAAGGACGCTACAGATCGGCACAAGGCCCCAAACAAGGCTTACAGCCCAAAAATATATCACATACAGTGTATTTTCAATACTAACAACATATCATTTATTTTCGGGATGGACCAAGTCTCAATCCCCAGTCACAATCAATCCCGCACCTGCCACGGTGTACGAGCCACGCCCTATTAGCGTCACAATGTGCTAAGCCGGGGTTTCGAACCCTCAGGCTGCCATATACACAAACTACTCACCTCTAGCCGGTCGTAGACTCGTCCGCGATGCCTTTTCCTTTGAATTTCGTTGCCTCGTGTGTAGAATCTAGTCAAATAACAATAATTATGTCAATTACGGGTCAAAGAATCATAACCCACTTTAATCTATATGAAATTCGCATAATTACACTAAGTTGGTAAAACCCGACCCCGAGCCCCACTGCTCGGAAAATTCTGAAATTAGCACCAACGCGACCCTCATCTCCCCACGAGTCCGTGCATATAAAATTTATCGAAATCGGAATTCAAATGGCCTTCCAAGTCCAAATGCCCGGTTGATGGTCCGAAATCATCCCGAGGCCCCCGGGACCCCAACGAAAACCACCAACGCACTCCAAAACATGATACGGACTTGTTCCAATCATAAAAACACTATACTAAACATCAAAATCTCCATTTATTCACGAATTCAAGCCTAAGTTTCTTCAAAACTTTCAAAACTAACATTCAATCCAAAACCCGATCAAACGATGTCCGAATGACCTGAAAATTTGCGGACACATCCAAAATCACATAACGAAGCTACAGAAATTGTTGGAATTCCATTCCGACCCCCGGATCAAAATATCACCTACCATCCGGTTTTCGCCAAATATCACCATTCACCAATTCAAGCCTAAAACTACACCGGACCTCCGAATTCAGTTCCGATTGTTCTCCTAAGTCATAAATAATCCCCCGGAACTAGTCGAATCATCAGAATCCGGTTCCGAGCACTCTAACTTAATAGTCAACTCTTGGTTGACTTTCCATATTCAAGCTTTCTTTAAACATGCTATTTGTTTCATTTTCAATCCAAATCACTCCTAACTCACCCGATATACTCTAATACTATTTCAAAAGCATAATATATGTAAATGCAAGGTAACGGGGTGGAAATTCCCGTAACGACGGACCGCGTCGTTACAAAAGGTAAATGTGAGCTTTCTAAGTATTTGCCCTTATTTAATTGTCGCCTAGATTTTTACCTTTTATAAACCTTATGCTGTCTAGAACTATGTAGATTTAGAGGTCCCAAATTTCTCCAGGACCATAAAGAAGGGTCGGGTAGCAGCACGCTTAGAGGTCGTTAATTAAACTCGCTTATATAACCACTAAGGGGAGTGTAATTGGTAGTAAAAGGATATGATGACTTGCACCCTAATGTCATGTGTAGCTTATTGAAGTGTGATTATCGGGCATTACATGGGTATGATTGTTACAACCCATATCCACAAACATTAGTTCATGACATATGTTATTTAACACAAATCCAAAAAGGAATTATCCTTGATATGATAAGAAGTTAATCTGATTGTTCTTAATTGATACAAGGGTGCCTAAAGGTGATTAACAAGTATTAGAAGTTAAACGAATCAAGGATGCTGTAACTCGTACTTTTGGGTAAAACTATAGATGCTTAATATACTCAGGAGGTCATGTTTTAAGGTATTTGAATCATATAATATCTGTATCATAAGTCTTGAAGTCAAACGAGTTATGAAACAAAAGTCGACAAAAGTTGTCGCAACTTAGGTTCATAGTTTTACTTAAACTTTAGGTCAAATGTTACTAAGCTTTTATCCAAATTTACTTAGAATTTTGAAGTGATATAACCACCAAATTGAAGATCTATGAGTCTACTTTCTAACACATTAAACCGTTCGTCGATATAATCTCGGAGTAGAGAGATATTCGCATTTTTGCGAGACTGCGCCAAGCACCTCTCTATGGGGCCCACTTAGGCGGTTTAAGATATTTGGATCTATATAGGACACCTCCAACCCGTTTTAAGTCATTTATTTTCACTATATTCAGACCTTAGAACCCTAAGAACACCCTCTCAAGGTTCTCTCAAGGTTCAAGACCCAAACAAAGGGCAAACAACACAAATCAATTGTCGGGAATCACGTGGCGCTAGTAAGTCTCTTGTTGTTGCTCATTTTTGTGTTGTTACAGCTTGTGTGGGAGGGTTGTTTTAAAGGGTTTATGTTCTGTAAATACTCCCTCGCACTACAAGAAAATTGATTTTTAACGACCACTTCTTAACGAAGGGACATAAACCCGGTCGTTATAAGTATACTTATAACAACCATTTTTTTCCGGTCGTTGAAAAGGTTAATTAATAAAAATTTAGCACTAATATTTCCCTCTTTTTCCCAAACCCACGTGAACTAACCCAAAAACAACCGGTTGTTAAAAGATTAATAAAAATTTTGGCGCTAAGATTTCCCTCTTTTTCCCAAACCCACACGAACTAACCCAAAAACAAAAGAATTAAAAAACCCTAAACTTATTTTGGTAAAGAACTTGCGCTATTCGATTTCCCTGCCGATCGCTAATTTCCCCTGCTGCTAGCTATTCGATCGCTCGCTGCTGCTCGCTATTCGATCGCCGCTCGCTATTCGATTGCTCGCTGCTGCTCGTTATTCGATTGCTCGCTGCTGCTCGATGAACATGTTGAATTTACGCTGCTGTGAACAGGTCCTATATTTCCCCTACTGCTATGAACGATTACGCACGACCTTCTGCTGTGAACAAGGATTACAACCTGTTGCTGTGAACGATTACAAAACCTGCTATTATTTCCCTGTTGTGAACGACTTCCATTGATAACTACTCAATATCAAGTTTCTTCTCTTCGAGTTTCTTCTCAGGTAAGATTCGAATTACTCAATAAAGCTAGGGTTTTAAGGGCAAAATTGATCTCTACACTTGAGTTTTTTTCTTCGATTTTCTATTCGCGTTTTGAATTTCAGAAACGAAATTGCAAGTGTACGCCCTGTTGATTCATTAGTTTCTCTGTTGATTACAATTGTATGCCCTATTGATTTTCTGATCGCGTTTCACATTTCGACAAATATATATATATATATATATATATATATATATATATATATATATATATATATATATATATATATATATATATATATATCTGCCCAGTACAACCTTCCTCACTTGGTATTTGCACATTTTGTTCTTCAACATTATCTAGATTTGCAGTGATAATGTCAAGAAATATCGATCAATATGTTCTCTCCGCTGCATATGATTTCTACACAACCATAGTGATAGTAGCACCTATGTTAAGGGCACTAAGTTTAAGTTATGACTAGAGAATCTCAACATAGTTTTGGGAGTCATGAATCTCGACCTTGTGTTAGGTATTGATTCTACACCATATTTTATTAATAAGAGTAACTATAATTTACGAAAATCCTGTAATTTTCTTTGCTTGTTGAAATAAAAGAGCAAAACTAGTGAATGGAACCAGATTAAAAAGAAATTGAGGAAGAAATAAATGAAATTAGAAAAAAGAGAGAGAGAAAAAAAAGAAGAGAAAATGGATATTGATGGGTAAATAGATACCATTGTAAATGGGGAAAATTAGTTATTAATGGGCAAATAGTTTGAATTCTATAGGTAGTTATGTATTTTTCTTGGATTATGCCTAAAATGATCTGCTAATGAGACAATAAACATAACTCAACTCAATCCGCCAAAATATGAGTAAGTTGAACCATTATACTTTCATGCCCTGGCCAATTTTCTTACATACAATGCAGATCAACTAAGAAAATGTCCCAAAATAAATGTCTTTAATTACATTGAAAATAGAAAAAGTATTGTGACAGGGGGCATCTTGTTTCCTAGTTTAAACTTTATATAATTGATTTTCTAAATTTAGCAAAGTCACCATCACTTCACACATTTTGCGAGTATTAGCAAAGTCACCATCACTTCACACAATTCTAAATTTACCAAAGTAACTACTTCCTCACTACTAATCGGACTGATTAACTGCTTCTGCTGATTTTTGTTAATTACAGCCCCATAGCCCCATCTTGAATAACTGTAGGATTAATTATGGGTAAAGATTCAACAGATGTGCCCAGAAGACTCCTATAAAAAATTACTTTTTTCTTTGTTTGAGCTTTAGTATGTAGCAATGCCCCTTGAAGTGGTTGTAGATTCCTAATGGAGTTCTGCCCACACCTGTTCTTCATATTAGGAAAGAAATAAGCAGAGTTAGAATCTCCTAAAGCAAGCCATTTGATTCTACATTTCTGCTTGTATATACTCTCCTCAATTGCTCCCCATTTCTTTCGCCGAGGGTCGATTGGAAACAGCCTCTTTGCCCTATCGGGTAGGGGTAAGGCCTGCGTACATATTACCCTCCCCAGACCCCACCCTGTGGGACTATAGTGGATAGTTGTTGTTGTTGTTGTATCTTCTTAAGTAGATTAATTAATATTCCTTAGTAAATGTGACTAATATGTTTTTGCTCGCTTATGTTCATTTCTTGTTCATTGCCATACTAATAGTTTTTGGTTGACTATATATGCATATCAATTTCGTGTATACACCAGATTATGGCACCTGATAAGAAATGGATGGAACTTATTCATGATCGGCTTGATAACGCTTACATACTTGGGGTGGAGAACTTTCTTGATTATGCTTTTAAAAGATTGGGAGAAACAAGCGAAATACGTTGTCCATGCGTCAAATGTTGTAATGCAATTTCAGGAACACGTGAGCTGGTTAGGTCACATTTAATAGTACATGGAATGGTCCAAAATTATACCCTTTGGTATCACCATGGGGAGAGATTAGGCGAGTCTTCTTCAGAATATGAATTTGTAGGTGATAAGATCAACGAAGAGGGTGATAATGAGGATGAAATACATGAAATTTTAAGAGATTTATATCCTACTTTTGAACGAGACAATATGAACAATGATGGTGATGGGCTGTTTGAGGAGGAACCAAATATTGAAGCAAAACGATTCTATAGGATCTTAGAAGATTTTGAGCAACCATTGTACCAAGATTCAAAAGTTTCTAAACTTTCTACTTTAGTAAAGTTCCTTCATATCAAAAGTATTGGTAATTGGAGTAACGCATCATTTACAATGTTGTTGAAGCTCTTGAAGGAGGATTTATTGCCGGATGGATCAAACTTTCCAGATTCATATTACGAAGCAAAGAAGGTAATTCGGCACCTAGGGCTTTCTTACAAGAAGCTTGATGCATGTAAGAATGATTGTATGTTATACTGGAATGATGATAAGTCTCTTGAGTCTTGCAAAGTTTGTGGTGCATCTAGATGGAAGGAGGATACACGTAGTGGGGAAACCAAATTTAAAAATGGGAAAAAGATACCATACAAGATTTTACGTTATTTTCCTCTAAAGCCAAGACTTCAAAGATTATTTATGTCCTCCAAAATATCTACTCTGATGAGATGACACCACGACAAAAGAGTTGATGATGGATTAATGAGGCACCCAGCTGATTCAATAGCGTGGAAAACGTTTGACGAACTTCATCAATCTTTTGCATCTGAGCCTCGTAATGTTCGACTTGGACTTGCTAGCGATGGTTTTCAACCATTTGGAAATTCCAAAACTCCATATAGCATTTGGCCTGTGGTACTTATTCCTTATAATTTACCACCTTGGCTATGCATGAAGAAAGAAAATTTTATTTTGTCGATGATTATTCCTGGTCCTGAGAGTCCTGGAGATGCTATTGATGTCTATCTCCGTCCTTTGATAGAGGAATTAAAGGAATTGTGGGAATCTGGAGTGAAGACCTTTGATGCGTCAACTAAACAAAACTTTGTGTTACATGCATCTTTGTTATGGACCATTAATGACTTTCCCGCCTATGCAAATTTGTCTGGATGGAGTACAAAGGGAAAACTAGCGTGCCCATGCTGCAATAAAGAAACTCACTCAATTAGGTTACAAAATTGTAAAAAATAGTGCTATACGGGCCATAGACGCTTTCTTCCTCTTAATCACAAATGGAGGAATGATAAAGCATCATTTGATGGCACTAAGGAGAAAAGATTACCACCGAAACAGTTGTGTGGTGATGATATACTTGATCAAGTGGCTGATTTAGATGGGTTGCAACTAACAAAGGATCCAAAGAAGAAGATTAAAATATCACATGAGAGCAGGGGAGATAATTGGAATAAGAAGAGTATTTTCTTTGATCTCCCATATTGGAAAACTCTTTTATTGCGGCATAACTTAGATATAATGCACATTGAAAAAAATATATGTGATAATATTTTGGGGACAATCTTAAATATCAAAGGAAAAACCAAAGACACCATAAACACTCGGTTGGATTTGCAAGCAATGAACATTAGGAAAGAATTGCATCCAATAAAAATTGGGGATAAATATGACTTACCAACGGCATGTTACACATTATCTCCTGAAGAGAAGCACAGGTTCTTCAGTTTCTTGAAGGACTTAAAGGTCCTAGATGGATTTTCATCAAATATTTCCCAGTGTATCAACCTTAAAGATCGCAAAATTTCAGGTCTAAAAAGTCATGATTGCCATGTTCTTCTGCAGCATTTACTCCCACTTGCCCTACGGGGCATGCTATGCACATCTGTGTGTGAACCACTTATTGAGTTGTCTTTGTTTTTCAACGTACTTGGATCGAAATGTTTAAGTGTGGATGAATTAGAGCAGATAGATGCCCAAATCCCAATAACTGAGTGCAAGCTAGAAAAAGTATTCCCTCCGACATTTTTTGATGTCATGGAGCACTTGCCAATTCATTTAGCTAATGAAGCTAAGATTGCTGGACCTTCTCAATATCGATGGATGTATCCAATGTAGCGATATATTTATTTTATGATACCATTTATTCGTAATAGAGCTTGCGCAGAAGGTTCTATTGCAGAGGGATATTTAGCAACTGAATGTATGACCTTATGTTCAAGATATATACATACAATGGAAACAAAGTTTAATCGCCTTGAACAAAATTATGATGGTGGTAATATAGAATCTGATGGAGGTTTAACAATTTTTTGTCATCCCGGAAGAGCTTTAAGAGGTGGCAAACCACACAAACTCGATTCAAATGAAATGGAGCAAGCACATATTTATATTTTGAAGAATTGTGATGAAATTCAACCATTTCTCGAGTAAGTAATGAGTTGTTTCAATAATTTACTTTTATGTACCTTTTCTATTTTTTTCATTAAAATAATATGTTATTGTGCTTTAATTATATGTAGAGAGTTTTCACTAACTCCAGTTGATACCTCTCAAGAAAATTCTGATATGTTGTTATTGTTGTTTCATATTTAATGATAATTGTTAACTATTGTAGGACAAATTTGACAGTGATGACATATATGATCAACAAGATAATGTCTTGAAACATATGAGAAAGTTATGGAACAATTGGAGAGGATCGATGCACAAGAATATTAAGTCTAAGCCATTCCGTTATGCTATAAAAGAAGTGCCACAGGGGGTAGACAAGAGTGATTGGGTATGGCTGGTCAAGGAGCATTTTTTCACTGAAAAATTTAAGGTATGATTTCATATATATTTATTAACATTGTGTTATATTAAGTGGCTAACAAGAATTTTTTTTGGTATATTGTTAATTTAGGAGACAAGCACAAGAAACTCGATCAATAGGTCTAAGTTGAGTATGCCACATCGTACGGGTAGTAAACCGATTAGGGAGATCATTTATGAATTGGTGAGTTAATCTTATAATTCTATTAGGAAACCTTATCTTTGTTACAAAAATTTCTTTGACTTGTTTATTGTAATGTGAAGGGAGGTAAAGATGGTAATCCACCAGATATGGCAACTATTTGTTTTGAGACTCGTAAGAAGAATAACAAGCTTGTCGAACCTGAAACCAGTGAGAAATATGTATGTTTATTGATAGATTTAAATTTATATTATTTATTTATTGTGTTGTATTATTTTAATTAAATAATTTTTTATTTTACTGGATCAACTCAAAGAATTGGTGCAATCTGAATCGTCTCTTACAAATATTGAGGTTGTAGAAAGGTGCTTCGGACCTCAACAAAAGAGTCATGTAGTTGGATTTGGTGGTGGGATAACCGCTAAGGAGTTGAAAGGTGTTAACTCCTCTAAAGGTGCATTGTTGGAAAAGCTGAATGCTACTTTAAAAGAAAATGAATCACTAAAGGGACGTTTGGAAGGGCTAGAGGATAAATATGATGACCTAGGGAGTAAATACACACAACTTGCAAAGATAGTGTTTGGTCAGCCTTCATCACCATCTTCGAGTGATCAATAGATTGAATCACCCCCTAAAAAAGTAAGTGCTGAAGCAATTTTCTCATCCTTTATTTGTTATTATGAGTGTTTTATTAGTTCTGTTGTTTCTCCTCTTCTTAGATATAGTATATATGTATATATATGTAATGTTCCATTTCTCATATGGCTTCAATTTGTGCTTCGCGAAGCTCACATTTACCTCTTGGATCTCTCTGTTTCATCGAGTAACGTAGTATGTTCTTATGCATTATCCTTATATCTGTCTTATGAAGTATATGTCTGATTTGGAATACTCTCTTTATATCAAATGTAATTAGAACTTGAAAGCGTCTCAGAATGCAGGCCTTTCGGTTGGATTGCTTCATGATATTGTTGGTCAACTCTTATTATGAGTTCTTATTTTTGGTTAACATTGCTCGACTCTAACTGGAAAGAACTTTAAATAACCAACATACTCCAGACACCAGTTGTTTGTTTAATATCTACTATTAATATAAACACAATACTTCCAACATTTTATAGTTGTGACTCCTAATATGTTGTATGAATCTCAGTTGGCTTCCTCTGCAACTTCTCCTGCTTCCCACTTGCCTAAACCACACAGATTTAGACAAGTATGGCAAATTTCATATTGAACTAGTGTTGAAAAGATGGTTACACTACTCGTTGTAAACCAAAATCTTGGCAGTTGGCAGTGTATTGACGAGAAGAGGGTTGGAAACAGTTGATCATGCTAAAGAAGAGATTTATTTTCTGTATAACTGTTTGGCTGACATTTATGAAATCTTTCTAAGATCTTCTAAGAATAGTAACATCCAGGATGATAGAATACGCTGTCGCAGTGAAATGTGGTCATGGTCCAATCAGATTTTCCCGCGCCTCTACCCTTCTATTCGTTACATCAAGATCCAATCTGGTGTGTTAGTGCTAAGTAATGGGGGTGGTGAATGAATTTGAGAGGGGGCAGGATGTGGGATGAAGAAGTATCTACTTGCAAGTTTCCATATGAGAGCAAATATAGGCTGTGGGATGATGGAGATTGAGTTAGAGACTTTGAAAAATGAGTTATCAGTTTTGAGCAGCACGCTGAATGCACTTGAAACAGAACACTGCTTTCTTGAGCATTCCATCAACTCACTGAGGAATGGAGATGAGGGGCATCGATTCATTAAGGAGATAGCTGGTCACTTGCGACAATTGCATTTTGTTTGGGGTGATCTTGCAAGTAAATAAAGGTGACCACCTTATGAATTCTTCTCTCCTCGAGACATTTGTCTAATTCCTTCTTGGAAGTTGGTTTATCTTAGGGTATAGGGAAGTTCAATTTTCTCGTGTGATTATTAGCTTTGCAATATATTAATTTAGACTGGTATGCAACTTGACTTTCAAGTAGAAGCACCCATTTTACCTTGAGGCTTGTCTTTCCTTTTCTCTGTTCTTTTAGAAAATCTTATATTATGAAAATGGATTACTATGCCGTATGCTTTTTGGTCTTATGACATGTTATTTCTTTTTTTTTTTGGGGGTTTTAGTTTCATTAGCTTAAGATATCATTAAAGAGAGCAGTTATAATTTTTTTTTTTGGTGAAATAACATTTGGAAGGTTTACTAATGATAAACTTCAGGCTCCAACAGCAGGAGAGATGAAGCGCTCATAGCTAATATTTGTCTAGAATGTATTATGTTAGTATGTTATGGGGTAGGAGACTAGTGAGGGAGTCAATAGTCAAATATGATAGAAGAACTGGTCTAGGATCTTTCTCTAAGTAACCAATGTGATAAAATTTCCAATTAAAAATATTTAGCCAACAGTTGGGATGGTATCAACAGGTTCAAGTTCTCTAAAGTAATCCAAGCATTCTTGCAAATAATTTAGTTAAACTGTTGTTGCTTCATCTTCCTAAGAACTGCAGTATCAAATGTGTTCTTTTTTTTTCATGTATGATTCGGAATTTCTATTTTCTTTCACAATAGAGTAATCTGCTTTTTTCTTGTGATGTACGCCTACGACACTTGTTGTTAGTTGTTGACGAGTAAAGCTTATGCAAAATGAGAGCATCAGGTAGCTTTGGCCTAGAGCTGCATCATATAACATGTTTCATGATGTAAATGTGCCCAGGCACATTTACGGCTTTAGCTGTACCTTGCTCTAAATCCCCTTTGTGTACAAGTTGATAGTAAAACTGTTACCATTCATGATTTATATGTAACCTTGATCTTTGAGGCTATGAGATTCGTTGAGTTACTGTTCCTATGTATGCGTGCCCTACAGGAGTGCTGACAAGATACCAAAAAGGTTGATGAACCCTTTTGTATATGCTGCCTGCTGTCTTTTTTTTTTTTTCTGCTGGTACTTGCCTGGAATTTAATTGAAGTTGTCACTTTTATTGCTAGTCAACTTCTCGTGAATATGGTTATGTATATGTGCATTCGATAATTTAAGGTGTTATCTTTTCATTTCCCCTTTAAAGTGTTCATTTTCTTCTTTAGTTGTTTATTCTTTGTGACTAACTGGCATAAATTTGTTATTTTAACAGATTAAAAATTTGAAGTCCGAAGAACCTATCCTTGAAGAAAGTGTAGAGCAAGTACAAGAGATTTTTGGTTCGTCGGCAGTGATTTAAAGACACCTGTCTTATGTACATGTGGAATTTTACTCTTTTCTTTATAGGAATTATTTAAAATGATGCTTAACCCACCTCATTTTATGTTCCAGTTGTCTCCTTGTTGGGTTTATGTTATTTTTACTTTTCATTGTTTTAGTAAGCTGGATTTGTTACAATTTGGATTGCAGGTTTATGGTAAAAATGATATTTTAGTGAATTGTATTAACAAATATGAAGTATTTGGTTTATTTCCAATGTTGTTGAGCGTGTATGAAAGCATGTAAATAATTATTACCATTCATGTAATTAAATTTTTCTTAATTATATTTATTATATTAGCGGAAAAAAAAGTGATCATAAAACTCTTTAACGACAGTCTTCTCAAATAGATAAATGACTATTAACAAAAAGAGTATTGGTTGTTAAAAGTAATTATATAATTAGCGAAGGGAATAGCGGTTGGTAAAAGCACTCGAATTCACTCAATATATTGTTGTCATTAAAGATCTTTAACGACCGAATAACAAATTAGCGAGGGGAAAATTCTGTCGCTAAAAAGAATGTATAACGACCGGAAACAAAGTCGTCGCTAAAAATCCTTTAACAACCGAACTGTAAACCGGTCGTTAACTTTTAACGTCGGGACTTTTAACGACCGGTGACGACCGGATTTTTTCCGGTCGTTATCAACTTATAACGACCGGAATTGGACTTTCAACGACCAAATTTCCTTTCGCTAAAGCCCCGTTTTCTTGTAGTGTCAAGTTCTTAGTATCAACCCTAGATGATTTCAAGCCTTCTAAAGTGATTCTAGTGCCGAAAAAATACTAATTGATTGCTAGCTTCGCTTCCTTGTTATTGTGACAGAATTGGAGGGATATTTCGTGGAGAATTAAGGTCAAATTGGAGTTGTTCTTTCTGTATTAAGGTAATGAGCCTCTTAATCTGTATGTATTTAAGATTATCCAAGTTGCGGCTAAGTCATTGAAGCTAGAACTTGTGAAATATATATCGAAAGGCTTGGTAGTAATGTTATCGGTTGGTGGACTGTTTTGGGATGTTCAATATGATTAACATTGATGTTGTTTGGGATGTTTGGTGATTTTTTTCACATGTGGGAATTCATATAAATAGGGGATGTGTTGTCCGTTTCATCACAAAATAGGTTGTGGTTGGTACATAATAGTTACGACGCTTAAACGTTAACGATAGTGTCATTTCTCCTATTGTAGACTAAGGAGTCGTGACATTTGCATAACTTGAGGTTGGGGCAGTATATACAAGGTATGTGAGGATATCCCTTTCCTTCTTTTGCACGACTCTGATTGTACATAATGTAATGAACGAGCTTCCAAAGATACTCTACTCTTAAAAGCTAGCAGTATTTACATTGTTTCCCCTCTTATGGAACGATTGATGTTGATGTTGCTTCTCGTATTCTTATGTTATCAATCTTGTTGGTACTTCCTGATTCCTATAAGGTTCATAGTGAAGAGTTAGTCCTAATAAGGTGTACATAGGATACCGACATTATGTCACTCCGAAAGGTTTACAAGGTGTTTCCATGAGTCGAGCATGCATTATATATATGTATCTATTTTACTCTACCGAGTCACGCTATAGTCGGCCGGGTACGACACCTATTGTGCAACCACTAATCAGTCGGGTACGATATGATGATGATGATGATGCCCACAGAGGCGTATGTTTTAAAAGATTATGTATTTATACATATGTATCATGCATTTCATGTCAGTAGCCCTAAGAGGTACTCAGATGTTACAGGTTGTATATTCTCTATCCCTATTTACATTACTGTTCGTATTTATGGTTCTCTGCCTTACATACTGAGTACTTTATTCGTACTGACGTCCTTTTGTTTGTGGACGATGCATGTCGTGCTACAGGTCCTGATAGACAGGCGGGTGCAGCTCCCCCATCACAATAGGTTGTTCAGTTTAGCGGTGATTGGTGAGATCCCTTCTCCGGACTTGCCTTGGTCTTGGTATGCATTTTTGTTATAGACATTATGGGTATGTCGGGGCCCGGTTCCGGCTATGTTGCAGCACTTATGTTCCTTTAGAGGCTCATAGACAAGTGTCGACTCATGTATAGTTTGGTATCCCTTGTCGACTGGTTTTTGTTGTATAGTCTTTCATTTTAGCGTGGTAGCTTGTACCAAATGTATATAGTTTCTTGATTGTCTGGTCATCCCATGTTATGTAGGTTCATGCCATCATATTTTATTGTTGGTTGTCCATGATCCATGTCTACCATTTATATTGCTCTCGTTAGTCCTAAAAGAAAATAAAGAAGGTTAGATAAAATGTACATTGGTGCTCGGCAAGTATGGCCGGGTGCTAGTCATGGTCCTCCAGTTTGGGTCATGACAAACTTGGTATCAGAGCAAGTCTGTCCTAGGGATTGTCTATGAGCCATGTCTAGTAGAGTCTTGATTATGGATATGTAGCGCGCCACATTTATGATCAGGAGGCTACATGACATCTAGGGTTGTTACCTTCTTTCTGAATCTGGATCGTGCATAGAGTTGAGGCGTAAGTGTTTGTCTCTAATATTCACCTTGTTTTCTTTCAGTGATGCCTTCGACTTGGAAGCAAACAATTAGTAGACGGCTTGATACAGCTGCGGGAGAGGGTACCAGTCAGGTGCCCCAAGCCAGAACTGGCCAAAGTGGGGCTTAGAGTGAGATGCCGTCTCATACCTCATCTACTCTGTCTCCTCCGAAGGATATTAGGAGGCACCGAACACCTCTAGCTCTTCCGTCTGGCACTACAGACCAGGATATGCGGAGTGTTTTGCAGTTATTGACTAGCTTGGTAGCTGCTCAGGCTCATAGGTAGAATATTGGTGCTGCTGATAAACCAGTTAGTACGAGAGTTCGTGATTTTATTAATTTAGACCCTCGAGTGTTTACCAGATCAGACCCCAAGGAGGATTGGTAGACTTTTATTGACCAAGTTCATCGTACACTATGGGTTATGCATGTTAGTGATACAGAGGCAATAGAGTTGGCTTCTTATCGGCTACGGGATTTAGCGGTTCTCTGGTATGATAGTTGGGAGAGATCTAGGGGTCCGAACGCTCCTCCAGCTGTGTGTAAGGATTTTTCTGAGGCCTTTCTTCGTCACTATTTACAAGTTGAGATACGACAAGCTGGAGCTGATAAATTCTTGAACTTAGACAAGGTAATATGAGTGTGCGAGAGTATAGTATGCAGTTTGATTTTTTAGCAAGGTATGCTCCCCATATGGTGGCCGAGATGAGTGATAGGGTGCATTTGTTCGTGAACGGGTTGGGACCCCATCTGATAAATGAGTGTATGATAGCCTTCTTGGTAGAAGGCATGGATATTTCTCGTATTCAAGCTTATGCCCAAACCCTAGAGGATTGTAAGCGCCAGCAGAGGGCAGATAGGGAGCAGTATAGGGGCCAGCATAAGAGGGAGAGATTTGCAAGGTATTCTGATGACTTCAGAGGCAGCGCCAGGCCCCAGTCTTCGAGGAGTTCGGCGCCATCTATAGCTAGTGCTCCTCCACAGTTTCAGAGGCCTTGATATGATCGATCCTATTCTGGTCCAGGTCAGAGTTCGTAGGCATCTGGATCGCAACATCACAGGGTTACTAGTCAGACGAAACCCCCAACACCACATTGTGATTAGTGCGGCAAGGCCCACTTTGGACTGTGACGTCAAGGTTCTGATGTGTGTTATTCTTACGGACAACCTGGCCATATGATGCGGGATTGTCCTAATAGAGGAGGTGATGGTATGGCTCAGTCGACTAGATCTGTGTCTGGTTCTTCCTTATCAGTTCGACCTCCAGCACGGGGTTTTCAGCAGTCGACAGGTCGTGGTAGAGGTAGAGGTGCAGGGCCGAGTTCGAGTGGTGGTCAAAATTGAACCTATGCTCTAGTAGGTCGACAGGATCTCGAGTCGTCTCCAGATGTTGTTACAGGTATATTGTCTGTGTTTTCTTATGATGTATATGCATTGATTGATCCGGGATCTACATTATCATATATTACACCCTTTGTGGCTAATAAGTTTGGCATTGAACCTGAATTGATAAGTAAACCCCTTGCGGTATCTACTCCAATAGGAGATTCTATGATTGCTAGAAGGGTATATAGAGGTTGCACTGTGATGATTTGTAGTCGTCAAACCTCGACAAATTTATTTGAGTTAGAAATTGTTGATTTTGATGTGATACTGGAATGGACTGGTTGGCCTCATGCTATGCAAATGTTGACTGTCGTATGAAGATGGTTAGGTTTTAATTTCCTGGTGAACCCGTCATTGAATGGAAGGGGAACATTGCTACATCGAAAGATAGGTTTATTTCCTATCTTAAGGCAAGGAAAATGATCTCAAAATGTTACATTTATCATCTTGTTCTCGTTAGGGATGCGGAGGCGAAGCTGCCTACACTACAATCTATCCCCGTGGTCAATGAATTTCCATATGTTTTCCCAAATGAACTCCCAGGCCTTCCTCCAGAAAGGGAGATTGAGTTTAGCATTGATGTGTTGCCTGACACTTAACCGATCTCTATCCCTCCATATAGAATGGCCCCGGCAGAGTTGCAAGAGTTGAAGGTGCAGTTAAAGGACTTGCTAGATAAGGGCTTCATTAGGCCTAGCACTTCACCTTAGGGTGCGCCAGTCCTATTCATGCGGAAGAAAGATGGGTCATTACGGATGTGTATCGACTATCGGCGGTAGAATAAGTTTACTATAAAGAACAAGTATCCACTTCCAAAAATTGACGACATGTTTGACCAACTCCAGGGTGCCAAGTATTTCTCCAAGATTGACTAACATTTAGGGTATCATCAGGTGAGGGTTAAGGAGAAGGATATTCCAAAGACGGCCTTTCGGACAAGATATGGGCACTTTGAGTTCTTGGTGATGTCGTTAGGGCTAACAAATGCCCCAGCAGCTTTTATGGATCTTATGAATACTATATTCATGCCCTATCTTGATGTGTTCGTGATTGTATTCATTGATGACATTCTGGTGTATTCTCATTCGGAGGAGGAACATGCGGGCCACTTGTGGATAGTATTACAGATGCTTCAGGATCGTAAGTTATATGCTAAGCTCGCCAAATGTGAATTCTGGCTGAACTCAGTAGCATTCCTTGGCCATGTGATATCTAACGAGGGTATTAGTGTCGAAACTCAGAAGATTGATGCAGTAAAGAATTGGCTGAGACCTACAACACCATCAGAAGTCCGTAGCTTCTTGCGGCTAGCATGATATTATAGGCAGTTTGTAGAAGGGTTTTCCTCTATATCAGCACCATTGACTAAGTTAACACAGAAAGTTACCAAGTTCCAATGGTCTAACACTTGTGAACGTAGTTTTCAGGAGTTGAAGGATCGATTGACATTCGCACCGGTGCTCACTCTCCCTGAAGGAACAGAAGGATATGTGGTATATTGTGATGCCTCAGGTATAGGTTTGAGGTGCGTGTTGATGCAACATAGGAAGGTGATTTCATATGCATCAAGACAATTGAAGAAGCATGGAAAGAATTATCCAACCCATGATTTGGAATTGGCTGCAGTAATATATGTTTTGAAGATATGGCGGCACTGCTTATACGGCATCCATGTTAACATCTACACAGATCACAAGAGTCTAGAATATATCTTCAAGCAGAAAGAGTTGAATTTGAGGCAGCGTAGGTGGCTTGAAGTACTGAAAGACTACGACGCCAAGATATTGTATCATCCCGGTAAAGCCAATGTTGTCGCAGATACTCTCAGCCGTAAGTCAATGGGAAGCTTAGTATATATTGATGCAGGTAGATGGTGGTTGACTAAAGAGCTTCATCAGCTAGCCAATATGAGAATCAGATTGTTAGACTCTGATGACGGAAGTGTTATTGTACAGAATACTTCAGAATTATCTTTGGTAGCCGAGGTAAAAGAATGGCAATATGAAGATCCTATCTTACTACGATTGAGAGAGAACATTCAACAGTATAAAATTACGGCTTTTGAGATCGGGGGAGATGGGGCACTGAGATACCAGGGCCGATTATGTGTGCCTAATGTGGCAGGTTTGCGAGAAAAGATTATGAATAAAATTCATCAATCCCGATATTCTATCCATCCTGGCTCAACAAAGATGTGTCATGATGTCAAGGAGCAATATTGGTGGGATAACATGAAAAGTCTATTGCAAAATTTGTATCCCAGTGTCCCAATTGTCAACAAGTAAAGATAGAACATCAGAAACTCGGTGGATTGCTTCAGAATATAGAGATTCTGACCTGGAAATGGGAGGTTATTAATATGGATTTCGTTATTGGATTACCTCGATCTTATCATAAGTTGGTCTCTATCTGGGTGATAGTTGATCGACTTACAAAATGTGCTCATTTTCTGCCAGTTAAGACAACTTACTCGGCTGAAGATTATGCTGTGAAAAGGCCAGCTCTTAGATGTCCAAGTTCACAAGGAACTCAAATTCCCAAAGCAAAGCTCATAAGAGAGGGGCAAAACTTAAGATTCTAGGAATAGATGTTAGTGCACAAAGCAGAAAGGAATCGAGGAGAGACAAGGAAAGCTAGTGTTCATGCCCAGCAATTGGGATGCTAGCACACCCCTGACCAGTCTGCTGGTCAAGCATTGAGAGTTAGGATCCATTGTGGATCAATCCAAGGCCTGGATAGTAATTAGGATACTGTCAGGCCAAGAGCTTTGCTCAGCACATAGAAGGGAATAGATGTAGAAGAGTCATAACAAAAACCAAAGCAAAGAAAGGAGATATGAAGCGCAAATTACAGCATATAAGCAATAAAGTAAACTAGAAGCCTGAAGATGTAAAGTAAACACATAGGGGGTGAAGCAGAATATTTAAACAAAGGAGATACCAGTTTCAAATAAGTAAGCAAAAGTAGCCTTGAAAAAGCCAAATTGCAAACAACAGTTCCAAAAGATCTCAAGTAAAGAAGGTAAATGGTGTACAAATATGGAAACCAATCAATTAGTATCAATTAAGACAACTAGACTCCTTTAATTAAGAGGTCTAGTTCAAACGGCTAGTCAAGATGGAATAAGGAAGAAAAATCAATTTACTAAGGCTGGTTAGGGTGAGATAACCCTACAATGCACAAATAAGGTCAAGTACATAGTTGGTAATTAAGCAAAGATGAAATAGTAGGGTTCTTTATAAAGTAAAAATAAGGTATCAGTTTGAAAATCAGTCAAAAGGATCCTAGATCCAATTGTAATCACGGAGAACCTTAAGTAATTAAGGAAAGAGTCATTTTGATATGGAAATAATTTAAACATTGGTACAGAATCACAGAAGAGATACACAAGACCATGTATTTAAGGAAAATATCCAAAGTATGGGATTTTACATGGAAAAAGATCAAAATAAATAGCCAGTAGAGATTCAATCGTAAGAAATAAATACTGAATCACTACCATAATTTAAAGAATTTCAAAATCAATTATTGGTGAAATCTTTTGAAAGAGAAGTTTTTCCTCATATATAAAGCATACAATTTAAACAAAAGAAAAGTCTAACAATGAAAGTTTTAGAACTACAAGAAAGTAAGATTTGAGTTCTATTACAGGCTCACCGAGAGTTTGGAAACCTATGGTTCCAAAGTGATACCCTAGTGCCATCTACCCAAAGAGAAATCCCTAAATTTTAGTGTTTCAAATAGAATCGGGGTGAGAAATCATTCAAAGTCATTGAGAGAGGTAGACATATACAAACAAAAGCAAGAGAAACTACGAGTTTCAAGACAAAAGATAGGCAAGAACATGCTGAGTGGGAATATAAACGAAACTCAGTAAAGTGAAATAAAATCAAATAGCATGAACAAACACAAAGAGTAAAGGACAAACAACCTAGTTAACATGTGAACATGGAACAACAAAAGATCTTGCAAAATCGAAATATGAAAACAATCTTGAGCATGATAAGGAATAAACAAGCGAGTATAATCACACATGAAAGAGAGAAAACGAGTCAAAAAACATTTAAAGAAGCTTTTTCCATAAACCCTAAAAATCGGATTTGAACAATTTTGACAAAAACAATTTGAGGAAAAGCCCTAAAATGTCTATTACAGACCTAACACGTCATAGATCTGAAAGATATAGACAAGTAAAGAACCTTAAAAGGTTTAAAAATTGTAGAGAAGACCCTAAGATGAGAAGGTCTTGAGGAAAGTCAGATCCTGAGTCGGAGAAACTCATATTGCTTTGAACATGCCGTAAAATGGCCGGAGAGGCCATGGATCTTGTAGATCTGAGACAGATCTAAAGGAGACCATGGAATTCAGGCCTCCAATCTTCGAATAGCTTGATTTAGTGGTTAGGGAGAGTGAACACATGCCACCCATGGCCAGTATTGCAATGGATTCCGATAGAAGTGAGACGAGGATCAATGGAATAGGGTTAGGGTTTTGTAGGGCTAGAAAGGTTTTGGGAGATGAAGGTAGTTTAAAGGTGGCATCTTTGTGAAAATGAGTTAGGGTTAGAGGGGTTAGGGGTTTAAAAAAGGAAAGGGCAAATCAGGGTCGTTGATCAAAATGATCAACAACCAAGATTAAAAGGAAATCTGGACGGGTCTAAAAATGGGTTAAGGGGTCGGGTTAAAAATACAATTGGGTCGTTTGATATTGGGGTGGAATTAGGGTAAATTGAGGCTACAATTACAATTGGAAATGGCTATGTATTATATTACCAATTTCTCCCCTTTTAATTTTTATAAAATAATTAAACTAATTTTAAAACAAATTAAAAATACTTAACTAATTAATAATATAATATAATTAATCTAAAAAATTTGGGAATAATTTATAATTGTAAATCTCTATTAATCGTAATGTAGGCTATATTTGCAATTATATGCAATTTAGCTTTAAAATGAAAATAAATTTATAGAAATATGAAAAAATAATTTTAATTATATTTTGGTGTAAATATAATGATGGAAATAAATTATCCACCAAAATAATTATTTTATGAATAATTATTGGGTTTTGCATCGTTAAAATATATGATAAATTGGTTTTAAAAATCTTAAAGTTTGGGGAAAAATACCAAAACTCTTGGGCATGCTTATATATACATACACATGCTATTTTGAAGGTATATTGGGCATAAAAATTGGGTATCAATAGGGATTACAGATTGATTTTCTGGGAGATTCCCCTGCATATTTACGATTCGGGCCACGGGACGATATCCCAGGACATCAGAGACTTTGAGGTATATTTACCGCGTCCACAAACCTAGAAGTCCCTCTCTATTCCCCCTCCAGCTTCAGACTTCATGTATTTTCTTTTGATTAGACATTTTGGAGTTAGAACACTATGTAGTTTCTATAGCTTGTGATTTTATGAGATTCTGGGTTTTGGGAGTTTGATTCGATATTGGGAGTATGTATTGTATATGCCGAGCGGTATTTTTAAACTCTTTTATTATGTTTTATCCGCAACTTGGTAGTTTTGTATTTCATTTCCCTTTTTCGCAATTTGTTAGGCTTACCTAGTCGTAGAGACTAGGTGCCATCATGATAGTTCACGGAGGGAGAACTTGGGTAGTGACAAGTTGGTATCAGTGCTCTAGGTTCATAGAAGTCCTGAATATTAAGCCGATTTATTAGAGTCTCGCAGATCGGTACGGAGATGTCTGTACTTATCTACAAGAGGCTATGTAATTGTTAGGAAAACTCTACTTAATTTGATTTCCTTATCGTGCGATACTTTTTTTTTAACATCAAAATTCTAAACCTCTATCTTCTATTCTCTCACAAATGGTAATGACACATACTACCGGGATGACCAAGCACTCGCGCCCCTGCTAGAGCCACCAAAATGTCGGGATCGAGGTAGAGGCTGAGGACGCTTACGTAGTGCAGCTAGAGCACCCACGCGAGCTGCCACCGAGGTGCCACCAACAGCTCCAGCCGAAGCCCAGGCACCTAATATGCCAACTACTACTACTACTTCAGCTCCAAGAGACCCTTGCATAGCTCGTGAGCATGTATACCACTCTAGCTTAGGAAGGGTTGATTCCCCTTGCTGCAGTCACATCTCAGGCTCGGGGGGGAGCACAGACTCCTGCCACCCGCACTCCTGAGCGACGGGTCCAGGTTGATCAAATCCTAGAGGGCATATCAGTTCTGCCTATAGCCCAAGCTCAGCCCGAGGACTGGGCAACAACTTTAGAGGATGAGCAGCAGAGGCTTGAGAGGTCCAAGCCTCAAGTATTCAGCGGTTTAGCATCAGATAATGCTCTGGGATTTTTGTAGGAGTGCTACCGTATCCTCTACACTATGGGTATATCATGATCGAGTGGGATTTCTTTCACTGCCTTTTAGCTTCGAAAAGCAGCCTATCAGTAGTGGTGTACTTTTGAGTTGGACAGACCAGCTGAGGCAGCTTCCCTTACTTGAACCTAGTTTTCAAATATTTTCTTGAGGGAGTTTGTTCCTCAGAGCCTCAAGGACGCATGGCGTGCAAAGTTTGAGAATTTGCGCCGGGGTAGTGTGACTATGTCAGAGTATATTGTATGTTTCACTAACTAGGCTAGGCATGCACCGACTGCAACTTTTGAGAGAGTCCACCGGTTTATAGAATGGCTCATTCCCAACATCATATCTAGCATGGATCGGGAGTTAGAGTTGGATATTTCTTATCAGCAAGTGGTGAGAATTGCTGGGAGAGTAAAGGGTATACATGCTCGAGACAGAGAGGCCAAGAGGTCACAAAAGTTGGGCCATTATTCTGGTGCCCGTGCCCCAGCTGCAGTTCATCATAGTAGGGTTTATATGAGTCTCCCCATTCATTTCGCCTCTCCAGCAGCCAGTGGTGTTCCAGCTCCTTTTAGACCTCAACAGCCTTATTTTGCACCTACAATATCTACCGCACCTCCTTCCACGAGGTTCTTTCAGTGGCCAGTCCAATAGACCACGTCCAAGCAAGTCACAACTCCCATGTCCTCCTAGAGCTTGTTTTGAATGTGACAAAACATGTCATATGTAGAGGGATTCTCCCAGACTTAGTTGAGGTGCACCTCCACAGACTTCTCAGCAACAGCGTGCTCCACCAGGTCCTCAAGCTATGATTACAACACCAGTTGCCACCCCACTCGCCGATCCATCTGGAGGTGGAGGTCGGGGAGGTAGAGGTCACCCTAGATAAGGAGGCCAAGCAAGATATTATGCACTTTCTGCCCGTTCTAAGGATGTTGCCTCTGATTCTGTCATCACGGGTATTGTCTTGATTTGTCATAGAGAAGCATCAGTTTTATTCGATCCAAACTCCATTTATTCTTATGTGTCCTCTTATTTTACCCCGCATGTGGGTGTATCTCGAGATTCTTTGAGTTCCCCTACTTATATTTCTACTCCTATGAGAGATTCCCTTAATGTGGACCACATTTATTGGTCATGTTTGATTGTTCTTAATAGTTTTGAGACAAGAGCTGATTTATTATTACTCAACATGGCAAATTTTGATTTTATCTTGGGCATGGATTGGTTGTCGCCCCATTATACTATTCTTGATTATCACACCCAAACCGTGACGCTGGCTATACTAGGTGTACCATGAGTAGAGTGGATGGGTACTTTAAAT